>CM060398.1:127348631-127933717 GCA_030545235.1 Helianthus tuberosus | reverse complement strand
GTCCAGTAAACGTCAAAAGCATAACTGGAGATCTTTATTGTCTAGTGGTAACAGATGACTACTCGAGATTTTCATGGGTATCATTTCTGAAGTCAAAAGATGAGACCTTTGAAAGTCTGATGACATTGTTCAGAAAAATTGAAAACTAGTACCAAACCTGAATTAGAAGAATCAGGAGTGACAACGGTACTGAGTTTAAGAACAACAAGATGGAAGAGTATTGTGATGAGAGAGGTATATTGCAAGAATTTAGTGCTCCTTACACTCCACAACAAAATGGGGTAGCTGAACGAAAGAACAGGACGCTAATTGAAACAGCCAAGACGATGCTTGCTGATTCGAAGTTACTAGTCAATTTTTGGGCAGAAGCAGTGTCAGCCGCTTGCTATACACTCAACCGGGTTCTCACAGTGAAGAAATTCAACAAGACATGTTTTGAGTTGATCAAAAATCGCAAACTGAACCTGAAGTATCTGGAACCGTTTGGGTCTCCCTGTACAGTTCTAGAACCTTTTGGTAAATTTGGTGCAAAGAGCATTGAAGGAATATTCGTGGGTTATGCAAGTCCATTGAAACGAGTCTTCGTTCCAAGCTTGAAGCAGATCATCGAAGCACATAATGTTGAGTGTCAAGGTTATACCATGCCACCTCAGAATCCCGACAACTCATGGCGTTTTAATTATGATACTTTGTGGGATTCGTTTGACATTGAAGAAGAAACAGATTTCTTTGATGAGTTGGATATTCTGAGAGAATATGAAGAATCACAAGAAAGGTTTCCAGCTGAGTATTCTAGACGTCAACGGCAAACTTCAAATGATGATGAAGCCGATCCAAGTAATGCTGGAGAACATGATGATATTCAACAATCCTCAGAACATGCTCATGACAATCAGACGGCAGTTAATGATAATCAAGAATCTGATGATAGACCTATATTTGATCGTGGTGATTCAGATTCCGAAGGGGAGCAGATCCAGATTTCAAGTCAAACAATTCCAGTCAGTGAACAAGGTGCAAATCAGAATGTCACAAATTTGGAAGGCGAGGTAGATGTTCCAGGCGAGGTGATGCCGAGAACTCTTTCGTACCATCCAGAAGAGTTGATTATTGGAGAATTGCAATCAGGCGTTCGCACAAGATGTCAAATTGACCAAGGCCTTACTTGTTTTTATTCTACAGTTGCTTCGTTACAAACTGAGTTTTCACTTAGTTGCTTTATTTCGCAGATTGAGCCGCGAACATATAAGGAGGCACTAACTTAAGATTCTTGGGTCAATGGGATGCAAGAGGAGCTGAGTCAGTTTGAGAAGTTAGGAGTGTGGAAATTGGTAGACTTGCCTGATGGTCACAGGAAGATAAACACCAAGTGGGTGTTCAAGTGCAAGAGGGACGATAGAGGGGTTATTATTCGTAACAAAGCTCGACTCGTAGTCCAGGGTTTCAGTCAGCAGGAGGGGATAGATTTCACTGAAGTATATGCTCCGGTTGCTAGACTTGAAGCGATCAGAATCTTCCTAGCATTTGCATCTTGGAAAAGATTTAAAGTTTATCAGCTAGATGTTAAATCGACGTTTCTCTATGGGAAGGTAAAATAGGAGGTATATGTCGGACAGCCACCGGGCTTCACCGATCTAGTCCACAAAGACAAGGTTTATTTGCTGGATAAAGCGCTGTATGGTTTACACCAGGCCCCGAGAGCTTGGTACGAGACATTGTCTCAACACCTGCTAGCCAACAGTTTCATCCGTGGAAAAGGGGATTCCACTCTCTTCACCAAAGAAGTCGATGGACATCTTCTGATGGTTCAAATATATGTGGACGACATCATATTTGGGTCAACAAATGAAAATCTGTGCAAAGATTTTGAGAGTGTTATGAAGCAAAAATTTGAAATGTCATCGATGGGTGAGATGAAATTCTTTTTGGGACTTCAGGTTGATCAACTACCCGAAGGAATATTCATACATCAGACGAAGTACGTTCATGATATCTTAGAGAAATTTGGGATGTCAGGATCTACTCCAGCTTCCACCCCGTTAGCGATGAACCATGGGATAAACCCTGATCTCACCGGAGAGAAGGTAGATGAAACGTTATATCATTCCATGATCGGATCGCTGATGTACTTGACAGCTTCAAGACCCGATATTATGTATCCAACCTGCCTCGCAGCGTTGTTTCAGTCAAACCCCAGAGCTTCGCATATGGTGATTATGAAACGGATATTACGCTACCTGAAAGGAACTCCATCATTGGGGTTGTAGTATCCAAGAGAAGGAGATTTCATGCTTGAAGGGTATTCTGATTCTGATTTCGGATGCTGCAAAGTTAATGCTAAGTCAACAACAGCGGAGTGCCAGTTTTTCGGACCACGTTTGGTCACCTGGCAATGTAAGAAGCAGACCTCTGTAGCTTTGTCCACATGTGAAGCCGAGTATGTATCTGCTAGCAGTTGCTTCTCTCAGATCTTGTGGTTCCAGCAACAGATGCGTGACTACGGTTTGCAATTCCTTAACACCCCTATCTTTGTAGATAACGAGGCAGCGATAAACATTACAAAAAATCCTGTTCATCACGCTAAAACAAAACACATTGAAATTCGTCATCACTTCATCTGAGATTGTTTCGAGAAGAAGTTGATACGAATTGAGAAAATCCACACTGATGAACAAAAAGCTGATTTACATACCAAAGCATTTGATAAAACTCGTTTTCAATATTTGCTAAAATTGAATGGTATGAAGCTTTTATCGGTGTTGGAAGAGATTCTTGGCGTAGATGAAGGTACCACTGTAGATGATGTTGAGAAGCAATCTGCAATGGTTTGTCGAGTTTTTACTTGTTTTGGTATTTAGGGGGAGTATAGGGTAATATTTTCAGAAAATACAAAAAAAGTAAAAAAATTTCAAAAATACAAAAACATGAGATATTTCAAAATCCAAAAACAATAGAAAACTGAAAAAGAGCTTGTGTAAAAAGGGAAAATGATAGTACATCGGCTTGACAGTTACAGTATAGTAAAGATATGTAAAGTTTAAATGTCTTAAACAGTCTCGCTGATGATATGCCGATAGGTTTTTACACATTTAGTAGGTTTGTTCGGGATATAAACCTAAATCTTTACTTGCTTATTTCGTGGGGAACACTACTTGGATATATAGGTAACTCCTGAAATTTCATTTGAAAGATCCCTCTTTCTGAAATACTAGGTCTTTATACTCAGTGATATCTGGGGTATTATCCCGGGACTTCTGATTTTGCGGAAGCAATGGCCTAGTCCCCGTATAATACTTTCTGCTTGCTTAAAATATAGCACTACCCTCAGCATAAAAAATGATGAAACATTGAAAAATGCTAATCATGTGCTGTTGAAGAAAAGATCCTCTAAAGGGGACATACCTAAAGTCGAAGCCTTCATCTCTCTGATTTTGCGGAAGCAATAGCCTGAGCTCTCACGGCCCTCGCATTTAAACCCTTACAGATATCATCTGTGGTATACTCACCTGTAAGACTGAATATTGGGATCTGGATACAGGAGTATATTCAAGAGGTGGGACACATGAATGAGTTTAAGTTCTTAATACACCTAATTCGTATCCTGGACAGATTGAAAATTGTGTGAGAATTTAAGAGGATCAGTATATCGACAATCTAAGCGAATTGTTTAATTCTGAGTATGTAATTAAAGCTTAACGGTACTCGTGACTTGTCGACAGCTGATATGATTCCCCAACACGCTCACCAAAAATATGTTTGTAAATAGTTTACATTTACTTTATTTCATTTCTGTTTAGCATTCTAGTTTAGAAACTTTATTAAAATTCCAAAAAGATTTTATATTTCTGCTTTATTTTTCGACAAACCAAATTAGAAAGTTGATCTTCAGATTCACAGTTTGAAGAAGATGCAGGAAGTTTCTGAGCTGGAAGATGAGTTGTGAGCTTATCTTGATTAAATCTGTTTATTGAAAAGTTAAAACAAGTTCATTAAGTTGAAACTTGTAAATTTCAGAAAAATATTTTGAAAAATTTTGAACAAAAGTCAGTTTTTGTTTCGTTTAAGATCAACCAATGTCAATAAATTGGACTTGGTAGATAAATTTAAGTGCCTAGGGTCATTAACTTGGACCTAGTTACTTAAGTGGATTTTTAAAACTGATAAAAATGAGAAAAGATGTCAAGAAGCAAAATAGATTGTAATGTTATATTCTTGTGAAACAGGAAACAAGATCCTCATGGCAAAGAAAGTGTAAAGATTGAACCAGAATTCAAGCTCCAGCATATTGAAAGGGGGAGTCTACATTCTGGATCAACATTCAAAGGGGAGTTTGAAGTTAGAGATTGAAGGATGCTTTCAAGGTGAGACATATTGGACATAGAAAGAAGATAGACAAAGACTAAAGACTGAAGATATGATGCTAAAGACTTCGTCAACATCCAAGGGGGAGTCTGTTGGTGCATAGATGTCTGTTAACTTCGTCTTTATAGAGTCTTGTGTCTAGATAGGATAAACCAGTACTCAGTAGGATCAAATTTAGGGTTTGTGTGTGATTGGGTAATTTCGCACGAAATAGCACTAAGCTATTTCGTATGAAATAACACATTGTTATTTCGCACGAAATAGCATGTGCCAATTTCGTGCGAAATACCACACCCTATATATAGCTGAGTGGTTAGTTTATTTGTAACGGTCTTGATTTCAGAGCCGAGGTGCTGCCAGTTTGTCAAACGATCAGGATTGCTTTGGAATCATTAATAAAATGATAATTAAGAGGAATTAAGCTGTTTCACGTCTATATCATTGATTCTGCCTTTGATATGGATTGTAAACTCTTCTGATTGACTCGTTAGGGTCACACGACGATCCAACAAACTTGGTTCCCATTTCTTTTTGGAAATTTGTCCAAAAATGTGAGGTAAAACGACTGTCTCTGTCAGAAACAATTGATAGAGGAAGTCCATGTAAAGAAACTACTTCATTTACATATAATTTAGCTAATTGTTCCATACTGAAAGTTTCCTTCATTGGTAGGAAATGAGCTGATTTGGTTAGCCTATCTACAATCACCGAGATTGTATCATTACCTTTTCTTGTTTTGGGTAATTTAGTAACAAAATCCATTGTTATTAATTCCCATTTCCAAACAGGTATTTCTAATTGTTGCAATAAACCTGAAGGTTTCTGATGTTCAGCTATGACTTGTGAACAGGTTAAACACTTGGCAACATATGCTGCTATATCCTTTTTCATTCCTATCCACCAAATATTCTTTCTTACGTCCTGATACATCTTATCACTTCCAGGATGCATCGTATACTTAGACCTATGAGCTTCTTCTAATATACGGAGACGTAGGTTTCCTAATTTAGGTATCCATATTCTTTTCTTATGGAATCTCCAAATTCCATCTGTTCCTTGTTCTAATTCCTTGATCATTCCTTTTAGTTTTCCAGTATCATTCTTGATTACTGATTCTTGTGCTTTTCTATTCTGTTCATTTAAATCTACTTGTAGATTTAATTTAAGAGAACGTACTCTTTTTGGCTATTCGTGATACTTTCGGCTTAAAGCATCAGCAACTACATTTGCTTTTCCTGCATGATACTGAATATCACAATCATAATCACTAAGCATTTCCATCCAGCATCTTTGTCTCATATTCAATTCTTTTTGCCCGAAGACATACCTTAAACTTTTATGACCAGTGAACACAGTAAACTTACTACGGTACAGGTAATATCTCCAAATCTCAAGGGCGAAAATTATAGCTCCTAATTCTAAATCGTGAGTGGAATAATTTTCTTCATGATTCTTAAGTTGTCTGGATGCATAAGTTATAACCTTTTGACGTTGCATCAACACACATCCATAACCTAATTTAGAAGCGTCACAATAGATTACAAAATCTTCAGTTCCTTCTGGTAACGCTAGTATGGGTGCATGGGTTAATCTTTGCTTAAGGATTCTAAAGGCTTCTTCTTGTTTTGGTTCCCTTTTAAACTTAACAGATTTACAAGTTAACTTAGTTAAGGGAATGGCTATTCTAAAAAATCTTGAATAAATCTTCTATAATAACCGGCTAGTCCTAAGAAACTTCTTACCTCAGTTGGTGACTCAGGGGTTTTCCACTGGGTTATTGCCTCGATCTTGGTTGGATCTACATGAATTCCTTCATGATTGACTAAGTGTCCAAGGAATTGTACCTGTTCTAACCAAAACTCACACTTTGAAAACTTAGCATAAAGCTTTTCTTTTCTTAATAAACTTAAAAGTGCATGCAAATGCTTTGCATGTTCCTCTTTACTCTTAGAGTAAATGAGAATATCATCTATAAAGACAATTATGAATTTATCCAAATATGACTTACATATTCGGTTCATCATGTCCATGAATGCAGCTGGGGCATTGGTTAAACCAAATGGCATGACAGTAAATTCATAATGGCCATACCTTGTTCTGAAGGCGGTCTTAGGAATGTCCTCTTCCTGTACTTTTAATTGATGATATCCTAACCTTAAATCGATTTTTGAGAAAAATCATGCTCCTTGTAACTGATCAAACAGATCATCAATTCTTGGTAATGGATACCGATTCTTAATTTTGACCTTGTTTAATTCATGGTAGTCAATGCACATATGCATTGATCCGTCCTTCTTTTTGACTAATAAGATTGGCGCTCCCCATGGGGATGAACTTGGTTGTATGAATCCTTTCTCTAACAATTCGTCTAATTGTTTCTTTAGTTCTTGCATTTCTGCAGGTGCCAAACGGTAAGGTGCTTTGGCAATTGGTGCCGTTCCTAGAATTAAATGGATTCTGATTCAACTTCTCTATCTAGAGGTTGTCTTGGTAATTCCTCTGGAAATACATTTGAAAACTGAGATACTACTGGGATATCCTTTAATTCTTTTCCTTTAGTGTTAGTGATTATAGAAATCAAATACACTAATGATCCTTTTCTTATGTAACTTGCTGTTTTCATCACAGAGATGAATTTAGTGGATCTAGAGGTTTTATATCCTTTAATTGTGATCTTTTCACCCTTTGGTGAATTTACTTGTATTCACTTTTGATCACATAAAATACTGGCTTTATTGGCTATTAATCAATCCATTCCTAATACTACATCAAATTCTGCCAGATTCATGGGGTAAAGATTTGCAATAAATTTCTGATTTAGAATTTCTATTCTTGCTCCATGCAAGATTTCAGAAATTTTAACGGTTTCCCCATTTGCTGTCTCTACTACACATTCTTGTGCAAGTTTAGTTAATGATTGGTTGAGAAGTTTGCAAAATGAAGTATTAATCAAACTTTGGTTTGCACCAGAGTCAAATAATACTTTAGCAAAAATGTCATTAACTAAAAACGTACCAGTGATCACATCCGGGATCATCTTTGCTTCTTCTGCAGTCAGAACAAATGCTCTAGCATTTTTGATATTCTTGTTATTCGTAGCTGGAGCCAATTTTGGACAGTTAGGCTTGATATGACCTTGTTCTCCGCAGTTGCAACATATCTTGTTGTTAGCTTTCTTCCTGCAATCTTCCTCCTTGTGTCCCGATATTTTGCATAAGTTACAGTATATGGAGCATCTTCCTGAATGCCTCCTTTTACAATTCTTACTGTAGGGTTCAGAGGTAGAGCCTCCATTTCTTCCATGGTTAGAATTTCTAGTACAGAATTCTTGTGTAAGTTTCTGGGTTAGGTTCCTCCTTTGATCATCTTCTCGTGTACGAACTAATTCATCTGTCAAGGTATTGGCTAGTTCGACAACTTCTTCTATAGTTTGAGGTATAGTTGCCTTGACTACATGTCTTATCTCCCCAATTAATCCCCAGATGTAACCGGAGATTAATACTGGTTCAGGTGAAGCAAGGGTTGGCACTATTCTAGCAAATTCAAAGAATAACTTAGTGTACCCCTTACTATCTACACCCATCATCCTAAGGTTTAAGAACTTGTTTGCTATCTGTTCTTTTTCATTAGGAGAACAAAATTTCCTTTCTACCACGTTTTTAAACTCCTCCCATTCCAAATTATAAATCCTATTACTTCCTCTAGATTGGAGGATAGTATTCCACCATTCTAAGGCTGAATTCTTAAATATATTAGAAGCAAACATTATCTTATCTTCTTCTACGCACTTGCTTATTCTTAAGACTGCCTCAGTCTTTTCTATCAAGCGTAGGGTTGCAATGGCCCCTTCGTTGCCCGAGAATTCCATTGGTTTACAAGACCAGAATTCTTTGTAAGAACAATCGTAAGACACGGTTGTTCTTCTTTTGGGAATGGGCACTTGAAGTACGGGTCCATTGTTTACGTTGTTTACAGGTTCAGAGGGTCGCTTGCTATCATGTCTACTTTTATTATTAGCATCCTTAACCGTTTGAAGAACATATGGCATTGCATCTATTATTCCTTGTGCTACTATGTGTTGGATGGAACTGTTATCCACTTGGTTTCCACTGTTGTTGTTTGGATTTTCGTTACCCGGGTTATTGTTACTCTGGTTATCGTTATTTAGATTTTCCTGATTCACTTCGTCGGCCATCTGAATTTTAAACATTTTCCAATTATTAATATCACAAAATAATTAATAGTTTAAGTAACAACCACATAATACACATACTGGTAAAAAAACGTCGAGCATTGCGACTTTACTCTTTCTATATAGTATGCATCAAATACACACTAAAACAGGAATTAAAAATTACGACACTATTATGCATCACTAACCACAAAGTGGTCTATACTACAATATATTATTATATTATTATTATTACCAACCACACTTTCATCTTCATGGATATGGATTTCTCCCGAAATCCATCTGACGCTCGTCATATTTCCAGATGAGTTGTTCTCCTACATACCTCATCCTCTCACTTCTCTCTAAGATTTCTTCTCCGAAAGTTCAGAGTTCTTGCAAATTCTCTGCACTCATTGGGGGTGCAGATGCTGGCACTGGATCTGGGTACTGTGGCATGGGATTCTCCTGAGGGTACGGATTCTCTAAAATCTCCCTAATGTATTCATCGTTGTCATAATAGGGATCTAGAGGGTCCAGACCTGGATACGCAGCTATGTTTGGCAAGGATTCCTCGTTTAGATTGTAGCGTGGCACATAATCCCTAAGATCATCAAACCATGGATCATAATTTGGGTCTAAGGGATTAGGGGCTGGTATCCTAGGTATCTCCTCAGGGTTGAAATCATGCATTTCTACCTCCATCGGCTGAGTGGGAATTAAAGGTAAGGGTTGTGGGGCTACTAGTTGTTCCAGACTTGGGTCGACAGCAGTTGTTGCTAGGATATGGAAATTGGTTAAGCTCCTATTAAGCATATGCTGTGTATAGGCATCTGACTCTCGCTTAGCGGCTGCTAGGACTCTTTGCTGTTGCAACTTTCACATTCTTTTTCTACGCTCAAATGCTCCCTTACTGAACCATCCTCTCTTTTTCTGAGGGAATGGCTCTTCAGACTGAGCTTTAAAGGAAAACATTCCTTCTTCCTGATCAGCGGAATACCCAGAGAGGGTAGGCTGGGAAGAGGTACCTTCACTCCTAGGTGAATCAGACAACTGACGATACATGTCTGAGGGTCCTTGATCACTCATACTGTAAACTAACAAATAGTCAAATAACACATAACAATAAAATACAGATATTCATGTATTTTCAAAATTTATTTCCTAATAATTTAGATAATATATTGATTTCAGCAGAACACTCATGTGGCTGAATTAGTGGCTAGGCTCTGATACCACCTTCTGTCGCAACCCCCGCCCCCTTATCTGTCCCGGGAACGGGCGACCGCGAACATAATGATGTGGTGGTATCATTTATTAATTTGGCAGCAGAAATTACATCAGGACCGTAGTTAGAAAATGTTTATCAGAGTAAAACCACCATATTTTATATTAATAACCACATGGGTAAACCCAAGTTTCTTTATTACAATACGTGTATAGGGATAAACCCTATTTTATTGAATTTAAAACATGGTCTTTTAGATAACTTTTATAGCCACATTTTTCGAAGCCGTTAGTGCTTTCCAGCTGGCTTTTTCCAAATTGGCTTTCACATTGTGTTACCTGAAACACGTTTTAAAAACATTTGTCAGTGGGAAATATTGGTGAGTGAATCCCAGTTTAATCAAGAAGGTTTTATCAATTAACACAGTATTGAGAGCGATCACAATGTTTATTTCTACATAATTACTCATTTGGTACTGTCAATCCTGACTGGTGGGTCATATTACACATTGGCTAACTCGTTGTCGAATTGTAACGTGTTCCACATTTTGTATATAAAACCCCAACATACCGGCAGTAATTGAAGAACTACAAAGACATAATCACTGCTTAATCATAATGTAAAACATTTTAGATTTTGTAAAACAGATTACAAAAAGGTTTACAAAAAGCGGATAAACTCACATTGCTGTTTTAGACTTCTTCTAGGGTTTCCTGGTGTTAATCTATAATTTACACAAATGTACATATGTTAGTATAATAACCCTTTAATTATATTAACGATACCCTTCCCGAGACGGTATTCCAACAACTACGTCGGGCAGAACCACGACAGTTGTTACGGAACCCTGGATCAATCGGGCAGCGCATCTAATACGTAACTGGGGTTATAATACTTATAACGGAGCAGAACTTTGTTAATTAGGGGGATATAATACCCGTATATTATGCCTACTTCTCAGAAATTCGCTTAGAAAGAAAAGAATTGAGCGACGGAAAACGAAATCCTGATGCCTTCTTATATAGGGCTGAAATCCAAGTCTCCCGCGGTCCGCGTAAGGTTAGGCTTAGGCCTACGCGGCCCGCGTACTAGGGGGTTCTAGGCGTAGGTGATCCGGGTCATGACTAGGTTCAACACGTTGCTTGAAACATGTCAACACCGGGGCTTGCCTGACCCTAGAGCTGTCGCGGCCCGCGTAAGCTCAAGAGATGGCTTACGCGCCTCGCGTAAACTCCATTTTTCTTGTTTTTTTAATTATTTTTAATGATATTTCATATTTTGGGCTCGGTTTTCACATATGTGGTGTATTTTAAGACGTATAGGGGTATTTTAAAATATATTAGGGTGTCAAAAATATTTCAGGAGGGTTGTTATAAAGAATGACCCTTAAGATGATTCATATGAATCTAAAGCAATTCAAAAAGAACAATCACAAATAATCAATAAAGATCTGATTAATACATGGCGGACATACTAACCGAATTAGGAGATGAAGAGTAGCATGCTAGAACCGAGAAGAAACTCCACTCTTGAGAGAAGGCTGCCGTCGAGAGGATTAGGGTTAGGGAGTTTGTGATTTTTGTGATAAAAATAAACTATACACAACATGGAGTGTGTGTATGTATTCGACATAGCCGGGCCACGCCCCCTTTTTGGGCTCGAGAGAACTGGGCCGAGAATAATTAAGCCGATAAGAAGGGAGTGTTTGGCCCAAGTTAGAAGTGTGCGACCGATGAGGAGGTGTACGATTCAACCCATTGTGCGACTGAGATTGTAGAATATAAGGGCTTAACTTACACACAAGATTCATTCGTTCACATATAACTTCCTCATAACCAACCCCTTATTAGGATTTAACATAATGAACACATAAGTGCAACGTATGATGGGACGTGAATAGGAGTAATACGTACATAAGAAATCTTGGAAATCCGAGTTGTCATAAGAATGATAAGAATTGTTAGATTATCTAAGTGTTTGGTGTTCTTGACAAGCAGAATTTTTGAATTTGTGATCTGATTTGCGTTAAAGTGTTGTCGATTTCAACAGTGGCCTCGTACAATCCATTCTTTGGCTTCGTACGATGGCAGCAGGAGTTGTTATTATTTGCAATATTTTTCTAAGTGTTGAGATTCACTATGTGTTGTCATACTTTCTCGATAAATGTGCCATGAATTCTAATGAATGTTATGATATTTGTAGGCAAAGAGTACAAGATTTGATAAAAAGCACAAGATATGCTGCTTGATAGACAAAAGTCTACCACGAATGAATCCGTTTGAAGATGTTATAGACTTTATGGGTAGAAGCCGAATAAAGAAAGCTCTTACTGATAAACACAGGTGCTACAGGTCTCACATTAAGATGTTTTGGAACAATGCAAGGTTTGATGATGCAACGAAAGAGATATTGTCAGCTTTGAAGATCAAAGACGATAAAGGCCAAGACATTGACATAGAAGTGAAGTTTAATGTTGGAGATGTTCGTAGAGTTTTAGACTGCAATGATGAAGATAAAGATCCAATTCAGGTGTCTGAGAAGTTAGTGAAAGGTTTCTGGATAAGGATGGGGTTTAACAGATATGTGAATGACACAACGTACAAAAAATCAAAGCTTTCGAGGACCAAGAAATTTCTAGTGCATTCAACCATTCATGCACTTCATCACCGAAAAGGAGCATTCTATATTTCATCTGACTTTGTGATGTGTGTCTTAACCTGCTTGGTTCTTAATCGTCCTTTCAATATCTCACAGGCTATTTTCAATTATATGGTAGATAATATCCATGGTGAGAAATTTCTGCAATATTCGAGGTTTATACAGATGATTCTGGATGACAAAGTGAAGAATTTGCCAAAGGTTGATGCTGATGAGCTAGTGTTAGATCATATGGATGCTGAGACGTTAAAGAGGCTGAATGTGTATCAGGGTGTTGATGAAGACAAAGAACCACCATACAGGAAACCATTTGCTGGTATCTTGAAGCCTGATTATGTTGCTCCACACTTTGATAGACGGAGGCATGATGATAGTAACTTAGATTCAAAAACGAAGAAAATGGAGCTGTTTTACAACAAACGAGGAAATTTCTGCAAGAAAGGTGCATATATAAAAAGAAAAAGAGCTGCAACTCCAAAAGCTGTGATGTGTGCAAAATGCAACAAATAAATTACATCAATTATGGCATAAAACTAACCCTTTTTTAGTACTAATGTTGGAAAAAGTGTGCTTTTGTCTTCTTTTTGTATTTTCAGGATTAAATGAGCTCAAATTAACAAAAGAAACAAAAAGGCAGCTAAATCTAACATAAATACAAGAAAAGGAACAAACGTGACATGCTCGACCCCACGACAGCATCTTCCCAAGCAAAACTAGAGAACAGAAGGCTGAACACGCCCCGTGCTCAATGAGCACGGGGGCGTGCCCAAGTGTCAGCATAAAAGACAAAGTTGTAGAAGCTTCCATCGCCCACCACGGGGCCGTGCTCAGCGGACACGGGGCCGTGGTCAACTATAAGATTCGCAGAATCCAGGTAAATCTTGATAGTACAGATATGCTTCTGCACACGGGGTCGTGCCCAGCGGACACGGGGCCGTGGTCAACTAATACAGACAAGAGCAATTAATGAAGACAAAGAAGGATGTGGACACGGGGCCGTGCCCGAGCTTCTGTTCAGCCTATAAATAGGAGTGCTTGGCTCAAGCTCAAGCCATCCCTTGGCACACCACCTCTCTCACACTTCACACACCACCCACCACCACCATAACACCATCATCCACCACCATCATCCATTGTCCATCATAGAGTGTGTGAGTCGTCTCGGGATCCAAGATTGATCGTAAGAGTTCTTGACAATCAAGGCCATGTTTGCCTAAGTCTCTTACATCACTTGGTGAAGACAAAGTGTCTAGTGTAATACTTTTTATTTTTAATCTTTTCGCACTTTTTACTTGGTTATGTATTAATGACTTTAATAACTAGTTTCTTATGTTGAAGGTGATTTTTCCTTATCGTTTATCTGTGGTGTCTTGGCATTATTTTACTGTCGATATAAAATAAAAGATTTTCACCATTCATATCTCCACGGTCTATATGGAGGTATGTTGGCTACCTGGTCTGGGGTTAAGGGAATGGTTTGGTAAGAGTCTTGCCATTGTTCAGTGTATAGATCCTGCAAAGGACCTGGGTCAAATTTAGTAGGACCTCCTTCAATACTTAACGGTATTGGATGGCGGGGGTCCAAACTCTTTGATCCCCTCATAAGTTATACTACTATTAATACTTTAACCCGGCTACTTAGGACTGTATCCCTGCTGACTCAGACTACTTAGCCGAGGGTAACGTCACCTTCAAAAGAGGGGCCTACCATAATATGCATTAATAACTTAATTAATTATCTTTCAATAATCGGACCCTTTAGGATTGTATCCTTGTTGACTCAAACTACTGGGTTGAGGGTAACGTCGCCTTCAAAAGAGGGGCCTACTACAATAACTAAGATAATATCTTAAAAAGTGCAAAAGTGTGGAAATAATCAAAGGTTACACTATACACGAGTCGGAACCAAGTGATTCATCTTGTCTATCTGTTTTTTCTTTTATTTTTCAGCATTTTAATTAGTTTTTAGTTTCTTTTTCTAGTTTAAAACCTTTTTCTAAACTTTTGATTTGATTAGACGTTGAGGATAAACCGGTACTAAAAGCTCTTGTGTCCTTGGACGACCTCGGTATCTTGCCAACACTATACTACGCTCACGATGGGTGCACTTGCCCATATGTGTGTTTAGTGTTAGTAAATATCGTGTTTTATAAATTTAAAACTTGGCTAAAAAGTGTTAAAAAGGGCTTAACATATACATTAAATACTAATAACACTCACGCACATCAAGTTTTTGGCGCCGTTGCCGGGGACACAAGGATTTTAAGAAAGTTAGGAATCAACGGCCTAATCGTTTTTCTTATTTTTTCTATTTTTTTTGGATTTTTTTTAAGTTTTTCAGCTTCTGCAGAACTCAGCACGGGCGAACACGCCCCGTGCCCAATCATTGGAACTGGCAATCATGTTTTAAGTCAGACAGTAAGCTGAACACGGGGCCTTGCCCACTCAACACGCCCCGTGCCCAAGATTCAGTTACTGAAAACAAAACCGTAAGATCCCGACGGTTGGTAATTTCTGACACAAACATGAGTGATACTGATATTTTTTACTTTCGGCACTCTTATGGTACGTGGTGTCAAATATGTGGTGGTTCCCATAAGGACTTAGAATGTTATTTTCTAAATTATAAACCCCACTATATAGACCCATCGTTTCCCTGTATCCTTAAGAGGGGCGAAAGTAAAAATAATCCCTATCTCTCCCTCGAATGCTCTCAACCGGATTTTCTAGGAGAAATGCTTCTTGATGAACTATTTCAATTAGAAGATCTAATTCTTAATTGGCTAAAAGAACTTAGGATAGATTTCAATAACTTATCTCAAGACAATAACCAAGAAGAAGTGTTGGGATCGCATTCAAACAACTTCGTTGTTCCAGACGATACCTCTAAATCTAGCGAGGACTTGAGCGATAGTCGTCCCTTTGTCGATTGTGCCGTGAAGGACTCCCCATCGACTTCGTTCGATGAATACATAGACCTGAGCGATTTGGCATACACCTTCTTTAACGAGAGCCCGGGAAAGGGTTGGACTTGTCCACCTACTTATAGCATAGGAATCACCCTCACCGACAACCTCTTGCGTTCTCGTCTTAATCTAGAGAAATTAAGGTATCTTAGGCACTTTAGGGTTGTTCCATCCAGTAAGGAACCGCCCGATCCGGAAAAGTTCCTTAAAAATAGACAAACTTCATAAACAGCCCTTCGACACGGGGCCGTGCCCAGGTCAACACGCCCCCGTGTCCACCAAAATATTCCCTTCTGACTTTTTGTCAGATTACGGACAAAACGTGTTAGGATCTTGCCTGCACACGGGGCCGTGTCCAGCCGACACGGGGCCGTATCCAGCATGCTGTCGTTTTCTATAAATGCAGCCAAGAATCCTGCACATTTGGACCATCCAGGGACAGAGATTTGAAAGGATTTTCTAACCTACCATCCTGGGTATGTTCTAAAAGAAGGTTCTAACAAACATCTTGTCCTTTCCTCTTTTATCCATTACCTTCTTCTTCATCTTTCTTGCAACAACACCTCCATTGAAGCTTCATTCCAAGCTTTATTGTGATGTTTGTTAAACTTTTGTTCAAGGAATCTTGTTAAAAATAAGTTACACAACATTGTTTTAAGTTATTTCTGTTCAAAAATGCTTCATAAGTTGGGAAAATAATTTGAAACTCCAAGATTCCTTGTTCTAAAAAACTGTAGAAAGATGAACACGGGGCCGTGCTCATTGAGCACGGGGCCGTGTCCGTGGTACTGTTTCATTAAAATGAACTATTTTTGGTTTGTTTTCGTAGAATGTCTAGCCAAAACAGTGGAACCTCTTCTGCGCACTCCAGAAACAGTCGAAGGGAAAGAAGGTCATCAATTGAAGCAACTCTCGTACGATACGTAATGGCGTTACGTGAAGCTCTTGACGAGATGACTTCGGTAGAGGAGGTCATAATAGACCGTATAAATTATCTTACGGTAGGTGTTGGTGCATGTTATGTGACAACAGCGTTGGTTTGGTCTTTGGATATTGAACACGTGTTTGGGCCGCGAAGACTCGCGAAGACTTATGAAGACTTAATGATTACGAGTTATTGAAGCCCAATCAAGTCCAAGTTTGTATCAAGTTTTAGTCTATCTAGTTTAGCCCGAAATTGTAAACAGAATTCGTATGGGCTTGGCCCAGTTCGATTTGTATAGGTTGTGGTATATAAACAACCTTAAGTTAGAGTTTTAGGGTTAGACCTTTGTTAGACTTTTGGAGATTGTGGAGAGCATTCGAGTTGTGAGAGTTCAAGAACAAACAGAAATCGGCTGTTGGTTCTAGGAGATCTTTAGTGATTGTAAACGATTTCGTTGGATAATCATAGAAGATCGGTTGGTAAAGCTTTTCGTGTTCTTGTTTCTGTTTGATAGGTTTATCAAGGGGATTCCGCACCCTTGGTAGATTGTCGGTTTTGTTACGATCCATACGGGATAGGGACCTACAATTGGTATCAGAGCGTTTGCTCTTGTGTACGGTTCAAAACTGATCGGAAAGAAACAAGTTTTCGGGTTGCTGTTTGAATTCACGAAGAACATTGAAGAACAGTCAAAATTTTCACGATTTTGATCTGTTTTGGTGTTATTTGGAAGTTGTTTGCTGATTTTTTGGAGTTTTAGTTGGAAAGTTATCAATCAGAAGATTCTACGGTTTAAAAGGTGCTGATTTTTCGAGATTTTGGTTGAAAAATAGCTGGTCTCGACTCAAGGTTACAGGTCTCGACTCGTAACAAGTGATCTCGACTGGTACTGTTCACTCGCAACCAGAGGTCTCGACTTGTGCTGGTTGACTCGCAACCAGAGGTCTCGACTTGTGCTGGTTGACTCGCAACCGTGATTGCGACTTGTGCTGGTTGACTCGCAACCGTGATTGCGACTTGTGCTGGTTGACTCGCAACCGTGGTCTCGACTCGAAACTAAGGGTTCGACTCGCAACAGTGGTTACGACTCGTAACTAGTGGTTTCGGCTCGTGCTGATCTGACTCGCAACCGTGGTCTCGACTCGCAACAAGTGGTTTGAAAGTGGTGGAATTTTTCTAGGCAATCGTAGGAAAAATTTCATTGTTTCGGGTTTAGAGAATTATCCCTAACTCATCTGGACAAACCGTTTGCACCGTTGGACTCCTTGGATTTTTAAGAAAAAAAAAAAAAAAAAAAAAAAAAAAAAAAAAAAAAAAACTCTGAAAATCCCGAAATAGGTTTTTGACATTATATATCATTGGAATCGTAATTTCGAGACGAATCTAACGGTATAGTTTGGTAAAACCCGATTTCAGGAAAATTTTTGTACGGTTTTATCAGTTCGCTTACGGTAAAAGCTCGAAAAGGACCAGTATAGGAGTTCGATTTGGATTTTGACACAGGTTACCAAAATTCATTTAAACTTTTACGCTTTTACGCTGCGTGATGGCTAAGATGGATAATGGAAGTGAGGTTGTTAAGAACTGGCCAAAGCTTATAAACGTAAATGAGTATGCTGACTGGAAAAAGAAGGTTGAGGCATATGTTCAAAGTAAGGATGCGAGAATGTGGAGCTGTATGATTGATGGATACATTGCTCCTACACGTCATGTTGATGGAAGGGTAAAAGTAATTCCTTATGACAAGATGGATGAATCTGAGAAACAGTTGGTTGATGCTGAAAAGAGAGCATTGGCTGCAATTAAAATGTCCTTACCTGATAGCATCAAGCATATCTTCAACAAGTACACTAATTCAAAGGATATGTGGGATGCATTACAAAAGAGATATCAGGGGAATGAGAGTGCCACTCAGGCATTCATGGCAGTTATAGTGCCAGTTGATGAGGCTGAAACTAGTGTGAGTGATGCTGAATCTGAAGTGAAGAATGCTGAAGCAAAAGTGGATGCTGAAGTAGAGAAAGAGAGTGAAGCTGAACAGGTTGTTGCTGATGAAACCTCAGAAGTTCATGAGAAAGAGGTACAATCTAATTCAGTATGTTTGAGATGTAGTGAACTACAGGGTGAGGTTGCCAGGTTGACAACACAAAACCAAAGTCTGGTAAGTGAGATGTCTAACATAAAAGAAGCAAACTTTTTTGTTAAAAGAAATGAATCGTCATACTTGAAGAAAATAAAAGGTTGTGAAGCTGAAATTGAAGCTTTAACTTGCAAACTAAATGAAAAACTTCAAGTCATAGACTTAGCTCATGACATGATGGCTGAGAAAACAAAAGAGATTTCTGATAAATGCAAAGAGTTGTCAGATGCACAACTCAAAATTGTTGAACTTGAAAAGAAATTAGGTCAATTCAGAGATTCGTCTTTTGTAATGAAACACATGATGGGTGGGTTAAAGAAAAGTAATGACAAGACCAGTGTGGGCTTCCAAGGCTTTAATGAAGTTCCACCTCCTCTTAGTCATGACTATTCATTCCTGCCTAGTGAAAATGAGCTAGCAGACTTTATGGCATCTACACCAAGTAGTTTCGCATCCACATCAAGTAAAGGTGATGGATCTGAGAGTGATGATTTGAAAAGGAAAAATTCACCGCCTAAGAATAAAAATCAAGCTTTTGTTAAAAAGATTAATTTTGTTCAAGGTAGTGATATGAAAAACGAAACTGCTGTTATTGAAAATGAATCGAATGTAGAGTTTGCTAAAAATAAGAACAAAGAAAAATCTGAATCCAAGCAAACTGAACAAGGTTCATCCAAGGGATCATCACCATCTGATAAGGGATCTACCTCAAAGACTCCAGCTAAGAAGTCTTCGAGAAAGAGATCGTGCTTCAAATGTCACGTCAAGGGACATGTAGCAAGCTGCTGTCCTAACAAAAAGAGTGAAGCACAACTTAGTGAAAAACAGAGAGGGAAATTACCAGTGAAGGAAGGTGATAGTGAGGAGAAAGGCTCAAATTCTCCAAAGAAATCTGCTCCTAAGCAATCGGAGAAGGTTGCTGTTGGTGTAGATAAGGCTGAAAAAGGAACTCCACAAGTTCCACGTTTTCAAAGAAATCAACAAAGATTTCAGCCTAGATCTCCACCAGGCAGATACGAGAGACCTAGAAGCAATTTTAATGGAAATTTAAATAATTTCAGAAGTCAAGGTCAATATCAAAATCGATACCAAAATAATGGTGGTCGAACTTTTTATAACAATGGCTTTAGAAATTACAACAATAAGGCTTCTTGGAATCAAAATTCAAGATATCAAAATCAAAATTTTCAAAGGTCAAATAGTCCAAATACATATAGGAACCCTCAGGACCAGAGACCTTATGGAAATCAAAATCAAATTCCATCAACAGGTCTAAGATCCAAGACTCCAGTTAGGAGTAATGGATATTGGATGGATGTTCCAGTAGTTGGTGAATTTGGACGACCCAAGACCATTAAGGCTTGGGTCCCCCAATCTAACTAATTTCTTAGTTGGTGTGTGCAGGAGCTGCTAAGGAGGATTATCAACTTATGTTGATAATGGCTGCTCTAGGCACATGAAGGGGGATGTGAGATTGTTGATATATTTATGTTGATTGATTTAAATTGAAGTTCAAAGTGCTGATTCGACACACTAGATAACCTGGCAGATCTTTATACTAAAGCTTTTGATCGAGCTCGCTTTGAACACTTAGTCGAACTCAACGGGATGAGGAATCCTGAATAACTAGTTTTTCATAAGAATTTTGTAAATTGTTTACTGCTTTTTCAAAAATCAAAAATACAAAAACATTGAAAAATCAAAAATATAAAAAAAAATAGAAAATCAAAAATGAGTTTTCACTGTGTGAAAAAGAAGAAATGATAGTACATCAGCAAGTTAGACTGTCACACTCAAACTGAATTAAATTGCTTAAGTGTGATAGCAGTTTCATCATATGATGTACCAGTAGGCAAAAGCATGAAATAATCAACTTACCTATGTGATATAAACCTAAATGAACTGAGTATGAGTGGGGAATACATCAGTGGTGTATGGTTTAATGACCTTAAATCTTGCGTTGATAGATTGCCAAAATCTGAAGTTTTGGGTCTTTATACTGTTATTTCATCTGGGGATATCAGGGGTGTCCTTCTGCTGCATCCAGATATATGCTGACCTAGACACACCCAGGATATCTTAAAAGAGCTAAAAATGCCAAAACCCTGAAAATGAAGAAGCTCTCATAGAGAGTCATTCAAAATAAGTGCAAAATGCACAAATCGTACCAAAAATGGTATCTGTCTTAGCCCTCGATAAGATATTTTGGTCTCTCTGCTGTACGGAAGTACTGACCTGTTCACCAATTATCTGTCGTTGAAAAACAAAACGGATGAATTCAGTATACTCACCTACTACGATGAATCTTTGTGCATACCTTGATCGCGGGGGTACATCCTGAAGTGGGACACACTAGTATATCAGATATCAAATTACCTTAACGTATCATATGGTAATGGTACTTGAAATGTTCATGCATTTTGTTTAAGTGGACAAACATACTGGTAATCGTCTTGAACTGCTTTTCACGAAAAATTAAATAAAGATTTGTCTAATTGTGTGAAACAGTTTGATTGTGCTGATATGATCTTCTTACCGGTGATTCTCACAAAAATAGAGTGTTTAATGCTTTTGTAAATAGTTTACTGCTTTCTTAAAAATCAAAAATACCAAAAATATTTCCTTTTAAAAGGACTTCCATTTTGAATTGACAGGTAGTTGTTTTTGCAAACTAAGATAAAATATTGGTTTATCTTTAAATGTGAAAAAGACTAATGGTTTTTCGAGATACTTGTTTGTGTTTCTAAACAGATTGATGCAGTTATCAAAATGAAGTGCAGAATACAAGTAAAGTGCAGATTGAGAGTGAAGTGAAGAATATGTGAAGATGCATAGTAGGATCCTTCTACTACATTGCAGAGAGAGATTTGAAAGATTTTGAAGATACTTGCTTAACCAAAGATTGCTAGTTCACTGATCTACAATGAATGAAAGTTTTGGAGATTGGAAGCATCAGCTAAGGGGGAGTCTGTTGATGTCAGAAGCTGTGTAGCTGACGCTATCCAAAGACCAAAAGACTGCAAGATGTTTGAAGACAAAGTTACACTATGAAGCTATTGTCAAGGGGGAGTTTGTTGGTGCATATTCTATGACAACAGCTTAATAGTTTGAGTATTTAGTCTTTGGATATTTTGTAATGGGCTTAGCATATTGGTTAGGGAGTTATTTGTTGTAATGGGCTAGGAGAATGGCCAAGCCCAAACCAAAGCCCAGTATGCAAACTTGGTTGTCCTATATAAACAACATGATGCATTAGGGTTGAGGTTAGCCAGTTAGTAGTCAGTTGAGAGAGTTTGAGAAATCTACAGAGAGTGGCTGAGAGATTTCTTGTGAAGGTCTTTAATTGATTGTAAACCTTGTGTTGGATAATCAATAGAAGACCGGATTGAAAGTGATTTGTTTCGTGTTCTTCATATTTATTCTTGTTTCTGTTTGTTCGATTGATCAAGGGGATTCCGCACCCTTGGTTGATTATCAATCTCGTACAAAAACATTGAAAAAATCAAAAACATAAAAAAAATAGAAAATCAAAAATGAGTTTTCACTGTGTGAAAAAGAAGAAATGATAGTACATCAGCAAGTTAGACTGTCACACTCAAACTGAATTAAATTGCTTAAGTGTGATAGCAGTTTCATCATATGATGTACCAGTAGGCAAAAGCATGAAATAATCAACTTACCAATGTGATATATACATAAATGCATTGAGTATGAGTGGGGAACACATCAGTGGTGTATGGTTTAATGACCTTAAATCTTGCGTTGATAGATTGCCAAAATCTGAAGTTTTGGGTCTTTATACTGTTATTTCATCTGGGGATATCTTGACTTTCCGTCTGTTCAGAATTAAAATTGTACATGACACCAGGAAAGAAAGTCACTTGGAATTAGCTCATTTCTATTTGAATGTCTGTATGTGTCCCGATACACACAATTTTGATCTGATTCTGAAATCTTCTCTGAAAAAAAATCGTGTACCTCCTCTGCTGCATCCAGATATATGCTGACCTGGAGGTGCTAGGCAACGACAGCTTCTGCTGCATCCAGATACATGCTGACCTAGCTGTACGTTGTCGCGCTATAGATCTAATACACCCGAAAGAGGCCCTCTAGTGCCCAAATGAAACCCAATAAACCTATATCAAACTGAGTAAAACTCATTTGATCTGTATATTATACCATCTCTGCTGAAGATCTATTCTGTTCTTTTCTCAACCTATTCCCAGTTAAGATTTCAGAAATCTGGATTGGACTTGTGAAATATGTGGTAGGGAAGATACTTGCATGATAGAGTGTGTTGTTTATATTTCCAGGATTTGATTAGTATTTGTTTGGGTGTTCATTGTTAAGCAATCAAAACATGATAAAACAGATTATATGCAGACCTAGGCACTGTCAGGATATCTTAAAGGATGACATCAGTATACTCACCTACTACGATGAATCTTTGTGCATACCTTGATCGTGGGGGTATATCCTGAAGTGGGACACACTAGTATTTCAGTATAATAAAATTACCTTAACGTATCATACGGTAATGGTACTTGAAATGTTCATGCATTTTGTTTAAGTGGACAAACATACTGGTAATCGTCTTGAACTGCTTTTCACGAAAAATTAAATAAAGAATTATCTAATAGTGTGAAACAGTTTGATTGTGCTGATATGATCTTCTTACCTGTGATTCTCACAAAAAATAGAGTGTTTATTGCTTTTCGTATTTATTTGCTTTCAGAAAATACAAAAATACAAAAATAGAGTTCTTTTTCTGTTTAAAATTCTTAATGTACGGAAAACTGTTATTCGTGGAGGAGTTGTTACTGATAGGGGGAGACGGTGTTAGAAAGTGGGTTCAAAATTTTGAAATGATGCAGGTTATAAGGTGTTTGATTAAAAATTGTTGCGTGTTGGTGTTTAACTTGAAAATGCTTAATCTGATACAGTTTAACTATCTCTTGAATAATAATAATTCTTTAACTATGTTGAAAAATTCTTATGGTTTCTCGAGATGTTTGTTTTATAGTATACAGATTGAAGCAGTTTGTTGATAAAGAGTTGCTGTGAAGAGATGAGGAGTTTGTTGCTGCTTGGTAGAGTCCTCCTTCTACAATGCAGAATGGATGTTGTGAAGACTTACTTGGAATGCTGAATCACAACTTGGAAGATTTGGTGATTGGATACATCAGCTTAGGGGGAGTCTGTTGCTGACAGAGTTCATGTTGAAGCTGACACTATCCAAAGACCAAAGACTGTGAGATTCTGAAGACTAAAGTTTCCTTTGCAAGCTATTGTCAAGGGGGAGTTTGTTGGTGCATGTTATGTGACAACAGCGTTGGTTTGGTCTTTGGATATTGAACACGTGTTTGGGCCGCGAAGACTCGCGAAGACTTATGAAGACTTAATGATTACGAGTTATTGAAGCCCAATCAAGTCCAAGTTTGTATCAAGTTTTAGTCTATCTAGTTTAGCCCGAAATTGTAAACAGAATTCGTATGGGCTTGGCCCAGTTCGATTTGTATAGGTTGTGGTATATAAACAACCTTAAGTTAGAGTTTTAGGGTTAGACCTTTGTTAGACTTTTGGAGATTGTGGAGAGCATTCGAGTTGTGAGAGTTCAAGAACAAACAGAAATCGGCTGTTGGTTCTAGGAGATCTTTAGTGATTGTAAACGATTTCGTTGGATAATCATAGAAGATCGGTTGGTAAAGCTTTTCGTGTTCTTGTTTCTGTTTGATAGGTTTATCAAGGGGATTCCGCACCCTTGGTAGATTGTCGGTTTTGTTACGATCCATACGGGATAGGGACCTACAGTAGGCTGGAAAACAGTTTTCAAGAAATTAACCTCTTGCACCAGAGGTTAAACATTCTTGTAACACCTCCCATGGAACCAATCCTCCCTCAAGAGGATTGGAACCTAGCACTTGGAATCCATAATCCTACTGGGTTGGATGAGCTTCCAGCGGAACCTCCTCTTGAAGATCTACAAGAAGTCCCGGTGGAGGTTGCACCTCCTCAAACCGATGCCTATGAGCCCGCCTTTCTTCTCCCAAGGGAGATAGAGGAGTGGGTCGCCGACGTGTGAGGGACCCATGCCCAAAGAAAAGAAGTTTTCATGCCGCATCTAACCAAGAGAATTATCTTTTTGGAAATTTTGCTAGTAAAATAAAGTTTAGGCTAGAACTTCTCGATTTGGATTTCTTGTGTTTCTTTGACCTACTTATCTAGAAATTTAACTTTTAGGACTATTATGTAATTCTCTCTATGACTTAATGAATGATGGTTTTAGTTAATTTGGTGTTTGGATGGTGTTGAAATGATGGCAAAGGAAACAAGGGAAACTTGAACCAGCACCCCATGCAGAAAAACAGGGCCATCCGACGAAAACTTTCATTACAGCAGGTTCAGCACGGGTCGTGCCCGCCCAACACGGCCCCGTGTTGCACAGTCTGCAGAAAATGCCCAGTTCAGGTAAACTGGACACGGGCCGTGTTCACTTAACACGCCCCCGTGTCCAGGCTTCTGTTTCTCTCTTTCAATTTTGTTACTGGCACCTGAACACGCGGCCGTGCACGGACAACACGGGGCCGTGTCCAGTAACACAAATTTTTGCTTTTTCACACCTTTTTACACATTCAATCAACCTAAAAAATTATTTTTGGGACACATTGAGGACAATGTGTAATTTAAGTGTGGGGGGGGGGGATGCTAAAACCTTGAATCTTGTGAGTCCTAGTAACAAGCCTTACACAAAACTCTATTGGAACCGCTAATCACCCCAAATTTTTTCAAAAAGTTTTCATTTTTTTTACTTGTCCAGGTTTAATTTGGGAATTTCAAAATTCTAAAAAGGATATATTTTTACAAATTTACAACCGATAGCGTCGTGATAAAAAGAACCAACATAAGAAAATTATGAAACGACATGACAAGCTTAGTTAAAATTTGATTATATATACTTGATCACATAAAAACCCATTCCCACAAAAGTGAGTTTTGAGCCTTTATTGAGCATACAAATATATATCTTTAAACTAAATGCTCATTTTTCGTTTCTTGTGTGAGTAGCCGCTTGGTTCTTACAACTCTAGAACTTGCCACGACGATACATTCCCGGTCCTTACCAACTTAAACCCGAGTAAGTAAATGATGGAGGCATTAGGACTAACCCTTTTTATTTCTACACCATTATTTTTCTTTTTTTTACCACCTACCCAAAAACCCCTAGTTAACCCCTTTGAGCCTAAACCTTTTCATTTCTTAACCCAAACCAAACACCCTTTCACCCACCAAAACCTTTTTATTTTTCACCCTTTGTTTTAGTGACAAGCACGGTTTTTTCGTATGACTTTCAAAAAAAAATGTTGATGATGAAGCAAAAGAAATAAACAAGCAAGTTCATCAAAAATAACTTTGTTTGAATTATGGCTTCATCAAAATAAAAACTGCAAAAATAAAAAGTCTTACGAAAACCGATGCTTTTTACGCTTTTCGCCCTTTTCTACTAACCACTAACCCAACCACATACCTTTAACCCAAGCCTAACCCTTCACCCAAAAGTCCTCTTGATATTTACAAAGGTATATGGTTAAAAAGGAGGAGGATTGATTGCTTGGCAAGCCTATGGTAGGAGTAAGTTCCATGCCGCTCTCGAGTGATTCACTAAAATACATCTTCGGCCGAGTGTTGAGTGATCCCCCGTGAGGTATGTGAACTTGTATATAAATAGAATTTTAAAGAGGCATGTTATGCCCTAATAAGTAATTTATCTTATGAAAAGTTTTAAATAAATCATGACGAATAGGATTGTAAATAAATAAAAATAAAACTTAATAAAGAATCTTGGAAATCCCGACACTCTATGACAAGCCCAAAAACCTTCTCTTCTATCCATTCCATTTGGGAGTGTAAAGCCACATTATAATGAGTTTTGCTTGAGGACAAGCAAAGATTCAAGTGTGGGGGTATTTGATGTGTGCAAAATGCAACATATAAATTACATCAATTGTGGCATAAAACTAATCCTTTTTAGTACTAATGTTGGAAAAAATGTGCTTTTGTCTTCCTTTTGTATTTTCAGGATTAAATGAGCTCAAATTAACAAAAGAAGCAAAAAGGCAGCTAAATCTAACATAAATACAAGAAAAGGAACAAACGTGACATGCCCGACCCTACGACAGCATCTTCCCAAGCAAAACAAGAGAACAGAAGGCTGAACACGCCTCGTGCTCAATGAGCACGGGGGCGTGCCCAAGTGTCAGTATAAAAGACAAAGTTGTAGAAGCTTCCATCGCCCACCACAGGGCCGTGCTCAGCGGACATGGGGTCGTGGTCAACTATAAGATTCACAGAATCCAGGCAAATCTTGATAGTACAGATATGCTTCTGCACACGGGGTCGTGCCCAGCGGACACGGGGCCCTGGTCAACTAATACAGACAAGAGCAATTAATGAAGACAAAGAAGGATGTGGACACGGGGCCATGCCCGAGCTTCTGTTCAGCCTATAAATAGGAGTGCTTGGCTCAAGCTCAAGCCATCCCTTGGCACACCACCTCTCTCACACTTCACCCACCACCCACCACCACCATAACACCATCATCCACCACCATCATCCATTGTCCATCATAGAGTGTGTGAGTCGTCTCGGGATCCAAGATTGATCGTAAGAGTTCTTGACAATCAAGGCCATGTTTGCCTAAGTCTCTTACATAACTTGGTGAAGACAAAGTGTCTAGTGTAATACTTTTTATTTTTAATCTTTTCGCACTTTTTACTTGGTTATGTATTAATGACTTTAATAACTAGTTTCTTATGTTGAAGGTGATTTTTCCTTATCGTTTGTCCGTCGTGTCTTGGCATTATTTTACTGTCGATAAAAAATAAAAGATTTTCACCATTCATATCTCCACGGTCTATATGGAGGTATGTTGGCTACCTGGTCGGGGGTTAAGGGAACGGTTTGGTAAGAGTCTTGCCATTGTTCAGTGTATAGATCCTGCAAAGGACCTGGGTCAAATTTAGTAGGACCTCCTTCAATACTTAACGGTATTGGATGGCGGGGGTCCAAACTCTTTGATCCCCTCATAAGTTATACTACTATTAATACTTTAACCCGGCTACTTAGGACTGTATCCCTGCTGACTCAGATTACTTAGCCGAGGGTAACGTCACCTTCAAAAGAGGGGCCTACCATAATATGCATTAATAACTTAATTAATTATCTTTCAATAATCCGACCCTTTAGGATTGTATCCTTGCTGACTCAAACTACTGGGTTGAGGGTAACGTCGCCTTCAAAAGAGGGGCCTACTACAATAACTAAGATAATCTCCTAAAAAGTGCAAAAGTGCGGAAATAATCAAAGGTTACACTATACACGAGTCGGAACCAAGTGATTCATCTTGTCTATCTGTGTTTTCTTTTATTTTTAGTTTTCAGCATTTTAATTAGTTTTTATTTTCTTTTTCTAGTTTAAAACCTTTTTCTAAACTTTTGATTTGATTAGACGTTGAGGATAAACCGGTACTAAAAGCTCTTGTGTCCTTGGACGACCTCGGTATCTTGCCAACACTATACTACGCTCACGATGGGTGCACTTGCCCATATGTGTGTTTAGTGTTAGTAAATGTCGTGTTTTATAAATTTAAAACTTGGCTAAAAAGTGTTAAAAAGGGCTTAACATATACATTAAAAACTAATAACACTCACGCACATCAGCTGCAAAGTCTCCTACACAAAACCTGCAGCTAAAATAGTGTTAAAGAAGAAATCTCCACCAAGATTGGTCGATGAACCAATAGATCTTCCTCCAGAGAATGTTGATGTTACGGTTACAGGTGAACCATTTACGAATGAAATGTCAATTGAAGAAATTATGAATATTTCAGATATACAAGCTGCTGCAGATGCTGCGAAGAATGTTGAAGCAGCCACTGGTGGTGAATCAGTAAAAGAAACTGTGGTTGAAGGTGTAGCTCATATAGACTAAAGTGTAACAGATTCAGATATTGATCTTACTGAGATGGCACCAAAAATTGGAGTTAGTGGCAAAAGCAAGATCAAAGGGCCATCAAGAAAGAAAAAAGGATCTGATGAGAAAGATGCACCTTATGTGCTAACAGAAGCTGAAACTGTAAAAGTTAGAAAATGCAGAGGTATTAAAAGGAGTGCTAAGGTTGCTGTGCTACTCCTAGGAAATCAAAGATTCGGAAAATTGTGATAAATCCTCTGAAAGAGAAAGCTGGTGACTCTTCTAAAGTTCCTGAAAAGGTGATCGAAGAAGTTCCTATTGTTGAAGTTCATGTTCCATCACCTCCAAGATCAACTGGTCATGAATCTATGCCAGTTCAGGGTGGAGTAAGAACAGCTACACCTCCAGTTTCTCCTGTTCTTCAATCTGTTCCAGTTCAAACTGAAATTCCTTCTACTCTTCCACATCAATCAGTTCATGTTGAAGAGCCAACGACTACTTCAAAGAAAACTCCTACTTTAGTTCATCAGGGTTCAAGTCAAAGTTTTCCACCTATTCCTTCCAATCTTGGCCCAACTCCATCACTAGATGATGTCGGTTTCTTTGGATATGAAAGAGTACCTGGTGTAACATCTGTGCTTGTAATCATTATGAACAGTTCTATTATCAATAAAACAATGTTATTTAATCCCAATGTTTGTTTAGTTGTGTTTTACATTTTTCATGTTTTGACTTTTATCCAATTTCAAACTCTATATCGCTTTCTGGAGAGTTATACGCAAACTGGTGCGAAAACGTAACCAGTTTAATGCGACAAATACTCCGGAACATCAACATATACTCAACATACCTTAAATAACCTTTACATAACTTAGAAATAAGTTTTGAAGGCTTTGGTATGGCAAAAATCAAGTTAATCCGCTTACAGGGACTAAACTTGACAAACTGCGAAAGTATGACGATTCGTACTGGAACAGACATTCCGGAACATAACCATAAGTTAAACACACCTTAAATATCCTTTACATAGCTTAGAAATAGGCTTTGAGGGGTTCGGTGTGCTAAAATAAACTTTTGGGTCATTCAGGGACTAAAAGTGTCAAAAAGTGCACAAGTTTGCATTTTCGCGCATAACTTACGTTCTGAATACATCCGGACATCTAAAAAATTTATGTAAGCACTAAAATATTTTATTCTAGTGTTTGGCTTGAGAAAAATCCATTCGTCACGCAATTTAGATCATTTCTCGCGCTTATGCGCATACCGTCGAAATTAACCGAACATCGCGATCGTACGGACAAACGAACCGACATCCGGCATATTTTTGAGCATGTTTCATGTTCCCTATACTTTAACATCCTTGTGAAGCTTAAAAATGGGCTTGACGGGTGTTAGAAGTGCCAAAACACGACGATACGCGCACAGGAACCAAAACTGCAAAACTGCAAAAAAATATACAAAAAAAAATAAAAAAAGCATAAACTCGTTTTTAACACCCCTTACACTCTCCCAAAGGTCAAGTGCCACATGTTAATCACTTGTGGTGGCCAAAATTAGTTACCACAACATTTTGACAAGTGTACGCACTAGATTAAATCACGTTATTCAAGAAACGATCTTAACGGTTACCCGAAATCTATAAATACCCCACCCCCCATGCTTCAAAATCACAAGAACTTTGATTTGAGAAACTCTAAGTTGAAACTATTGTTTCATACCTGAGATTTTTGAATCAAAGTTAGCATTCGGGGACCCTTCGTAAGTATTCTTTCGTTCTTTTCCTTATTTTATTGCTTTTCGAGTCAGAAAGTCAAACTTTGTTTGACTTTCAGCGTTGACCAGTAATGGTCAATGCGAAGTTCGTTTGAACTTCGCAACGTGATTGTAATCACGATGGTTATAGTCCCTTGGGACTATGCCTACTGATTACCACGTTGTCTAGGGTCGTAGGGTAAGCGATCTAATAAATCGCTTATACCTCGAACCCAACCCATTTGGTCGATCATTAGGATCCGACCAAATACATTAGGTGACCATAGTAGGTAGGGAATAACCTTCCGAGGTTATACCCTATGGTCACATCGTTTAAGTAGTTGTATAATAGGTAGTTTATATGCCTTAGGTAAATTACCAGAATACCCTTTTCATGTATAATTGGTAATTAAGCATATGTAACCTAAACCTTTGTCACACAACTGATTATGTAACATGTTTAGGCATATAACACTTGTCATAGGGCTAGTTAGGCGGTCCGAACGCGTTTCACGCGAACGACGCGTTAAAGTAGCATAAGCTACCTAAACGGGTCATAATGGGTCGTAAACAATTATGTTAGGTTTCAATTAGTATGTAGGCTTTGTTGAACCATACTACACGAGTCTCAATACTCGTTTGGTTTACAAACCCTCATACTACCCGATCTTCTGATTTAGGTCCGGTTTATTAACATAGTTACCTATATTAGGTGCCGTTTGATTCCGAGATCTATAGCATTATTTGGTGGTTATCTTTAGCCAACTGAGCAATATCAAGTGAGTACATAGACCCCTCTTTTACTGTTTTCCAAACTGTTTTGGGGTGGAACACATGTGCCTACTTGTTACATTCATGCTTTTCCTGTTTTCACATCATATATCGGCTATGTTTGTTAGTACATTATAGTACATGATTTCATTACATTTCATGCTAGGTGTGCCCATTGTGTGCATTACTTAGTACATCGTTTTACATTACATTTTATGCTAGGTGTGCCCATTGTGTGCATTACTTAGTACATCGTTTTACATTACATTTTATGCTAGGTGTGCCCATTGTGTGCATTACTTAGTACATCGTTTTACATGACATTTCACGCTATGTATGTTCATCTGATTACATACTTAGTGCATTGTTTTCACATGCTTACATTTTGGTGTGACATTTGGTTTGTTTACATGGGACAATACATTCATTAACAATGATCACGCCGTTCGTTAGTAGGTAGTGGTACCATAGGAATTGACAACTCCCGTTCCGGACATCCCAGGGAAAGGGGACAGAAAGGAATGACCGAATTCGATGATATAAGACAGATAGACCTTTAATTTGTTTAAGGGTTTATCACCACAGTCACAAGGCTTGGATGTATGCATTTTCACAATACCACATAAATGTTCATATTCAGTATTAGCATGCATTTTCCACAAGACATAATATTGATTTAAACCATGTTTTACTTCAATACTTTGTTTTCGTGCATATGGTTTAGTTGAGACATTTCACTTGCCATACATGACATTTTGACATAGACATTTTACACAAAGACATTTAACAAAGACATTTGATATGGATATTTGACATAGACATTTTGACATGATTTACCTTTGACACATAAACATGATTGACATTTGTTTTACACTACATGATGTATATCTTGACATAAACACTTTGACATATTATCCAATACATTTGATAATTGGTTTAGACATAGACATCTTACATTGTTTGGTTTGGTTTGATTAAGTGATTAAGTAACGATGCGTGTGTAATATGATACAAGCATGGTGGATACGCCGCTGGTACTTCCTATATATAAGTGTTTGTATGGTATTACATGTCGTAACGTTATTTGAATCATTTCAATATTGAGACATAGAACATTTTATACAAATAGCATACTTTTCACAAGACATTGTTAACAAACATCTTACTTCATACAAACTCATTTTTACATGGTAAATCATTTAACCTTACATTTACTTATACATATCATCTGATCTTATCGTTTTCAAATGATTTACAAGACAAAGCAAATTATAAGGTTCATGACTAAACATTTTTCTTAAACATAAGTCATGAATCCTATTTTCACAAAACCTATGTATCTCACAGGCATTTTTATGCTGACGTACCTATTTTCACATGTGTTTTCAGGAGCTTTTCCATAGGATGTTGATCATGATACTAGGGCGGACCTGTGCCTTAGAGACTTTAAAAGAAGATAGACTATGTTTAATTATGTTATAAACTCTGTATTTCTGTTTAAAACAATGAAACTCTTGTGTTGATAAATAAAAATACAACTTTGTATGCCATGGTTATGAAACAATTAATTCTGTTACAACACTCCCCGACGTTTTCCGCCACGTTTTGTATGATACACGTGGTCGGGGTGTGACACCTGGTATTCTTACAAGAGTTAGTATTCTAGAGAAAGAAAAAGCTGAATCCGATGAAAATTTGAAAACTACTGAGGTTGAGTTGAAGGAAACGAAAGAAAAGTTGAAGAGTGTGGAAGAAGAGAACGTTGTTTTGAAGAATGAATTGACGGTTGTGAATGAGAAGGTTTTGAAGATGAAGCAAGAATCAATGAGCTGAATGAATTGTTCGATGAGGTACTTTCTTCTAACATTGAAGTTCAAGATGCTAATGCAACTATGAGCCATGCAAGTGAAATAATGAAGAAAGAAATTGAAGATTTGAAAGCTCGTGATGAAATAAAGTCGAAGCAGCTAGATATGTTGTATGTTGTGATTGAAGATCGACTTGGTGTGTATGTACAAGCAGCATTTTATGATATTGACATCCGAAGAGCTGAGGCTCGGAGGATGGAGCGTCAAAGATTAGATGCAGAAGAAGCTGCTAGATCTGCTCTTGATAAAGGTAAAAATATTGAAGAAGAAGAAGTGTTAGAGTCTTCAACACAACAAGAGCAAAAACAACCTAAAGTTGAAGTTGAAGTTGAAAATGTTGAAGTGCATGCTGCTGAGATCGAAATGAATGATGCAGAGATTGAAGCTAATGCTCAAAATGCTCAAGTTGTATTTCAATATTTTATTCTCGTTGGTGAGCCATAGCTGTTAATCTACAGCAGAGAAGATGATTTGAAAAGAATAGAGATTGAACAACGACGGATCAAGGCGAAGAAAGAAAAGAATGTACAAAGTGTTGAAGAAAAAGTTGTCAAAGATGAAGATGATGAAGACGAAGAGTATATGGATGATTTTCAAGCCGTTGATGATTATCATTATGATGGTGATGATGACGATGATGATAATGATGACGATCAAGGTGGTGCGGGGGTGCGTTGATTGTTAGACCACCAAGTGCTGAAAATGTTGATGACTTTTTGAACGATGAGAAAAATGAAGAACGTGAGGATGATCAACATCAGGGGGAGTCCACTTCTGGATCTAAACAAGCTGCTATACATCAGGTACCCTCCAATACTCCAAAAGTTATTTATTTGTCTCATGACGTTGAAGAGGGGGAATTGGTGGAGAATTGGTCAAGATCTGACATGTTGGATGCGTTGGGTCTGAGAGATGAAAACATAAAGTTTGACATAGAAGATGAAATTCCTGAAGTTCTCGATGAAGACTAGTTTAAGCATGTTGAAGATGCTGATAACTTTGATGATGTAGTGGTTGAAAGTGATACTTCTGATTCTAATAATGAAGTTGCTTTACATTATGTTAGTGTTGATGATAACTTTCTTACTTTTTCCGAACTATTTCGTATTTACAATGAAGAAGATCTGAGAAGGAAAGTTGTTGAGAAACTAAGTACTGTGGACCTTCGAAGATTCTCATAGAAGAAGAACGCAGAGAAGAAAGAAAAAGATGGTTTAAGCCCATGCCTGAAGAACGGAAGTCTAAACGTCCATTGAAATTCTTCACAGGGTATCCAAATGAATCTCTGGGTGATATCTTGTCGTGGGGGTATCTTGAAGACTTAAAGGTCTATGCTATCAAGCGAGAACAGGGTGTTCAGTACTTCGAGTATTTGAGAGATATCAAAACATTATCATGGTGGGACGTGGAGGAATTAGTTAAAACGAAGAATCTACAACAATGTCTTCATGGTCCTGAAGTGAGATTCTACGAGCAGAGGTTGTCGAGGTACATTAAATATCAAACAACATTGAACTTTCTTGATTGGAAACCTCACATGCCTAAGCGTATTGAGAAGATTGATCCAGTGACAGGAGAAAAGGATATCACGCTTCACATTCGTAAACCTCGTTGTATGATGAACATGCCTCTGAAAGCTATGGAGCAAAATTATTATAAAGATTTCAAGGTGTGGGTTCTAAATCCGAAAATAGTTGAAGCAGTGATCACGTTGTATTATGAAAAGGAATGAAGATACATTCATGTGTTGGATCCGATGTGGCTCGTTAACTGCTCTAAGAAGGACATCGAATGTCTCTTCTTCAACAAGATCAGGTATTATGAGGAAGATAAAGAGCAGGCACTAAGATTCTAGAATCTTGTTAATGTTTGCTTCAAGAAAGATATAAACTCTTGGCGCTACTGGGAATCGAAATGGCGAGACTTATAGTTGGAAGAGTTTCTAAAAGACGAGCGTCAGAATGAAAGGATTGAAAAGAGAATGGTCGAAGCTGCTAAAAAGCAAGATCGAGATTGGGTTTGGAAAAACCAGTTCCAACTGATTAAAGACCAAATGAATCTCAAGAACGCAAAATTCCCAAATGGTCAAAATCCAGGGCTGGAATCAAAGAATACAGGGAATGGTGGAAGAATGAAGGAAAGCTGAAGAGAGAAATAATGTTAGCAGAAAGAGCAGTAAAACGTAAGAGGAAGAACAGGGAGAAAAGAGACAGCATGAAGAACTTATCAAGACTATATGAAACGACTACTACTACATCCAAGGGGGAGTCTGTAGATGCATATGTCTGTAGGCTTCGTCGAGTATTGAGTCTTTATATGTATATGTTTATGTTTTAACTTGTTTGTTTGTGTTTTATATGCCTTCGTACGAAGGGAGTCATGTATTGCATGTTGGTTCGAAGTGAGCATTGTCTGGCTTCATATGAAGCCACCATGGCTTCGTACGAAGGCCCTAGAGGTCTATAAATAGGGGCAGTGGGTTCTCACCATTGGTAACTTTTCGCATTCTGATCCGAAGTGCTGCCAAATTTTCTCTCTTGCTTTGTATGTTGATAAATCATCAATGAGAACGTATTTTAACGGTGTATGCTTGATCTTCATGTATACTACACACACAGATTCTGCACGTAGCGTGTAGGTTTGCCGAAACTGGTCGGAGCGCAAAAGTCAAAGAGCGATCACGGTCCTCACAGTAACCGTTTTTATCTCATAAGAATATGTCATTTTTTTAGCTTCATTGAAGAACGTAATCTCATTTTCTTCATTACGATCATTCGTTGGAAGTTTATATTCATCGTATAACTTGCACCAGCTTTCAAATGCATATGCTTTGTTTAACAACCCTCCAAAATATTTTTTTCCGATGCCCTAATCTATTTTAAAATACCCCTATATGTCCTAAAATACACCTCGTATGTGAAAACCGAGCTCAAAATACAATATAGCATTAAAAAAAAACAGAGAAATTGAGGCTGTCGCGGGGCGCGTAGCCTTTGGCTACAGCCTACGCGGGCCGCGACCGGGTGAAGGCTGGCGAAACCCTGGAGTGCCACGTGGCACAACACCCGGAAAGTCTACGGTGGTGATCGATCAAGCCTAAGCCCTACCACTCTACTACGCGGGCCGTGTAGCCTGAGGTCTCATTTACGCAGGCCGTGAGAAAGGCCAAATCAGGCCCTATATAATGGGAGCTCGGGGTATCAGTTTCAATCGCTCAAATCTTTCTTTCTCACTCGAATTTTCTGATAGTAGGCTCTATACTTGGGCATAATATCCCCCTAAATAACGAAGTTCTGCTCCGTTGTAAGTATCATAACCCCTGGATACGTATTAGATATTCTGCCCGATTGATCTAGGGTTCCGTAACGGCTGTCGTGGTTCTGCCCGACGTAGTCGTTGGAATGCCATCTCGGGGAGGGTATTACTAATGTTAAAATGGGTTATTATACTAACACGCATGCATTTGTGTAATTTATAGATTATTCCCAGGAAATCCTTACTGAAAACCTAAGACAACAATGTGAGTAATCTCCTTTTTGCAAATTGTTTTTACAAAACCTCACACAATTAATTATATATTAAACAATTATTGAGTATTTGTAAGGATACAATTATCGTCGATATGTTGGGGTTTTGTATACAAAATTAGTTACTGCCTTGCGAGGAGTAACTTTTCCACAAGTCGGGTTTGACAGTACCGTGGGTGGTAATTGATATGACTTGGAAACAAATGTAATTGCGAGACCTCCCTCAATACTGTACAATGGTTTTTATTTAAACTTGATTGAACTGGGATTCACTCACCAGTATTTTCCACTGACAAAATGTTTTTAAATGCGTTTCAGGTAACAAAATGTGAAGGCCAAATAGAAGACAGCTTGACAGCACTGAAGGCTTGGAAAAGTGGCAATAAAGTTACCTAAAAAGAAATAGATGTTTTTATTAAATAAAATAGGATTTATTCCTATAAAATTGTGTGTACTGAACACTTGGGTTTTTTCCATGTGTTTAATATTATGAAAATGTGGTATTTTACTCTGATAAAATATTTCCTAACTACGGTCCGGATGTAATTTCCGCTGCCAAAACTAGACAAAACCAGATACCATCGAAACTGGGCGCGGCCGCCAGTTCCTGTATTTGTATAGGGGGACGGGGTTGCGACAGAAGGTGGTATCAGAGCTAAGCCACTGATTGAGCCACTGAAGTGTTCTGCTGACACCAAAATTCAAATTGTTAGGAAATAAATTACGGGAATACGTGCATAATTGTATTTTCTTGTTATGTGTTATTTGACTATTTGTTAGTTTACAGTATGAGTGACCAAGGACCATTTGACGCGTACCGTCAATTGTCTGTTTCTCCTAGAAGCGAAGGTGCCTCTTCTCAGCCTGCCCTCTCGGGGTACTCTGCTGATACGGGAGAAGGAATATTCGTATTTAAGGCTCAATCTGAAGAGCTACTTCCTCAGAAAAAGAGGGGATGGTTCAGTAGGGGAGCACATGAGCGTAGGAAATGTATGAAAAAGTTACAAGACCAGAGATCACTAGCAGCAGCCAAAAGAGAGACGAATGCCCATACCCAGGATATGCTTAATAGGGGTATAGCCAATATCTATATCCTAGCAACCACTACAGCTGACCCTAACCTGGAGCCAATGTTAGCACCCTAACCACAACCACCATTTCCTGACCAACCGATGGAGATAGAAAACCTTGAAAATCAAGTAGAAATGCATGATTTTAATCCAGAAGAAATACCTAGGGTACCCGCACCAAATCCCTTAGATCCAAATTACGACCCATGGTGGGATGATAATAGGGACTATGTGCAACGTTACCCGATACACGAAGACATGCCCATGCAGAACCTAGGAGCCTACCCAGGTTTGGACCCTCTAGATCCCTATTACGACAACGATGTATACAATAGGGAGATTTTAGAAAATCCTTACCCATACCAGGCCTCTACACCCCCATATCAGGAACCCGCACCCCAAATTCCGAACCCAGTCCTAGAGCTTGCACCCCCAATGAGTGCAGAAAACGTACAAGAACTTAGGACATTTGGTGAGGAAATTTTAGAAAATAGTGAAAGGATGAGACAGGTGGGAGAGCGACTCGTCTGGAAGTACGACGAGCGCAATATGGATTTCTGGATGAATCCATATCCATAGAAGTGATGGTGGAGAAGGTTATTATAATAATAATAAAATAATATAATAATAAAATATGTGTGTATGTGTATGGAAAAAAAACTACAGATGCCTATTACTAGTAGTGTAACTTTATATTTCAGTCAGTATTGTAATTTGAATTTCAATACTGGTGTGTAATAGATGCATATTATATGAATAGAGTAAAGTCGCAATGATCGACGCTTTTGACCAAAGTGCGTGACATGTGATTGACTATATTAAATATTATTTTGTGATATTAATGAGTGGTAAATGTTTAAAATCCAGATGGAGAACGAAGTGAACCAGGAAAACCAGAGTGATAACCACCCAAATAACGATAATCTGAATAATGAGAATCCGAACAACAATAACCATGGAAATCAAGTGGATAATAGTGCCATCCAACACATAGTGGCACAGGGAATCATAGATGCAATGCCATTTATTATCCAAACTGTTAAAGAAGAAGATAATAAAAGTAAGCATAGCAGTAAGCGACCAACTGAGCCAGAACACAGTGTAAACAATGGACCGTTACTTCAAGTGCCCATTCCCAAAAGAAGAAGAACCATGCCTTATTGTTGTTCTGACAAAGAATTCTGGTCCTGCAAACCAATAGAATTCTCGGGCAATGAAGGACCCATTGCAGTTCTACGCTGGATAGAAAAGACTGAGGCTGTTTTAAAAATAAGCAAGTGTGTTGAAGAAGACAAGATAATGTTTGCTTCTAATCTATTTAAAAACTCAACCTTAGAATGGTGGAACACTATCCTCCAGTCAAGAGGAAGCGATAGGGTTTACAACATGGAATGGGAGGAATTTAGGAATATGGTAGAAATGAAATTCTGCCCTCCCAATGAAAAGGAACAGATAGCAAATAAGTTCCTAAACCTTAGGATGACCGGGGTAGATAGTAAGGGGTATACTACCACATTCTTTGAATATGCTACAATAGTACCAACCCTTGCATCACCTAAACCGGTATTAATCTCCCATTACATCTGGGGATTAATTGGAGAGATTAGAAATGTAGTCAAGGCAGCTAGACCTCAAACCATAGAAGAAGCTGTAGAACTATCAAATACCTTGACAGATGAATTAATCCGTACTAGAGAAGAAGACCAGAGGAGAAACCTAGCCCAAAGGCTTACCCAAGAATTCCGTTCTGGGAATTCCAATCGTAGGAATGTAGGTTCTACCTCTGCATTATATTGCAAAGCCTGCAAGAAGAAGCATTCGGGAAAATGCTCCACTCACTGCAATTTCTGCAAGATGCCAGGACACAAGGATGAAGATTGTGGGAGGAAATCCAGTAATGGATTGTGCTTCAACTGTGGAGAAAAAGGTCACATCAAGCCCAACTGTCCGAAACTAGTTCCAGCCATGGGAAACAAGAATACTAAAAATGCTAGAGCATTTGTTCTGACTGTAGATGAAGCCAAAATGATTCCGGACGTCATAGCCGGTACGTTTTTAGTTAATGATGTTTTTGCAAAAGTATTATTTGACTCTGGTGCAAACCAAAGTTTTATTAATACTTCATTTTGCAAACTTCTCAATCAACCATTAACTAAACTCTCACAAGAATGTCTAGTCGAGACAGCGAATGGAGAAACGGTTAGGATTTCTGAAATCTTGCAGGGAGCAAGAATAGAAATTTTAAATCAAAATTATATTGCAAACCTTTACCCAATGAATCTGGCAGGATTTGATATTGTATTAGGAATGGATTGGTTAATAGCCAATAAAGCCAGTTTTTTATGTGATCAAAAGTCAATTCAAGTAAATTCACCAAGGGGTGAAAAGATCACAATTAAAGGAGATAAACCATCTAGATCCACGAAATTCATCTCTGTGATGAAAACTGCAGGCTATATAAGAAAAAGGATCCTTAGTGTATTTGATTTCTATAATCACTAACACTAAAGGAAAAGAACTAAAAGATATTCCAGTAGTGTCTCAGTTTTCAGATGTGTTTCCAGAAGAATTACCAGGACTACCGCCGGACAGGGAAGTTGAATTCAGAATTCACCTATTGCCAGGAACAGCACCAATTGCCAAAGCACCTTACCGTTTGGCACCCACCGAAATGCAGGAACTGAAGAAACAGTTAGATGAATTGTTAGAAAAAGGATTCATACAGCTAAGCTCATCGCCATGGGGAGCACCAATTTTATTCGTCAAAAAGAAGGACGGATCAATGCGTATGTGCATTGACTACCGTGAATTGAACAAGGTCACAATTAAGAATCGGTACCCATTACCGAGAATCGATGATCTGTTCGATCAGTTGCAAGGAGCTCGATTTTTCTCTAAAATCGATTTAAGATCAGGATATCATCAATTAAAGGTACAGGAAGAGGACATTCCTAAAACCGCATTTAGAACAAGGTATGACCATTATGAATTTACTGTCATGCCATTTGGTTTAACCAATGGCCCAACCGCATTTATGGACATGATGAACCGAATATGTAAGCCATATTTGGATAAATTGATAATTGTCTTCATAGATGATATTCTAATTTACTCTAAAAGTAAGGAAGATCATGCAAAGCATTTGCACATACTTTTAAGTTTATTAAGAAAGGAAAAACTTTACGCTAAATTTTCAAAGTGCGAATTTTGGTAAAGCAGGTACAGTTTCTTGGACACTTAGTTAACCATGAAGGAATTCATGTGGATCCCACAAAGATCGAGGAGATTACCAAATGGAAAACCCCTGAGTCGCCAACCGAGGTTAGAAGTTTCATAGGATTGGCTGGTTTTTATAGAAGATTTATTCAAGATTTTTCTAGAATAGCCATTCCCTTAACTAAGTTAACCTGTAAATCCATTAAGTTTGAATGGGGAGGAAAACAAGAAGAAGCATTTATAATTCTTAAGCAAAGACTAACCCATGCACCCATACTAGCGTTACCAGAAGGAACTGAAGATCTTGTGGTCTATTGTGACGCTTCTAAGTTAGGTTATGGATGTGTGTTAATGCAACGTCAAAAGGTTATAGCTTACGCATCTAGACAACTTAAGAATCATGAAGAGAATTATTCAACTCATGACATGGAATTAGGAGCTATAATTTTTGCCATTAAACTTTGGAGACATTACCTTTATGGTAGTAAGTTTACCATATTCACTGATCATAAAAGTTTAAGGTATGTTTTCGGGCAAAAAGAGTTAAATATGAGACAAAGACGCTGGATGGAAATTCTTAGTGATTATGATTGTAATATCCAGTATCATGCAGGAAAGGCAAATGTAGTGGCTGATGCTTTAAGCCGAAAGTATCACGAAAAGCCAAAAAGGGTACGTTCCCTTAAATTAAATCTACAAGTAGATTTAAATGAACAAATTAGAAAAGTACAAGAATCAGTAATCAAGGATGATACTGAAAAATTAAAAGGAATGATTAAGGAATTAGAACAAGGAACATATGGAATTTGGAGATTTCATAAAAAGAGAATGTGGATACCTAAATTAGGGAACATGCGTCATCGTATATTAGAAGAAGCCCACAAGTCCAAATATACGATGCATCCTGGAAATGATAAAATGTATCAGGATTTAAGAAAGAATTTTTGGTGGATAGGAGTGAAAAAGGATATAGCAGCCTATGTTTCAAAATATTTAACCTGTTCACAAGTCAAAGCTGAACACCAGAAACCCTCAGGATTGCTGCAACAATTGGAGATGCTTGTATGGAAATGGGAATTGATAACAATGGATTTTGTTACCAAATTACCCAAAATAAGGAAAGGCAACGATACAATCTGGGTGATCGTAGATAGGCTAACCAAGTCAGCTCATTTCCTACCAATGAAGGAAACTTTCAGTATGGAACAGTTAGCTAAGTTATATGTAAATGAAATAGTTTCATTACATGGAATACCTTTATCAATTGTTGTTGGATCGTCGAGTGACCCTAAACAGTCAAGTTGAGTAGTTCATCATCAAATACAAAGGCGGAATCAATGTAAAAGATGTCAACACAGCTTGTTCCTTTCTAATTATCTCTTTATTGATCAATCCTGAGCTTTTTACACATTCAAATGACACACGAACAGCACGTCGGCTCAGAGACAATGACCAGATTCCGTTTCAAATGACAACACAACACACATATATATAGGTGATCTGATTTCGCTTGAAACTGCCATCGGTCACTTCAAGCGGAATCACATATGTTGATTTCGCTTGAACTGATCCTTGACACTTTTAAGCGGAATCATCCACTTTAACATGTTCTAACCCTAATTTCAACCCTGTTGTGCACTCGTTTATCCTATCTAGACATAAGACTCGATTAAGACGAAGTTAACAGACACTAGATGCACCAACAGACTCCCCCTTGGATGTTGACGAAGTCTTCGACGTCGAGTCTTTAGTCTTAGTCTCTATCCAAATTGTCTTGACATAGTAAAAAGCTTCCTTCAATCTTTAATCTTTAAACTTTAATCTACAATCTCCCCTTTGAATGTTGATCCATAATGTGAATTCCCCTTTTCGCAGACCCCCCCTCTCGATAAGCTAGGGCTTGAATTCTGGTTCAAACTTTGACATTTTCTTTGCCATGGGGATTCCTGTTACCTGCACAATCTCTACCTAAATATAAGATATATGACAATAACAGTTTCAATCCAAACTTACCATTCTATCTCATTTGATGGTTTTGTCAGAATTAGACATTCACTTAAGTATCCAGGTCCAAATTAATGACCCTGATTACTCAATTTATCTACCAAGTCCAACTTAATGACCCTGGTTGATCCGAGATAATTCACACTGACACTTAGTTCAACTTTTTCTGAAAATTTACAAGTTTCAAATTAATGAACTTGTTTTAACTTTTCAACTTTCACAAACTTATCATGTTAAACTCCAAACTCATCCTCCAGCCCAGAAACTTCCTGCATCTGCTTCAATTCGAATCTGAAGATCAGCTTTCCACTTTGGTTTGTCAGAAAATAAAGCAGAAGTGTAAAATCTTTTTGTATTTTTAATAAAGTTCTAAACTAGAAAATGAATTACAGAAATAAAATGCAGTAACAGTAAACTATTTACAAACATATTTTTGGTTGAGCGTGTTAGGGAATCATATCAACTATTCGACAAGTCACAAGTACCATTAAGCTTTAATTACATACACACAATTAAACAATTCGCTTAGATTGTCGATATACTGATCCACTTAAATTCTCACACATATTTCAATCTGTCCAGGTTACTGATTAGGTGTTTTAGGGACTTAAACTCATTCATGTGTCCCACCTCTTGAATATACTCCCGTATCCAGATCCCAATATTCAGTCTTACAGGTGAGTATACCATAGATGATATCTGTAAGGGAATAAATTATGAAACGTACGAAACCGTGAGAGCTCAGGTCAGAACTTCCGTTCAGCAGAGAGATGACGGTTCGACTTGGGTGTGTCCCCTTTAGAGGATCTTTTTTTAGAACAGCATTGATTAGCAATTTTATTGTCTCATCATTTATGCTGAGGGCGGTGCTATGTTTCAAGCATGCGGAAAGTATTCTCCGGGGACTAGGCCATTGCTTCCGCAAAATCAGAAGTCCCGGGATAATACCCCAGATATCACTGAGTATAAAGACCTAGTATCTCAGAAAGAGGGATCTTTCAAACAAGATTTCAGGGGTTACCTATATATCCAAGTAGTGTTCCCCACGAAATAAGTAAAGATTTAGTTTTATATCCCGAACAAACCTACTAAATGTGTAAAAACCTATCGGCACATCATCAGCGAGACTGTTTAACACATTTAAACATTCCATTTCTTTAGCATACTGTGACTGTCAAGCCGATGTACTATCATTTTCCCTTTTTACACAAGCTCTTTTCCATTTTCTATTGTTTTTGGATTTTGAAAATATCTCATGTTTTTGGAATTATGAAATTTTTTACTGTTTTTGTATTTTCTGAAAATATTACCCTATACTCTCCCACTAAATTCCAAAACAAGTAAAAAATCGATAAACCATTGCAGATTTCTTCTCAACATCATCTACAATGTCTCCTTCATCAACGCCAAGAATCTCTTCCAACACCGATAAAAGCTTCATACCGTTCAGTTTTAGCAAATATTGAAAACGTGTTTTATCAAATGCTTTGGTATGTAAATCAGCTTTTTGCTAGTCAGTGTGGATTTTCTCAATTCGTATCAACTTCTTCTCGAAACAATCACGAATGAAGTGATGACGAATTTCTATGTGTTTGGTTTTAGCGTGATGAACAGGATTTTTCGTAATGTTAATCGCTGCCTCATTATCAACAAAGATAGGGGTGTTTAGAAATTGCAAACCGTAGTCTCTCATCTGTTGCTGGATCCACAAGATCTGAGAACAGCAACTGCTCACAGAAACATACTCCGCTTCACATGTGGATAGAGCCACAGAGGTCTGCTTTTTGCATTGCCAGGTGACCATTCGTGGTCCGAAAAACTGATATCCTGCTGTTGTTGATTTTGCGTTAACTTTGCAGCATCCGAAATCGGAATCGGAATACCCTTCGAGCGTGAAATCGCCTTCTTTTGGATACCACAACCCCAATGATGGAGTTCCTTTCAGGTAGCGTAATATCCTTTTCACAATCACCATATGCGAAGCTCTTGGGTTAGATTGAAATCTTGCTACGAGGCAGGTTGGGTACATAATATCGGGTCTTGAAGCTATCAAGTACATCAGCGATCCGATCATGGAACGATACAACGTTTCATCTACCTTCTCTCCGGTGAGATCAGGGTTTATCCCATGGTTCGTCGCTAATGGGGTGGAAGCTGGAGTAGAACCTGACATCTCGAATTTCTCCAAGATATCATGAACATACTTCGTTTGATGTATGAAAATTCCTTTGGGTAGTTGATCAACCTGCAGTCCCAAAAAGAATTTCATCTCACGCATCGATGACATTTCAAATTTCTGCTTCATAACTTGTTCAAAATCTTTGCACATATTTTCATTCGTTGACCCAAATATGATGTCGTCCACATATATTTGAACTATCAGAATATGACCATCGACATCTTTGGTGAAGAGAGTGGCATCCACTTTTCCTCGGATGAAGCTGTTGGCTAGCAGGTGTTGAGACAATGTCTCGTACCAAGCTCTCGGGGCCTGGTGTAAACCATATAGCGCTTTATCCAGTAAGTAAACCTTGTCTTTGTGGATTGGATCGGTGAAGCCCGGTGGCTGACCGACATAAACCTCCTCTTTTACCTTCCCATAGAGAAACGCTGATTTAACATCTAGCTGATATACTTTGAAATTTTTCCAAGATGTAAATGCCAGGAAGATTCTGATAGCTTCTAGTCGAGCAACTGGAGCAGATACTTCAGTGAAATCTATACCCTCCTACTGACTAAAGCCCTAGACTACGAGTCGAGCTTTGTTACGAACTACAACTCCTCTATCGTATCTCTTACACTTGAACACCCACTTGGTGTTTATCTTCCTATGACCATCAGGCAAGTCTACTAACTTCCACACGCCTAACTTCTTGAATTTGCTCAATTCCTCCTGCATTGCATTGACCCAAGAATCTTCAGTAAGCGCCTCTTTATAAGTCCTTGGTTCAATCTGCGAGATAAAACAACTTAATGAGAATTCAGTTTGTAAAGAAGCAACTTTTGAATAAAAACATGTAAGCCCTTGATCAAGTTGTCTTCTAGTGCGGACGCCTGACTGCAATTCTCCGATTATCAGCTCCTCTGGATGGTATGAAAGTGTTCTTGGCATCACCTCGCCTGGAACATCTACCTCACCTTCCAAATTTGTGATATTCTGATTTGCACCTTGTTCATCGACTGGAACTGTTTGTCTTGAGATCTGGATTTGCTCCCCCTCAGAATTTGAATCACCATGATCATATACCGGTCTATCATCAGATTCTTGATTATCGTCGACTGCCGTCTGATTGTCAAGAGATTCCTGAAGATCATCATGTTCACCAGCATTGCTTGGACCTACTTCATGATCGTTCGAAGGTTGTCGTTGACGACTGAATGTTTCTGCTAGGAATCTTTCCTGCGATTCTTCATACTCTCTCAAAATATCCAACTCGTCAAAGAAATCCGTTTCTTCTTCAATGTCAAACGAATCCCATAAAGTATCGTAATTAAAACGCCATGAGTCACCGGGATTCTGAGGCGGCATAGTATACCCCTGACATTCAACATTTTGTGCTTCGATGATATGTTTCAAACATGGAACAAAGACTCGTTTCAATGGACTAGCATATCCCACAAAAATTCCTTCAAAGCTCTTTGCACCAAACTTCCCAGAAGGCTCTAGAACTGTACAGGGAGACCCAAACGGTTCTAAATACTTCAGGTTCGGTTTTCGATTGTTGACCAGCTCGAAACAGGTCTTGTTGATTTTCTTTATAGTTAAAACCCGGTTGAGTGTATAGCAAGCGGCTGACACTACTTCAGCCCAAAAATTGACTGGTAGCTTTGAATCAGCAAGCATCGTCCTAGCCGTTTCGATTAGTGTCATGTTCTTTCTTTCTGCTACTCCATTTTTCTGCGGAGTGTAAGGAGCACTAAATTCTTGCAGTATACCTCTCTCATCACAATATTCTTCCATCTTATTGTTCTTGAACTCAGTACCATTATCACACATGATTCTTCTAATTCGGGTTTGGTTCAAGTTTTCAATTTTTCTGAACAATGCCATCAAACTTTCAAACGTCTCATCTTTAGACTTCAAGAATGATACCCATGAAAATCTGGAATAATCATCAGTTACCACAAGACAGTAGAGATCCCCTATAATACTTTTGACGTTTACTGGACCAAAAAGATCCATATGAAGTCTCTCTAACGGTCTGGAAACTGAATTGACTTTCTTTTTAGGATTTGATTTCTTCTTTTGCTTGCCTTTGATGCAACTTATACACTCTCCTTCCAGATGAAAACCTTTCACATGAACACCAGTAACTAAGTCGTTATGCACCAGGTCATTCATTTTTCTCAAGTGAATATGGCGCATCTTTCGATGCCATAACTTTGACTCTTTTTCCGTTGCTCTTGACACAAAACAGTGTGCTTGACCCGTGGTTGTAGTTGCTACACTCATATCCAACACGTACAGATCATTCACTCTAGGTGCCCTCATGATAATCCATTCTTCGGGAACAACAAATCCTAGTTTCAAGATCAAACATTCTTTGTCTGTGAAGTGCGTTGTATACATCCTATCACAGATTTGAGATATGCTTAGAAGATTGTTTTCAAGCCCAGCGATGTAGTTAACTCTTTCAAACGTGACAATCCCATTGGATAAAGTTCCTTCTCCAACTATTCTACCATCTTGATTGCCTGCAAAACCTACATAACCTCCATTGAAATTTCTAACATCATACAGAAGGGTTGTTTTCCCCGTCATGTGCCGAGAAGCTCCACTATCCATAATCCATCGTGAAACGTATCTTGGAAGCTCCTGCACAAATCACAAACACTTAGTGAGAAGTTGTTGCCACCCAAGCCTCTTTTAACTCGGGTAACTTAACATTTAAGTGAGATTTTGTAATGTAAAGTAGCGGAAAATTTTTATCATTCATCTTCAAGCTTTCATCTGATCCAACCTCAACCTTTTTGTATAAGAAAAACTCGTCTATCTTAAGTTGACCGGTTGGTTGATCTTTCTTTTGAACATTCTTCTTCTCTGGTTGAGTAGAAGATTGTTTCTCCAATTTTTCATAATAATCCAAAGGAACACCCATCTTTACCGGAGTAGTAGAAGACGATTGTTTTTCCGACTCTGAAACCTTTGGTTTTGAAGAACTTGTTTTCATGTCAACAACTTTTGGCTTCCATGTTTGTTGAGATGACGCAACCCGTTTGTAAAACTTGTCATTTTTATTTATCACATTTTTAACAGGTTCAGTTTTGATCTTAATGTTGTCATTTTTCAAAACCTTTTTCTCAACAACCAATGGAGGTTTTCCCTTCACATCAACTTTCTTCTTTTGACTCTCAATAACTTCAGACTTAGGCTTAAAGTTGGTACACTTTCGTGCAATATGTCCAACTTTATTACATCTGAAGCATGTACGACTATCAGCTACTCGACTTGTGCCTTCATTCTGAGGTTGTGAGGCCTTCTTTGCAAAAAAATCTTCATTTGATTTTGAAAAAATCTCAGATTCTTCATCAGAAAGTGAACTTGAACTGTTCACAAACACCTTTTTCTCAGAAAACCTTCTGTTTTGAACATTTTTCCTTTGATAATTCTTACCACCCTGATAACCACCCGACCATCTATTTTGATTGTTGTTATAAAAACGCGGTGGTACAACAGGTTTCTTGTAGTAAGCTTTGTCTTTTTCAAAATTCATTTGCCTCTTTGTCTGATTTAATCCTTTTACATCAGACAGATCAATTTCAATTAGTTTGAACACATTTGTCAACTTAGCAACATTAACATTCTCCAGTGGAAACTCAGAATCCGAATACAACTTATCCAATCCCGACATCTTGTACATGACAAGAGTAGGTTCTTCATTTAAGTTGTTTTTGGACTTTGGTTTCGGAATGTATTTGTCCAGAAAACACTCATCATCATCAGCTGAATCACTATCAGACTTCAAAACACTTTCAGCCATACTTTTAACAATATCAGTTTGAACACTATCATCAGATGATGATGAAGAAAATGTCACATCAATTGAATCTGGAAGTTTAACCTCATTTTCATCTTCATCATTAACCAACCCGGACTTTTTCTTTGAATAATTGTTTAGAACTGGTGGTGGAACTTGATGAAACCCAACCAAAGTTCCATCCGAGTAAACATCTTCGCCTGCTTTGTTTTTCTCGATGGGTTTAGGAACAATGTGTTGTAAAACAAAGCTTGCGAAGTTGTAACTGGTTAATTTCAGATTGATACGCTCATTCTCAATCTTAGCTTCTTCAAACTGAAGCTTCAATTTAGCAATCTCATCCAGTTGTTGGTTGATTTGCTCTTCTTTGTGTCTAAGAACTACAGTTAAATGCTCATTTTCTTTATTGGTTTTTCCGTTTCTTTCATCAGAATCCTTTACCGTTTGTTTTAATTTTTCAAAATTTTCAGAGATTTTACGATTTTCAAGAATCAATTTTTCAATTTCTTTCTTAATTCTTTGTACTTCAATTTTATCATTTTCAATTTTCTCAGTTAAATTTTTAGCTCGATCATTTGAAGCTTTGAGCATTTTATCACGGTCTAGAATCTGATCTTCAACCTTTCTGACTCTTGTCGTCAGTTCTACAACCTTTGTATCACTAAGGTAAGTGAGTGTACAATAAAACTTGCAATTTTTCATGCAACTTTTGCAGTCACTATCACCTTTGACTTTCTTACCTGTCTCACTTGTTGAAACATTTGGACTGACCTTGCTTTTAGACTCAGTTTCAGACTTAGAGTCTACCTCAAGTTCCTTTGCAGCAAGCACTTTGTCAGCCATCTTCCCCAAGTTTTCAGCGGTGAATTCTTGTGAAGTATTAATAATCCCATCATCAATCTTCTTAGACTGTGACTCATTCTCTTTCTCTTTTTCTTTCTCTTCTCCACCTCCCCACCATTCTCTCTGTCTGCCATCTTCTTCTTCAGCAAATTCCTTAATGAAAGCTTCTGTACTAAGAGTTTTCGCATCAATAGCAATGTTTCCTTGAGGATCCAGATAACATTCTCTATCTGCATCCCATCTTTTTGCTTTCCTTGCTTCACTGAACACCCTAGATAATCTCATCATCTTGAAGTCTGTTTCTGCTTTCTGGCTTGGTATATTTTGTTCTTCAGTTCTTGTGTCTTTGAAAGGAACTTCTTTTACTACGAAAACGTATCCTACCGCATCTTCCTCTGGTAGCACATCACTCCAATCATATCCCTCATTATCATGAATGACAGCAAGAGCTCTTGATTTTTCTTTGGGGGTATCTTCAAGCTGCTTCATTCTGGGGGGTTCAGATTTGTTTAGATGGTAGATTGCTCTTTTGTAGTAATCTTCACGGAATGGATTTGCAGTATCATCAGCAGGAGCATTACGACACTCACGTTTAAAGTGTCCTTTTTGTTTACATCGGAAACACGTGACCTTTGATTTGTCAAAGCCCAATTTGGTAAAAGGTCCGCCAATTGAATGTCTCCTAGTAATCTCCATAAATCGTTGCGCTCTCTGGACTGGACTGGCCATACACCACCTGATATCGACCAGTTCCATCTCTTCAGGATCTATTTGATCATAGTCCTCTTTAGTCAGGTTGGTGTTTCCAATCTTGCCCGCCACGAGGCTCTCGTACGATTCTAACACCGACGCTAAGAACACCATCTGTTGTTTTGCTGACTCTTCACTGAAATTTTGAGCGTTCTTCAGATCTACAACAATGTTACACTGAAACAGATTCTTTGATGCAGATTGGTTTGAATTTGATGAAGAAGATCCAATATAGAAACCACTGTGAGGAATTTCTTGTTTCACAGAATTTGAACTCTCTGCAGAAAATGCTGTTCTTGGAGAACCGGTCTTTGGTAGATTCCCTCTGTAATACAACTCCACATTCTGCTGATAAGATGAGTTGTTGACTTTGCTAGATTTCTTGATCTCCAACTCGTGACTCTCCAGTCTTTCAATAAGCAGATCCACTGTCAAAACTTCTGGCGGCTTAATGGTGTTCTTCAACATCAAAGCAAAGTATTGCCAGTCTTGCTCATTTGGCAGCGAGTCAAACAATTTGTCAACCAACTCGTCTTGAGTATAAGTGATTCCATGTCTTGCCAGCTCCAATTTCAGATGCCCAAATCTCTCAATCATCTTTGAAACAGACTCGTTCTTTAAACACCAAAATAAATCAAACTCTTTTCTTAGCAGTTTCTTTTTGTTTTTTACTATTTCAGCACTTCCTACACACTTAACTCTCAGATTCTCCCAAAGATCCTTTGAATTTTCATATACAATCAATGAAATTATATCATCTCTCACAGATTGATGAATCAACGTGATGCACTTTTGTTCAGCAATATATCTTTCAATATCATCAGTATCTGTCAAACTTTCACCAAACTTTTCACCTCTAGTATAACCAAGCTTTAAACTTTTCCAGCTTTGATATGCAAAAGCTTGAAGCCACTCATCAAATCTTGTAGCCCACCGATTGTAATGTTCTATCGCCAACAACTTTGGAGGTTTATTGTACGTCCCATACGCACTCTCAACACTTAATGTATCCGAAAGATTCTTTCTCGCACTCGGAGCTTTCTCGTTTGTGTTGTTTGACGTGTCGTTTGAAGTATCATCTCCACCGTTCCCAGCAAAAGCAAAAATATCACAAAACGGATTGAAATCATCCATCTTCACGTACCTGAATTGATCAACAAACACTTAGACAAATTTTTGATTTTGAAAAATACAGATTTAATCAGAATAAGCTCTCAAGCGAAATCAACTTTAGAAGCGAAATATGCTTTTCAAGAGGAATAGCAATTCAAGTTCAAGCGAAATCAGGTCACTTGAAGCGAAATAGCTTATTTCGCTTGAACTTTCAAGCGAAATCTGAATTCAAGCGAAATCAGACAAAAGAAGCTAATTTCAAGCGAAATCAGCAGAAGTTTCAAGCGAAATCACGTGTAAGTTCAAGCGGAATATGATGACATCAGCAATGTTCGAACAATTTTCAAGCTGAATAAGAAAGTTATATCAGTTTTAAGTCTAATTTTAGTCCAATTCTTTCAAGGATTAGTTAACACACTGTTTCGCTTGATATATGTCAAAATCAGGCCATTTCAACCGTAGAATTATGTCCAAATCAGAAAAGAATGAGTAGAAGAAAAAGAATCCGGTAAAATCAAGCTGAATTGGTATGAACTCCTCATCCTGAGCTCTGATACCACTTGTTGGATCGTCGAGTGACCCTAAACAGTCAAGTTGAGTAGTTCATCATCAAATACAAAGGCGGAATCAATGTAAAAGATGTCAACACAGCTTGTTCCTTTCTAATTATCTCTTTATTGATCAATCCTGAGCTTTTTACACATTCAAATGACACACGGACAGCACATCGGCTCAGAGACAATGACCAGATTCTGTTTCAAATGACAACACAACACACATATATATAGGTGACCTGATTTCGCTTGAAACTGCCATCGGTCACTTCAAGCGGAATCACATATATTGATTTCAATTGAACTGATCCTTGACACTTTCAAGCGGAATCATCCACTTTAACATGTTCTAACCCTAATTTCAACCCTGTTGTGCACTCGTTTATCCTATCTAGACATAAGACTCGATTAAGACGAAGTTAACAGACACTAGATGCACCAACAATTGTTTCTGATAGGGATAGCCATTTTACCTCTCATTTTTGGTCAATTTTCCAAGAAGCCATGGGAACCAAACTAAATCTAAGCACAACATATCATCCTCAAACAGACGGACAAAGCGAAAGAACAATTCAGACAATGGAAGACATGCTTAGAGCTTGTGTAATTGATTTCGGAGGTAATTGGGACGATCACTTACCTTTAATAGAATTTTCTTATAATAACAGTTATCACACAAGTATCAATGTTGCACCATTCGAAGCACTTTATGGACGAAAGTGCCGAACCCCAGTATGTTGGGCAGAAATTAGGGAAAAGCAACTATCTGGACCTGAGATAGTGCAAGAAACAACTGACAAGATTATTCAAGTCAAGGAACGACTGAAAGCAGCACGTGATCGACAGAAGAGCTTTGCTGATAACCGACGCAAACCGTTGGAATTTCAAGTTGAAGATAAAGTATTGTTAAAAGTCTCTCCTTGGAAAGGAGTAGTAAGATTCATCAAATGGGGAAAGCTAAGTCCCAGGTATGTTGGACCTTTTGAGATTATTAGAAAAATAGGACCTGTAGCCTATCAATTACAACTGCCAGAGGAAATGGCAGGAATACATGATGTATTTCATGTATCTAATCTCAAGAAATGCTTAACTGATGAATCAATAGTGGTACCTCTAAAAGATATAGAGGTAAACGAACAACTTAAGTATGTAGAGAAGCCTCTACAGATTGAAGATAGAAAACTCAAAAACCTCAAACACAAGAGACTAGTTCTGGTCAAAGTAAAGTGGGACTCCAAAAGAGGACCAGAATACACATGGGAGCTTGAATCATAAATGCAAAGAAATTATCACACCTATTCCAGTAAGATCTCGAGGACGAGCTCTAAAATAAGGTGGGGTGGGGGATATAACAACCATCCAAAATATTTTTTTTCTGACGCCCTAATATATTTTAAAATACCCCTATATGTCCTAAAATACACCCCGTATGTGAAAACCGAGCTCAAAATACAATATAGCATTAAAAATAAAATAAAAACAAAAAATTGAGGCTGTCGCGGGGTGCGTAGCCTTTGGTTACAGCCTACGCGGGCCGTGACCGGCTGAAGGCTGGGGAACCCCTGGAGTGCCACGTGGCACAACACCCGACAAGTCTACGGTGGTGATCGATCAAGCCTAAGCCCTACCACTATACTACGCGGCCCGCGTAGCCTGAGGTCTCATTTTACGCGGGCCGCGAGAAAGGCCAAATCAGGCCCTATATAATGGGAGCTCGGGGTATCAGTTTCAATCGCTCAAATCTTTCTTTCTCACTCGAATTTTCTGATAGTAGGCTCTATACTCGGGCATAATATCCCCCTAAATAACGAATTTCTGCTCCGTTGTAAGTATCATAACCCCTGGATACGTATTAGATATTCTGCCCGATTGATCTAGGTTTCAGTAACGGCTGTCGTGGTTCTGCCCGACGTAGTCGTTGGAATGCCGTCTCGGGGAGGGTATTACTAATGTTAAAATGGGTTATTATACTAACACACGTGCATTTGTGTAATTTGTATATTATTCCCAGGAAATCCTTACTGAAAACCTAAGACAACAATGTGAGTAATCTCCTTTTTGCAAATTGTTTTTACAAAACCTTACACAATTAATTATATATTAAACAGTTATTGAGTATTTGTAAGGATACAATTATCGTCGGTATGTTGGGGTTTTTTATACAAAATTAGTTACTGCCTTGCAAGGAGTAACTTTTTCACAAGTCGGGTTTGACAGTACCGTGGGTGGTAATTGATATGACTTGAGACAAATGTAATTACGCGACCTCCCTCAATACTGTAAAATGGTTTTTATTTAAACTTGATTGAACTGGGATTCACTCACCAGTATTTCCCACTGACAAAATGTTTTTAAACGCGTTTTAGGTAACAAAATGTGAAAGCCAAATAGAAGCCAGCTGGACAGCACTGAAGGCTAGGAAAAGTGGCAATAAAGTTACCTAAAAAGAAATAGATGTTTTTATTAAATAAAATAGGATTTATTCCTATGAAATTGTGTGTACTGAAAACTTGGGTTTTTTCCATGTGTTTAATATTATGAAAATGTGGTATTTTACTATGAGAAAATATTCCTAACTACGGTCCTGATTTAATTTCCGCTGCCAAAACTAGACAAAACCAGATACCATCGAAACTGGCCACGGTCGCCCGTTCCTATATTTGTATAGGGGGACGGGGGTTGCGACACTTTGGCCCAATTTTCAAAACGTTCTTTCCACCCATTGTAGTCTTCCATGTTCAACAACTTTGGTGGTTTTTGATGTGTTCCAAGTGCGTTGTCAATGCTCCAACTTTCAGATATAGCATTTGTTGCTGTTCTTGGTGCGGATGTTGGTGTGGATGTAAAAGTGTCATATAACTCATTGTAAAACTCTGACTCCATGTTCATAAACATTGAATTTCTTGAAAAGTAACTGAAAAAGTCAACAATTGGTCAAACCAAACTTTGAAACGAAATAGATTTACTACTTTCATGCGAGAGGGAAGGCCTCTCATGCGAATGGGTCAAGTTTGAACAACATGTAATAAATTAGCTCCCTCGCACGAATGGCCTATCATGTAAGAGCGAAAAATCTTCGAAAACAACTTTTAAGTATCTCTTTCGTCCGAAATGGTAACTCGTGCGAAAGCGATTTGGACGAATGGCCCTATTGTCCGAAACTCAAGTAGGGTTTTTCAAGATTTTTTAATGAATTAGTTTGAATTTTGATCTCATTTTTTCCAGGATTGATTAGTTCATGTTTTTGCATGTTATACTAAAACATCAGAAAAATTTGTCCATGAATTCAGCTTCAATTTTGAGTTTTAAGTAGAAAGAATAGAAGTAGAAGAGATGCGAAGAGAAAGATGATGAAATATGATCCAATTATGCTTGAATTTGCTAGTATCTTGTGCTATCAGTCGTTGAAACCGGTCTCCAAGCTCTGATACCACTTGTGAGGACCGTTTCGTGTTCCTGAATGCTCCGATCGGTCAATACGTATTCATATCACGCGGGGAATTCGTGTAGGAAGATGGCTAACACACAAAGACACCGTTGAACACTGATTCTATTGATATAAAGCAAGTACAATGCCGAGCATTCAGTTTGGCAGAGCTTCGCCTCAAGTTGCCAAAAAGTTACAAATGAATGACCTAACACCCCTATTTATAGACAACCCTAGTCGTCTGAAACCATTAGGGAGTAATAGGCCGGCTCACTAGAAAGGGACTTGGTGGCCCTCTAGTACGAAAGACTCTTTCGTGCGAAAGGGTCATTTACATAAAAACTCGACCTTTACAATACGATAAACATTCTAAAACATACAATTCAATACATAACAAAATTAGACTAGACACGTGACGAAGGCTGCAGACACACATTCACACAACTTTTCCCTTGTCGTTGGATCTTCCTTCCATCGTCCATCTGTCACTCTTCTGGTACTTGCCACTTCCCCCTCTTAATCTTTGCTCAAATGTTTTTGTGAGCGAAGAAATTGCCTCATAAAATGCTGAGAAATCTAATGAAGTATCAGAATTTTCTAAACCTTGGCATTGAGAGGTTTGTGGATCAGAATTGTTTACTCTTTGTGAGTTTAAAATGAGAGCAATAGGTCCTTCGTTTCGGTTTGAGTTTCAGTATATCTTTTCTTCTCTTGGAACAAGAATGCTATAGAGATCATGTTGTGACAACCGGTGATTAACAGCTCCTAATTACGCGTAAATCAAGCACTAGGACGATAATAAATAGCGTTTAAGATGTAAATAAATTGAATTAGGCCTTTGGAGTGTCTAGGAAAGTCTAACAGGCTTTATAGTGCGCGGAAGGTGGTTTACGGGAAAACCGTTAGATATTAAATGATAACGCGCTGAAACCGAACAAAATACTGACACCGCCGACAATCACGAATTTTATACGAATATTTTATATTTATAAATTTAGTTTTTCGAATTTTTCGTACTGTCAAAACATCACAAACGTACAACGATTGAAATACACGATTATTACCGTAATTGACAAACGAAAGCGCCAAATGCGACTACATATTCTATTTTTCATAATTTGATCCTATAAATTTATTTTACGATGCTTCTGGAGTTTAGATTTTGTAAATGAGTTCGTGGGAGCTTCGGTCCGTTTAAACACACGAGATGGGCTTGTGGGCCTTGAGCCCAAGCCAAAGCCCACTTAAATAAACACTTAACCTGATATAAATAACCAAGTCAAACCCTAACCCCCCATTTGTGTTCAGCTGCTTTCAAGAAGTTTTCCCTCCCAACCTTATCCTCTCCTCTCAGACATAACAATACATACACAGAACCTCACTTTCTTCCTCACAAGGAAACCCTAGCTGCTCAAACACCCACCCCCCTTTGTTCGAACTGCCTGATCGCCGGGCTTCGGTGATGGTGACGACCGACGGTGTTTCGTCGAGCAGATCCACCCAAACACCCACCTTCACCGACAACATCATGACCCCGCCTCTCCTTCTCCATGCCGGCGACCGGCGAACTAGTGGAGCCGGCGCTGACCTCCGACAACACTTACACCCTCATTTCCTCTTAATTCCGCTGTTCCGGTGAACGATTATGATGAAGACGGTGAAAGACGACAGCCAGTGACAGGCCATCGGGTCGACAACTAGAAGCTTCGGCATCGACAGTGGGTTCCTTGGGTTCCGATGAGTTCCGGTAAAACCCATGTTCTCTTTCATCTTGTTTTTCATTTTCTGAAGATATCTGAGGTTAAGAATTCTGTTGATTGAAGCCGAAAATGGCAGAACTGCCGTGTGCGGCGGCTGCAAACAGGAGAGAGAGAGAGCTGAGAAGAGGAGAGAGAGAGAGGCTGAGGAGAGAAAGAGAGCGGCGGAGTTAGGCGGCAGAACCACCGTGTGCGGTGGTTGGAGACTCGGTCCGGCGGCCGGCGTCTCGGTCCAACGGTCGGTGTCTCGGTCTGGCGGTCGGCGTCTCGGTCCGGCGGTCCTTGACATTATCCGTCGAGTTTCCGGTAAGCACACATCCCTTTTCCCCGTTTTACTCTAATTTTCTAAAGATTAAGGATGATGACAGATTGTTGCTGTCGATGATGTTGAAGATTTGCTATTATTGATGGTAATGATGATTTGCTGTTGCTGGTTAGGTTGGTTTGGTGCAACAGGTTCAAAATTTGTTCGGCTCAGAGACGGGTCAACAAGTCAACTGTGTTTTGTGTCAAGTTTCGGGTGTGGTCAACCTTGGTCAGCGATTCGGGTCAAGACTCGGGTCCAGTCAACTTTGGTCAACGACTCCTGTTCGGGTCAAACTCAGTCAAAGTTAGCAGTCAATGGAGTCACGGTTCGGTTCGGGTCAACGGTCAAATGCGTGTCAGATTTGATTTTGGGACAAACCGAGTCAACTTGGTTAACCCGGGTCAAACCCGGTCAACTCAGTCGACTCGGTCAACCCGAGTCAATTGGTCAACTCAGTCAACACAAACGACACGAAGACTGGTAAAAAATTAGCGGCGCGGTTTATTTCATTGTTCTTATAGTTTATTTTACCGTGAAAATGAGCTCAAACCGGACAAATCGATGACTTATTAGTTAAAAGTTACTCGTAATTACATATTGTCGTGTTTATATAAATTGATTATATACATATACCTTGTTTCAAATTGATTGAATTTTTGAAAAATAACGACAACTTGTGTTGTCGGAGGCATTCAAAAACTGCGGAAACTCTGGCCATTTTTCGAGAAAAATCCGAAAACAAAATGTATTTTATATAATAAAGCGAACTTTACGGATTCGAATTAAACTACGAAACAAATGTGTTTATCATGATTATTTTAAACAAAACGACGATTCGGAATTATTTACGACAATAAATATAGTTATTATATTTATTCTAAACTTCAAAATTTCAACGATTCTTTTATCAAAATAAATATAGATTGTATATTTATTTCAAATATCAAATAACTTGGATTTCTTATATATAAATAAATATAATTATATATTTATTTCAAATATCAAACAATACGACTTCATTTTATAAAAATAAATATAGTTTTTATATTTATTTTAAATACCAACCAACACGAATTCGCTTTATAAAATAAATATAGTTTATATATTTATTTCAAATATAGTTACACATGAATTCTCTTATAAAATAAATATAACTTTTATATTTATTTTAAACGCTTAAATGGCATACGATATTGTAGGATCGATCCGTGACCCAAACGAGTCAATCAGAAGAGTTCTTGTCTGTTTCAGAGGCGGAAACAAAGAAACAGACTTGTAAAACAGCTTGTTTTACTCTTAAACGTCTTGTTTTATTGATATAACAGCAATACAGATCAAACGACACGTCGGCAGCACTTCAGAACCGGAATCACGACAATTACAAATGATTTCGCTTGAACCCTATTTATAGACTTCTAATTCCGCTTGAAACACACTCAAACGAAATTAGATTCCAAGCGGAATCTAATTCCACACGGAATTACACAAGAACACTTTCAAGCGGAATTACATGCTCCAAGCGGAATTACCCTATTTCTCGAACTACGCGCCCTGATCTAACATACTTAGTACAAGACTCGATACAAGACGAAGTCGACAGACGTATGCACCAACAGACTCCCCCTCGGATGTTGACGAGTCTTAAGTGTCAAGTCTTCAATGTCTTCAATCTTTATCAGTCTTCGGGCTTCCTTCACTCTAAATTTCTTTAACTAAACTTTCAGGATCAAACTCCTAGCTCTTGCATCTTCAGACTCTCTTTCTCTAACAGACTCCCCTTCAACTTGTGCTGGGATCGTAGTCTGGTTTTTACAAGATCAGGATCAAACCTGACTTTCTATTCAGAATTAGAATCCAGGCTGTCCTGCACATCCTCTATCTCAAAGTAAGATTTACAAATTTAAATTTATCAGATTCTAAACAATCAATGAATGATATTACAATGTTAGTTCCTGATAAACCACTTGAAAACACACAATCATTTTGATTATCTTTAACCATGCTCCCCCTGAAAATAACATTCATCATGTTTAGCACTTGGAATCTTGAATATCAGCTTTTCATCACCAGTTGTCGAAAATCTTTTTGAATTTTTGAAAACTTTATGCTAAAACACTCCGAAAATCTTTTTGGAATTTTGATTTAACGAAATGTAGTAAAGAAATATTTACATACAATATTTTTGTGAGTTTGTGTAAGAGGATCATATCAGTTTTATGAGATGAATCACCAACACCGTTAAGCTTTAAACATTTTAAGTTCTAAACGATTCACTTAGATTGTCAGTATACTGATCCACTTAAATTTTCACACAAAGTTCAACTGATTCGAGATATGAGATTAATGTTTTAAGAGACTTAAACTTATTCGCGTGTCCCACCTCAGAATATACTCCCGTATCCAGATCCCAATATTCAGTCTTACAGGTGAGTATACCTAGATGATATCTGTAAGGGGTTAAATTGCGAGGCCATGAGAGCTCAGGTCAGAACTTCCGTTCAGCAGAGAGATGATGGCTCGACTTTTGGTGTGTCCCCTTTAGAGGATCTTTTCTTCAACAGCACATAATTAGCATTTTTCAATGTTTCATCATTTTTTATGCTGAGGGTAGGCTATATTTCAAGCAAGCGTAAAGTATTCTCCGGGGACTAGGCCATTGCTTCCGCAAAATCAGAAGTCCCGGGATAATACCCCAGATATCACTAAGCATAAAGATCTAGTATTTCAGAAAGATGGGTCCTTCAAACAAGATTTCGGGGGTTACCCATATATCCGAGAGATGTTCCCCACGATATAAGTAAGTTTGAATTTAGGTTTATATCTCGTCACAATCTACTAAATGTGCAAAAAGCTACTGATACATCATCAGTGATACCATTTATCACAATTTTCTTTCCATTTCTTTAGCATGCTGTGATAGTCCACTGATGTACTATCATTTCCTCTTTTTGACAACAAAACTCCTTTTCGATTTTTTCATGTTTTTGACATTTTCAAATTTTCAAATGTTTTTGGATTTTCAGAAATTCTTACTCCCCCTAAAATTCAAAATCATTTAAGGAAATCTGAAAACAAACAATACAAGATAAAGCGACAACTGATATCGAAACACTTCAATTCGCCATCCACTTGGCATAAACAATCAGAACTCCCCCTTACAACAAACTATTTTTCCCATTGTGGTTTCAAAACAATTAAGTTTGTTTTAATCAAATGGTTTTTCCGGAAAATAAGTTTTGTTGATTTTATCACTTGTAAAATTGGGGTTCATCACATTGTTTCTCAATCATTTGTAGGAAAAACAAGTACAACTTAATGTCCTTGATTTACCACTTGTAAGTGAAAACCTTCTTCAACCACTTGTAAGTTCACTCACCAACCATACCATTTGTAAAACAAAATATAACAATTTAAAGATATCACCTGTAGATTTACCAACCAAACATTTTCAAGAAGGATGTCGATTCCTGCTCCTGGCTTATCAACCTGGGAGCTCCGGCAAGTCAGGATTTTAGTTAGAAAGTACTTTCCCCCAAGCCTGACCAGCCTTGGGAGATTCTGGTACACATCTTTCCCACCAACATTTTGATTTGTAAACTTCTTTTGCACCTTTCACTTTTCCATCAACCATCTTTCCGAAAATATGTTTAACTTTCCCATTAAACGCCTTTTCAGCATCAAATTCTTTGTTACCAGCAAAGAATTGACTTGAAATTTCAAATTTACCAACCTTCAATTTCAAATTTTCCTTTGAAAATTTTGGAAAATTTTCATCGTTCATCCCAGGAACGGAATTCTCATTTTTCTTCTCAACAGATAGCTCCTCTGATTTTATGGAATCAGATTCATCACTAGAACTTTCATCTGAACTTTTGACAACCCATTTTTGTTTATTTAAATCGACATTTCTTTTGTAAAAACATTTTGAACCTTCACTAGTTTCGAGAGTCGAATTCTCAAACACCTTAGATTTCTCAATTGGTTGTTTCCTTTTATCAACTTGTTTTTCTTTCAATTTTGAGTTAAAAGAAACTCCCTGTTTTGAATAAATGGACTCTTGGCAATTCCAAGCAATATGTCCAGCCTTTTGACACTTGAAACAGGTTCTTCTATCAACTCTCGGAGCAAATTTCTTCACATTCTTCTTTATTTCAGCAAGAAACTCTTGATTTGACTGTTTCCAGAATGGTTTCTTTTGCTCTTCTTCAGAACTTCCTCCTGAAACAAATTTTGTTTTTGGTTTATAATTTTTCTCATTTTTATAATTTTCCAAAGAACTAAAACCCAAACCCAAACCTTTCTTTTTGAAATTACTGTTATGGTTTGGTTTATTTTGAAAACCATAACCAGAACCGTAACCCATTTTCCTGTTTACTCTTTGTTGAATTCTTGAAGAGGTGTACTTATTAGGTTTTCCATCAAGATTTAAATCTTTTATTTCAAAAATGTTAATTTCTGTTAATTTGAAAACCTGTTTGATCATTTCCGTTTTGACACTTCTTATTGGAAATTCCTCATCATAATATAATTTGTCTGAATAATTCAAAGTATAAGCCACTTTGATTGATCCATCATTCAAATTAGATTTTGATAATAAGAATTCTTTATTGTAAACCCATTTAACCGGTGAACTCGGACTCTTTTTGGATGAACTCGAACTTTCATACTTAGACTCCGGTTTTGACTCTTCATCCGTATCCAACACCTGATCGACCACTTTCTTTAACAACTCAGACTCATGATCAGTTTCAGATGATGTGAATGTGACATCAATATTGCCTGGTAATTCATCAATGATTTCAGACTTTAACTTGATGTTGAGAGCCTTATTTACTTGTTCCTCATTTGGTTTTCTGGGAGAATAACTTTCATAATAGATCGGGGGCGGACACTTTCTATATTTGACACTTTGTTTCTTACCAGTATCATCTTCCTTCTCTTTATCTTGGAAAGCTTCCAGACCTGCAACAGTAGGATAAACACGATCAATCAAATAATCACATGTTGTATAACTCAACAACAAACGTTTAATCCTTTCACTCTCAATCTTTTCAAGTTCCAACTCATGCTTCAGTTTAGCACAATCTTCAATATACTCATTGATAATCTTCTGCTTCATCATTAATGTTGAGCTCATTTTTGACATAGCAGCATCAATTTCTGAGTTTGTCTTTTTCAGACCATCAACTGTTTTATTCAAAACATCGTATAACTCCTTCACATACTTCACATCAGACAGTAAATCTTCTTTCATCTTCTCTAATTCAACAATCTTCTTATCTTTCTCCTCACAAACTTTGCAAGATTCTAAACACTTCAAACATGGTTTTTCAACTTCAACCATTTTTTCAATTATCTTTTCAACCTTAACAGTCTTTTCAACTTCAACGAGTTTCTCAACTTCAACAATTTTTTCTACTTCAACGATTTTCTCTATTTCAACAATTTTCTCTACTTCAACAAGTTTCTCAACTTCGACTATTTTTTCGATTTCAACTATTTTCTCCACCACTTTCTCCACTTCAACAATTTTGTCTACAACTTTCTCAGTTACTGCTTCAACATTTGCTTCTCCAGCTTCTGTGTTTGCCTTTTCATCAGCTAGCATTCTTGCTGTTTCCAGCTCTCTCCTCAATCTGGCAATCTTCTTCTGATTCAGCAACTCAACTTTATCTGCAAAAAACAAATTAAAGCTGTCAGGATCTATGCCTTTTCTAGCTTTGTTAAGATATTCTTCTTCATCATCAGTATCAATATCATTTCCAAGATCTGGAAAAATCGGGATTCTTTTCTGACTAGCCTCATCTTCACCCAGAATTCTAGCAACAAGACCTGAACCTGGTGGAATGTATTTATCCCACATGAAACCTTCAGCCACTTTCTCATCATCTTGATCAATGATACCAAAATAAGCTTTCTTATTTGCATCTTCGATCATTCTAGCATGAGCAGTTTGTGGTTCCTTTTGTTGAGTAATCTGATGAAAAATTGATTTTTGATAATAATTGTTCTTTTCTTAATTCCCGGTTGTTTCTTTATTTGTACATTCTCTCTTAAAATGACCCTTTCCTTTACACCGGAAACATGTAACTTTTGATTTATCAAATCCCAAAGGAGAAGTAGCCATTCCCCGAAACTCATCTCTACCAGTGATTTGCTGAAACTTTTCTGCCCTCCGAACAGCACTGGCTAAACACCACTTCACATCCATCAACTCCATTTCTTCAGCATCGATTTGGTCATAATCTTCTTTGATTAACATTGGATTTCCAATTTTACCACCGATCAAGTTTTCATATGATTCCAACATAGCAACAAGTGATGCCATGTGCCGCTTAGTCATTTCTGGAGACAGATTTTGACCATTCTGAATGTTCAAAGTAACATTGCAATGAAGATTTGTTGAGTTCTGTCTTTGAGGACTTGATGTTGTATGATTTGGATCAAAGCTTGAAAATGAAGACGAAGATCCACCACTCTGAGTTACATTACTACTCTTTGTTCTAGACGAACTGTCAGCACTAAAACCAGTTTGGATCTTTGGGCTAGGACTGGGGGTAGCCTCAAACTTGTTCCCTCTGTAATACAAACTGACATCTTGCTGAGCATTTGGATTCTTCATGATGCTGTTTTCTGGATATCCAACTCATGCTCTTCAATCTTTTGAATAAACTGTGCCAGATTCATATTTTGCGATTTTCTCATGTGTTTTATGATTAACAAATAAGTTTCCTATTTCTGCTGTGGCAATGCATCAGCAAGTTTATCAACCCATTCATTATCATCTTTCTTAATGTCCAATCTTCCCATTTCCAATACCAGATGACAATATCTATCAATGGTCTGCTTTGTTGTTTCATGGTCGAAAGCTGTAAACATATCAAACGATTTCTTCAATAACGCCTTTTTGTTTTTGATCATATCTGCGCTTCCTTTGAACTTCTGAATCAATGCATTCCAAATTGACCTTGCTGTATTATCATGTTGGAGCAAAACAAAGATATCTTCTTTAATCGCTTGTTGAAGAATACTAATAATCATTTTCTCACTTGTAAATTTCAATTTGTCACTCTCTGAATAGTCACAAACAACTTTTTCAATCCCACGTTCATTCTTTGGTTTCTCATAATCTTTCAACAATGAACACCATGCGTCAGATTTATAAGCTTGCACCCAGTTTTCAAAAAGTTTTTTCCATCCTTGAAAATTTTCAATGTACATGAGCTTTTGTGGTTTCTGATAAGTTCCTGTCTCATTCTCATTGTACACTGTTTCAGCAGCTGTAACAGGTGCAATCGGTGTAGTAAACGCATTGTAGAATTCATCGTCCATGTTTCGGGAAATTTTTCACAAAAATACAAGTTCAATCGAAATATCAGTCCAAGTGGAATTACTCCTCAAGCGAGATTACAGATCAAACGAGATTAGATCTTCACACGGAATTACTCACACGGAATACCAAGTTCACACGGAATTGCAATTCACAAACGGAATTAGTAATTCCACGCGGAATTACTCACACAAAATAACACTTTGAAACGGAATTAATGATTTCGAGCAGAATTAGTTAATTTCGTGCGGAATTAGTTAATTTCGTGCGGAATTAGGTAATTTCGTGTGAACCGGCTCAAACGAAATTACACTTAGAAGCGAAATTAGGATTTTCAAGCAGAATTATGTAATTTCGTTTGAAAACAAACTGTGATTCCGTACGGAATTAAGCTGACATCATCAAATTCAATCTGATTTTGAAACGGAATTACTAATTTTATCAAATTTAGATTGAATTATGGTCCAATTTTCTCAAAGATTCATTAAAACACAGTTTCGCACATAATATGTGAAATTCAAGACTTTTTGACTGTGAAAATTAGTTCAATTTTGAAAAGAAGGTGTAGAAGACAGATTTTAAGACTGTTTTGGCAAGCACTCTTCTTCCTGAGCTCTGATACCACTTGTAGGATCGATCCGTGACCCAAACGAGTCAATCAGAAGAGTTCCTGTCTGTTTCAAAGGCAGAAACAAAGAAACAGACTTGTAAAACAGCTTGTTTCACTCTTAAACGTCTTGTTTTATTGATATAACAGCAATACAGATCAAACGACGCGTCGGCAGCACTTTGGTACCGGAATCACGAACGTTACAAATGATTTCGCTTGAAACACACTCAAACGAATTTAGATTCCAAGCGGAATCTAATTCCACACGGAATTACACAAGAACACTTTCAAGCGGAATTACATGCTCCAAGCGGAATTACCCTATTTCTCGAACTACGCGCCCTGATCTAACATACTTAGTACAAGACTCGATACAAGACGAAGTCGACAGACGTATGCACCAACAGATATAGAATACGAGTTTATTACATATTCTTTTCATAAAACATTCGTTACATGCACGTAAGGCTTCACGAGACGGCTAACACGATTACAACAATATATTTATATGTTTTTATATAAATATTTATATATTTTAAAATCTTTCGAGAACTAAGTATTCCAAGACTTAGTGATCTCACCGACATTAAACGAATCATAACAAATATAATTAAATCGTTTTTACTAAGTTGACAACTTACCGACGAATCGTCCGGTTAACGATTCGGTAGAGCTCGGACACACGTAGTTTAGTCACCGCTTTTATTTAGAAACTTATAAGATATTCCATGTTAGGAATATTGTAGAATGCGCTAGCGAGTCTCGTCTTGGAAACGACATCACAAAGTCGTATTTAGCTAGCTTTGCGCATGGATATCCAGGTGAGTTCATAACCCCACCTTTTACGGTTTTACGTTTTTTTTCTAAATGTTTTCAGGGTGGAAAGACAAGCACATTTTGCAAAGCATACAAAGTTTTCAATAAACATGAATTACATATTTCTAAACCATTTTACAAACAAGTTTTAACTGACACAAATGGTTGACGAAAGGTTTATGATAACTATACCGGTTTTCAAACAGTGTATTTTTGTAAAGTGCATACAACGCTTACTAGTTTTCTAAACTTTAGGAAAATACACGGAAAATGGTATGTAGAACACAAAACTAAGGAATGACACATAGATCATGTGACGAATAGGGTGCCATAAGCACCATTAATCAATTACGTACCTAGACCACGGAACAAAAGGTTAGATCTAATGGGTTTCAGGCAGTCACACTCTTGGCCACACTTTTACCAAGAGTGCTTTTGTGTCTCTAGTCGTGAATCGACAAGTAAAAAAATGCCTATGGTTTAGAAGCTTCCTATGTCGTTACATATGTTAATGGCCTCACGAACCATTAGCGATCTCGTATTCTCTACATTTACATTATACAGTTTACAGATACTGTTTACAAATTACATACCATGTTCTATACAAATGCAATGCATAGGATTATGCATTCATGTTGTCAATGCCAGGTGTGAACATTGACGATTGCATAAATTTTACAAACACAAGAGTTTACAAACACAAGGTTTCACAAACATAATGCGTTACAAATTCAAAGTTACATGAAACACGGAGTTTCCGTATAACATGCTAAAGAAAATGATTTTTAAATTTGTTTTCTCAAAAATATTTCAAAAACCGATTATACAACACTATTTATTTCAAATTTTTTACAAACAAACTTTGAACTCGCTCAACTTTACGTTGATTTTTCGATTGTTTCTTTCTCAGGTTGCATATCATAAATTATGGCACGGTTGGAATAGGAGAACCATTGGAGATTCGAGTACTTAGTGGGCGTTCAATTTCTAGAAGTCTTAGCTTATTTGCTTCCGCTGTGCAATGAAGATACCAGTCCAGTCATGCCAAGGTTCTGATATTTCGGGGTGTGACAGATTGGTATCAGAGCTCTAGGTTACAGCGAATTAGGTTTTTGTAGAGATACCTAGGCTCTAACCATACCTTTCTCTGGGATTAGACTATTAAGACTTTTAACACGTACATAACGCCTAGTACTCGAATATGGTCTCTAATTATTGCCGAAAACAAAAAGTCAAAATTTTGATTTTAAACATACGCTAATGTTGTGTTTTATACACGGTACACAAAAACAAATACACATAGAACACAAAACTCTGAGAGAATGGAAAACATGCATTTAGAACCTTTAGGAACTGATGTTGAAGTTCATTAAAGGTTATCGCATAGGAAACACGTCTATTAACTCGGGTAAACACCAATATTATGTCGTCTACGCTATTTTATAAAACCAAGCAAGTAACCTACGCAAAACGAAGTACTGGCGTGCAAAATTCATGAAACTCAAACGATGCATCAACGGAGGTTGAAGTGCATCACATACGTCTTTCGAGGCAAGGTCTTTGAGAAGACACGATTGAGCACTTAAGCGACGATGCTAATCCTGTCAGCAGGAGAACTACCGATCAGGATGCGACAGCTTGTCACGCGATCCTGCAATGACATGAATCACGCTAAGGAGAATACGCATGTCTCCGCATTCTCCCTATCGCATTAACGATGAATACGCTGTGTTCGACATTCCATTGTAATGTCACCTAACAACCGGTCATCACATGCAAACCCAGGTGAAGTCCTTAAATTTATTTTATTGAAATTCCGACTTTTGCATCTAGTGAGTAGATTTTCACATTTCTACTCCTCTTAATGGTCATTGTATCACGATCATTTCTTCCATTATAGCGAATACTCATTTGCTTCATTTCATGAAAATTCATATGTTACCCATGCATCGTTTGTTACGCATGTGGTTTCGTTTCGAATAAGCCTTCATCAAAGTTCAAATATTGTTTCGCTAAATCTAATTATTAATTTGTGATTCGAATGACATGCATTATTGTAATTTTTGGCTTCTTTGTTATCAAGTCAACACACTTTCTTGAAACTTCTTTTCTTTTCAAGTTACATACATGGTTTATCGTGTCACCATGTCGAAATTTCCTTATCGATACATGTATTTATTGTCGGATTGCCCCGAAACCCGGTTCAATTGTTTGACCTTCCATTACACATATTCAATTCAAGACACCATATGATGTATTGAAAACATCATATTCAAATTCATTTTAACAAGCGTTTCATTTGTTCCGAGTCGTAGTAGACTTGTTTGATCTATGACTCCATTAAGTCGTTTGTTGATTTCGACAGCTTGTGGGGGTGTTTTCAGTAATTTGAAGCTTGCGCTAATCTCGTTTACACATCTCATACTTGGATATAATTATTCATTTGTTTCTTTATTTTAAATCCACTTTGACTTATCATATTAAATCAGTCTTAACGCAATCGTGTGTTAAGACAATGGTACACAAATTCATGTATTATTCCGGTGTACCTCCTAACAGTTCTTTCAACATCGATTGAATGTTTTGCGATTTTCATTGCTTCTTCATCTTCGATCGAAACTATTATTTCTTTGATGTTCCATTTTCAGTTGAAAATCTTATGATGTCGTTTGAAACAAAATTTCAGATTTACTTCATTGCGCTTTCATTTGATTTCAAAGATGGTGAACTTGTTCGGTCACCACTATTATTGAATTATCTTGATCACTACGACACCTTGGGGTGTCGGTATAACTTGTAGCTTGCGCTAATCACGATCGAGCGCTTCATGCAAAACTATTTCATTTGAGCTTGTTTATTCTAAGTTCATCTAGCGGATGTTATTGTTTCTAGAACTCATTTGCACATTATAAACGTTCATTTGGAATTCTATTGGTTGAAATTCCTGTCCATTGTTGGACCCTGTTAACTTAGTCACACTGGGGATTGTATCAGTATGTCTCGTTTCCTTTTACATCAATTTCCGAAACACATTTCTCTTAACCATTGGGTTCTTATTGTTGTAGTACGTCTTTGGATTCTCATAATCCGAATAAGTCTTGATTCGATTCGTGGTCGTTCATTGGGGTAATATTCGTATTTACCTACACATAGCATAACTCTAACGAGTTAACATGGTCTAAATTTCGAGGACACAATTTTATTAACAGGGGAAGAATGTGACAACCGGTGATTTACGGCTCCTAATTACGCGTAAATCAAGCATTAGGACGATAATAAATAGCGTTTAAGACGTAAATAAACTGAATTAGGCCTTTGTAGTGTCTAGGAAAGCCTAACGAGCTTTATAGTGCGCGAAAGGTGGTTTACGAGAAAAGTGTTAAATATTAAACGATAACGCGCTGAAACCGAACAAAATACTGACATCGCCGACAATCACGAATTTTATATGAATATTTTATACTTATAAATTTAGTTTTTCGATTTTTTCGTACTGTCAAATCATCATAAACGCACAACGATCGAAAAACGCGATTATTACCGTAATCGATAAACGAAAGCACAAACGCGACTACTGATTCTATTTTTCATAATTTGATCCTATAAATTTATTTTACGACACTTATGGAGTTCAGGTTTTGTAAACGAGTTCATAGGAGCTTCGGGACGCTTAAACACACAAGATGGGCTCGTGGGCCTTGAGCCCAAGCCAAAGCCCACTTAAATAAACACTTAACCTAATATAAATAACTAAGGGCATGTTTGGCTAAGCTTATTATAGTTAAAAATGACTTTTGGAAAATGACTTTTGGGAAAAGGACTTTTTGAAAAGGAGTTTTTAAAAAAAGTGTTTGGATTAGCTTATTGATGTAAAATGACTAAAATGGGCATTCTTTTAGATATAAGGGGGTAAAGAAGGGGTATATTGGTAATTTGTAGTTTGAAAAGTTAAAAGCTGGCCAAGAAGTCACAATATTGTGACTTCTTGAAACCTCCTTTTTTCTTCTTAGCAAAAAGCCATTTCTAAAAGGACTTTTGGCTTAGCCAAACACAAAAACAACTTATTGGCTTTTTGATAAGTCAATAAGCCAATAAGTTGTTTTGAAAAGCTTAGCTAAACATGCCCTAAGTCAAACCCTAACCCCCCATTTGTGTTCAGCCGCTTTCAAGAAGTTTTCCCTCCCAACCTTATCCTCTCTTCTCAGACATAACAATACACACACAAAACCTCACTTTCTTCCTCATAAGGAAACCCTAGCTGCTCACACACCCACCCCCCTCTGTTCGATCTGCCTGATCGCCGGGCTTCGGTGATGGTGACGGCCGGCGGTGTTTCGTCAAGCAGATCCACCCAAAGACCCACCTTCATCGACAACATCATGACCCCGCCTCTCCTTCCCCATCACCGGTGACCGGCAAACTTGTGGAGCCGGCGCTGACCTCCGACAACACCCACACCCTCATTTCCTCTTCATTCCGTTGTTCCGATGAACGATTATGATGAAGACGGTGAAAGACGGTAGCCGGTGACGGGCCGTCGGGTCGACAGCTAGAAGCTTCGGCATCGACGGTGGGTTCCTTGGGTTCCGACGAGTTCCGGTAAAACCCACGTTCTCTTTCATCTTGTTTTTCATTTTCTGAAGATTTCTGAGGTTTAGAATTATGTTGATTGAAGCCGACAACGGCAGAACCGCCGTGTACGGCGGCTGCAAATATGAGAGAGAGTGAGCTGAGAAGAGGAGATAGGGAGAGAGGTTGAGGAGAGAAAGAGAGCGGCGGAGTTAGGCGGCAGAACCGCCGTGTGCGGTAGTCGGAGACTCAGTCTGGCGGTCGGCGTCTATGTCCAGCGGTCGGTGTCTCGGTCCGGCGATCGGCGTCTCGATCCGGCAGTCCTTGACATTATCCGTTGAGTTTCCGGTAAGCACACGTCCCTTTTCCTCGTTTCCTCTATTTTTCTAGAGATTAAGGATGATGACAGATTGTTGCTATCGATGATGTTGAAGATTTGCTATTATTGATGGTAATGATGATTTGCTGTTGCAGGTTAGCTTAGTTTGGTCCAACAGGTTCAAAATTTGTTCGTCTCGGAGACAGGTCAACAAGTCAACTGTGTTTCGGGTCAAGTTTCGGGTGTGGTCAACCTTGGTCAGCGGTTTGGGTTAAGACTCAGTCAAAGTTAGCAGTCAATGGAATCACGGTTCGGTTTGGGTCAACGGTCAAATGCGGGTCAGATTTGATTTCCGAACAAACCGAGTCAACTTAGTTAACCCGGGTAAAACCCGGTCAACTCAGTCGACTCGATCAACCCGAGTCAACTGGTCAACTCAGTCAACAAAAATGACATGAAGACCGGTAAAGAATTAGCGGCGCGGTTTATTTCATTGTTCTTAAAGTTTATTTTACATTGAAAACGAGCTCGAACCGGACAAATCGATGACTTATTAGTTAAAAATTACTCGTAATTACATATTGTCGTCTTTATATAAATTGATTATATACATATACCTTGTTGCAAAATGATTGAATTTTTGAAAAATAACGACAACTTGTGTTGTCGGGGGCATCCAAAAAACAGAGGAAACTCTGCCCGTTTTTCGTGAAAAATCCTAAAACAAAATGTATTTTATATAATAAAGCGAACTTTACGGATTCGAATTAAACTACGAAACAAATGTGTTTATCACGATTGTTTTAAACAAAACGACGATTTGGAATTATTTACGACAATAAATATAGTTATTATATTTATTCTAAACTTCTAAATTTCAACGATTCTTTTATCAAAATAAATACAGATTGTATATTTATTTCAAATATCAAATAAGTTGCATTTCTTATATATAAATAAATATAAGTATATATTTATTTCAAATATCAAACAATACGACTTCATATTATAAAAATAAATATAGTTTTTTATATTTATTTTAAATACCAACCCACACGAATTCGCTTTATAAATAAATATAATTTATATATTTATTTCAAATATTGTTACACACGGATTCTCTTATAAAATAAATATAACTTTTATATTTATGTTAAGCGCCTAAATTGCATACGATATATAATACGATTTTATTACATATTCTTTTCATAAAACATTCGTTACATACACGTACGGCTTCACGAGACGGTTATCACGATGACAACAATATTTTTTTATATTTTATATAAATATTTATATATTTTAAAATCTTTCGAGAACTAAGTATTCCAAGGCTTAGTGATCTCACCGACATTAAACGAAACATAACAAATATAATTAAATGGTTTTTACTAAGTTGACGACTTACCGACGAATCGTTCGGTTAACGATTCGGTAGAGCTCGGAGACACGTAGTTTAGTTACCTCTTTTATTCAGAAACTTATAAGATATTCCGTGTTAGGAATATTGTAGAATGCACGCTAGCGAGTCACATCTTGAAAACGACATCACAAAGTCATATTTAGCGAGCTTTGCACATGGATATCCAGGTGAGTTCATAACCCCACCTTTTACTGTAACATCTGTGCTTGTAATCATTGTGAACAGTTCTTTTATCAATAAAGCAATGTTATTTGATCCCAATGTTTGTTTGGTTATGTTTTACATTTTTCATGTTTTGACTTTTATTCAATTTCAAACTCTATATCGCTTTCTGGAAAGTTAGACGCAAACTGGTGTGTAAACATAATAAGTTTAATGCGAAAAATACTCCGAAACATCAACATATACTCAACATACCTTAAATAACCTTTACATAACTTATAAATAAGTTTTGAAGGCTTTGGTATGGCAAAAACAAGTTGATTCGCTTACAGGGACTAAACTTGACAAACTGCGAAAGTATGCCAATTTGAACAGTAACGAACATTCCGGAACATGACCATAATGTTGGTGCATGTTATGTGACAACAGCTTTGGATTGGTCTTTGGATATTAAACAGAAGAATGGATCATGAAGACTTAAAGAAAAACGAGCTCTATGAAGCCCAATCAGTCCAAGTTTATATTAAGTCTATTAGGCCCAAGTTTATGTAACATATGTAATATGGGCAAAGCCCAATTCGTGTATGGTAGGTTGTAGTATATAAACAACCTCTTGCTACATGTTTAGGGTTAGACACTTGAGAGAACTTGATTGACTTTTGGAGATTGTGAGAGAGCATTCAAGTTTGAGAGTTGAAGAACAAAACAGAAATCGGCTGTTAGGTTCTTGTAGATCTTAGTGATTGTAAAACACTTCTAAGGGTTTGATAATCACAGAAGATCAGTTTGAAAGCTTGCGTGTTTGGGTGTTCGAGTTCTTGTTCATCTACATATTCTTGTTTCTGTGTTCGAAGATCAATCAAGGGGATTCCGCACCCTTGATAGATTAACAGTCTTGTTCGATCCATACGTGATTAAGGGACCTACAATTGGTATCAGAGCTTTTGCTCTTGTGCGTGGTTCAAGACTGATCGAAAGGATTCAAGTTGTGTTTCGGTTGATGAAAATTTTGGTGTCTCATTCATAAATTTTCGTGAAGAACAGCAAGAACAAGGAAGAACATGCGTTTTGATCTGTTTTGGTAGTTGGTTGTTTGAAGATTTCGAGTTAAAGTTCTGGGTTTTTGCGAAGAACACGAAGAACAGGAAGAACATTTGAAGAACAGTTTAAATTTGTGTGTTTTAATCTGTTTTGATTATTGGTTTGACTATTTTTCGTGTTTGTAGAAGCTTTGCTTGGATTTCGTGTATGGAAAGAAGTGCTGATTGAGACTTTGCTTGGAAAGTTTCAAAAAGGAAGCAGATTTCGTGTTGTCAGCTGCTGCAATTTCGGGATTGGGTGGCTGCGTGGCCCAATCAGCTTTTGTGCTGATTTGACTCGCAACAGTGGTCTCGACTCGCAACCGTGGTTTCGGCTTGTGCTGATTTGACTCGCAACCGTGGTCTCGACTCGCAACCGTGGTCTCGACTTGTGCTGTTTTGACTCGCAACCGTGATCCCGACTCGCAACAGTGATCTCGACTCGCAACCGTGTTCTCGACTCGCAACCGTGAAAGTGGTGGAATTTTTATAGGCAATCGTAGGAAAAATTTCACTGTTTCGTGTTTAGAGAATTATCCGTAACTCATCTGGAAAATCCCGAATTCAGTTTTCGGCATTATATATCTTTGGATTCGTCTTTTCGAGACGATTCTAACGGTGTAATTTGATAACCACTGTGTTCGGAAAAATTCTGTACGGTTTTAACAGTCTGCAACGTTAAAAATGTCGAACATGTCTAGTTTGAATGAGCTTTTGAGAATGGAGCATGAGGTTGGCACTACCAACAAACCACCTAAGATGATGAAGGTGGAAAATTATTTGACATGGAAGGATCGTTTCCAATCCTTCATTGAATATCAGGATACGCGCGTGTGGATATGCATCGAAGATGGGTACGTGAATCCTACACACGACTTTGAGGGCAGACCACGTAGAACAGAATATGTGAACATGCAAGATAATGATAAAAAGATGTATGAGGCTGAAAAGAGAGCCTTGGCTGCAATCAAAATGTCGTTACCTGATAGCATCAAACATACCTTCAAGAAGTACACTAACTCAAAGGATATGTGGGATGCTTTGGAGAAAAGATACGCTGGAAATGCTGATGTCAAGAAGAACAAGATTGATCTACTGAAGAAGCAGTTTGCTGTTTTCAAGTACATGAAGCATGAGTCACTTGAAGACGTCATCACTCGTTACTACCATCTTATGTCAGAAATGGACAATTATGAGATCGATTGCTATTCTGACATAGAGAAGAATGACAAGCTGCTAGATGCCTTGCCTACTAAGTGGGATATCTACACTCTTATGATCAAGGGTGAAGCAGATTATGAAACAAAAGAGCTTGAAGAGGTGGTAGGAAAGTTGAGGGCGTATGAGCTCAGCATGAAGAAGAAAGATACTGGATATGATCAGGTTCAAGATCCGGTGGTTTACAATGGGCTTACATCTTCTTCATCTCACAACGCTTCTAGCGACTCTGCTACTGCGTTTTTATCATGTGAAAATGAGCAGGTTATGGTGAATCAGGATGGTGATGTGTGTTTGTAGCTACTGCAGGAGGATCAACAGGAGTCAAGAGAACATCAACTTCAAAGCAAAGTAGTAGTGCAAAGTCAATGCCTATGAGTGTGAAGTCTGCTGAAGAACATCTTGCTCTACTTGCTTCTTTTGTTACGTCTTATGAGAACTACATTCAAGGGAAAATATCTGATCCTGCTACTTTAGATGAAGATTATGATCAGATTGACCCAGATGATCTAGAAGAGATGGATCTACAATGGCAGATGGCCATGATTTCGAGACGTGTGAAGAGGTTCATGAACAGAACTGGAAGGAAGTTTGTAGGAAAGAGCGTAGGTTTTGACAAGACCAAAGTCAGGTGCTTTAACTGTCAGAGTTATGGTCATTTCGCTAGGGAATGTCAAAAACAAAAGCATGAGAATACGAATCAAAGTTCAAACAATCGGAATGCATCAAACAACTCTAACTCTACCTCTAACTCAAGAGCGTTGATATCTTCTGCAAGAGAAGGCTCATATGACTGGAGCATTCACTTAGAAAATGATGAGAATGTCACTCAAGCATTCATGGCAGAGATCACTCAAATCAATGATGTTGAAGCTACAGTAGATGAGGCTAAAGTTGAGAAGAAGAGTGAAGTTGAGGAAGATAAGGCTGATCAGACAACAGATGCTGAAGAGGAAAAGCCAGAGTCTGAGCATGAAATGGAAGCTGATGAGAAAGATGAAATCATCAAAAGACTGGAAGCTCAACTTGCTGCTCTCATGGCCAACTCAGACAAATCAACAGGAGAGGTAAGTAACTCTGCCACTTCTGTTTGCTTAAAGTGTCGTGAACTACAGGGTGAAGTTGACAATTTGTCAACTCAAAACAAAAGTCTCGTGAGCGAAATGTCTAACGTAAAAGAGTCAAATTTCTTTGCTAAAAGAAACGAGTCATCATATTTGAAAAAGATAAAAGGCTGTGAAGCTGAAATTGAAGCTTTAACCTGCAAATTAAATGAAAAACTTCAAGTCATAGACTTAGCTCATGACATGATGGCTGAGAAAACAAAAGAGATTTCTGATAAAAACAAAGAGTTGTCGGATGCACAACTTAAAATTGTTGAACTTGAAAAGAAGTTAGGTCAATTCAGAGATTCTACTTTTGTTATGAAACATATGATGGGTGGGTTAAAGAAGAGTAATGACAAGACAAGTGTGGGATTCCAAGGCTTTAATGAAGTCCCACCTCCTCTTAGTCATGACTACTCTTTCCTACCTGGTGAGGATGAGCTTACAGACTTTCTGTCAACATCACCAAGTAGTTCCACATCCTGTCAAGGTGATGTGTTTGAAGATAATGATGCTAAGAAGGAAAATGACAGCAAATCTGTTTTGAAAAAGAAAAATACACCTTCTAAAAACAATAATCAAACTTTTGTTAAAAAGGTTAATTTTGTTCAAGGAAGTGATATGAAAACCGAAACAGCTGTTATCGAAAAGGAATCAAATGTAGAGTTTGCTAAAAACAAAAACATAGAAAAATCTGAATTTAAGCAAACTGAACAAAATCCTTCCAAGGCATCATCATCAAAACCAGAATCTAGTTCAAAGGCTTCATCTAAGAAGTCTTCGAAAAAGAGATCGTGCTTCAAATGTCACACAAAGGGACATGTAGCTAGCTGCTGTCCTAACAAAAAGGTTGAAGCACAAGGTAGTGAGAAACAAAGAGGGAAATCACCTGAGAAGCAAGGTGATAATGAGGAGAAAGTCTCAAATTCTCCAAAGAAATCTGCTCCAAAGCAACAACCGGGTGTTGCTAGTGGTGTAGATAAGGCTGAAAAAGGAACTCCACAAGTTCCTCGTTTCCAAAGAAATCAACCAAGATTTCAGCCTGAATCTACATCAGGCAGATATGAAAGACCTAGAAGTAACTCACCAAGAATGAATAATCAAAATTCAAATAATTTCAGAAGTCAAGGTCAATATCAAAATCGATACCAAAATAAAGGTGGTCGAACCTTTTATAACAATGGCTTTAGAAATTACAATCAAGGTTCTTGGAATCAAAATCAAAATTTTCAAAGGTCACATAGTCCAAACACAAATAGGTACCCTCAGGACCAGAGACCTTATGGAAATCATACCCCATTTCCATCAACAGGTCCGAGAACCAAGACTCCAGCCAGGAGTGATGGATACTGGATGGATGTTCCTGTAGTTGATGAATCTGGAAGACCCAAGACCATTAAGGCTTGGGTCCCCCAATCTAACTAATTTCTTAGTTGGTGCGTGCAGGAGCTGCTAAGGAGGATTATCAACTTATGTTGATAGTGGCTGCTCTAGGCACAGGAAGGGGGATGTAAGATTGTTGTTATATATTTATTAAATTGATTTAAATTGAGTTCAAAGTGCTGAGTCGACACAGAAGATAACCTTGCGGATCTTTACACAAAAGCTTTTGATCGAGCTCGCTTTGAACACTTAGTCGAACTCAATGGGATGAGGAATCCTGAATAACTGGTTTTTCATAAGAATTTTTGTAAATAGTCTACTGTTTTTCTTAAAAATCAAAAATACAAAAACATTTGAAAAAAAAAAAAAAAAAAAAAATTAATTAGAAAATCAAAAATTGAGTTATCACTATGTGAAAAAGAAGAAATGATAGTACATCGGCAAGTTAGACTGTCACACTAAATTGAACCATAAAATTGCATTAAGTGTGATAGCAGCTTCATTATATGATGTACCAGTAGACAAAAGCATGAAATAATCAACTTACCAAAGTGATATAAACCTAAATGCACTGAGTATGAGTGGGGAACACATCAGTGGTGTATGGTTTAATGACCTTAAATCTTGCGTTGATAGATTGCCAAAGTCTGAGGTTTTCGGTCTTTATGCTGCTTATCATCTGGGTATCATGGTTGTTTCTTTTACCGAAACAAACGGAGACGAAGTCTAGATCTTCCATGATACCATACATACGTAAACATACTGCATTCGACCTCAATAAGTGATCAACAATCACATGTCCCTCAAATAAGTGATAAAATATCACATTTATCCGGGAGTCAAGTTCGTCTCTCTGCTGTACGAAAGTACTGACCTGTTCACGGACTTGCTCTTGTGCCCTCATGCGTATGAAAATCAAGTTCCTCATCAATAAGTGATTCTATCACATAGGGCTTGTTTTCAATCAAAATAAGTGAGTTTCTCACATCATTTATACGGTCAAACAGATGATAATCAGTATACTCACCGACTACGATGAATCTTTGTGCATACCTTGATCGCGGGGGTATATCCTGAAGTGGGACACACTAGTATTTCGGTATAATAAAATTACCTTAACATATCATACGGTAATGGTACTTGAAATGTTCATGCATTTTGTTTAAGTGGACAAACATACTGGAAATCGTCTTGAACTGCTTTTCACTAAAACTTGAATAAAGAATTATATAATTGTGTGAAACAGTTTGATTGAGCTGATATGATCTTCTTACCGGTGATTCTCACAAAAATAGAGTGTTTATTGCTTTTCGTATTTATTTGCTTTCAGAAAATATAAAAATCCAAAAATAGTGTCTTTTTCTGTTAAAATTCTTAATGTACGGAAAACTGTTATTCTTGGAGGAATTGTTACCGATAGGGGGAGACTGTGTTAGTAAGTGGGTTCAAAATTTTGAAATGATGCAGGTTATAAGGTGTTTGTTTAAAATTTGTGCGTGTTGGTGCTTAATTTGAAATAGCTTAATCTGATACAGTTGAATTATCTCTTGAATAATAATAATTGTTTAACTATGTTGAAAAATTCTTATGGTTTCTCGAGATGTTTGTTTTATAGTATACAGATTGAAGCAGTTTGTTGATGAGAAGTTGCTGTGAAGAGATGAGGAGTTTGTTGCTGCTTGGTAGAGTCCTCCTTCTACAATGCAAAATGGATGCTGTGAAGTCTAACATTGAATGCTGACTCAAAAACTTGGAAGATTTGGTGATTGGATGCATCAGCTTAGGGGGAGTCTGTTGCTGACAAAGATGTTGCTGACAAAGACAGAATTCATGTTGAAGCTGACGCTATCCAAAGACCAAAGACTGTGAGATTCTGAAGACTAAAGTTTCCTTTGCAAGCTATTGTCAAGGGGGAGTTTGTTGGTGCATGTTATGTGACAACAGCTTTGGATTGGTCTTTGGATATTAAACAGAAGAATGGATCATGAAGACTTAAAGAAAAACGAGCTCTATGAAGCCCAATCAGTCCAAGTTTATATTAAGTCTATTAGGCCCAAGTTTATGTAACATATGTAATATGGGCAAAGCCCAATTCGTGTATGGTAGGTTGTAGTATATAAACAACCTCTTGCTACATGTTTAGGGTTAGACACTTGAGAGAACTTGATAGACTTTTGGAGATTGTGAGAGAGCATTCAAGTTTGAGAGTTGAAGAACAAAACAGAAATCGGCTGTTAGGTTCTTGTAGATCTTAGTGATTGTAAAACACTTCTAAGGGTTTGATAATCACAGAAGATCAGTTTGAAAGCTTGCGTGTTTGGGTGTTCGAGTTCTTGTTCATCTACATATTCTTGTTTCTGTGTTCGAAGATCAATCAAGGGGATTCCGCACCCTTGATAGATTAACAGTCTTGTTCGATCCATACGTGATTAATGGACCTACACATAAGTTAAACATACCATAAATATCCTTTACATTGCTTAGAAATAGGCTTTGAGGGGTTCGGTATGCTAAAATAAACTTTTGGGGTCATTCAGGGACTAAAAGCGTCAAAAAAAAGTGCACAAGTTTGCATTTTCGCGCATAACTTACGTTCTGAATACATCTGGACATCCAAAAATTTATGTAAGCACTAAAATATTTTATTTTAGTGTTTGGCATAAGAAAAATCCATTCGTCACGCCATTTGGATCATTTTTCGCGCTTATGCGCATTCCGTCGTAATTAACCGAACAACGTAACCGTACGGCTAAACGAACCGACACCCAAGATATTTTTGAACACATTTTAAGTTCCCTATACTTTAACTTCATTTTAGAGCTTTGAAATGGGGTTAACGGGGCTTAAACGTGTCAAAAAACGCATCGAAAACCAAGTTTTGAGGTTGCAGGGACTGAAACTGTAAATCTGCCAAACTAGGTCCGTAAGTAGGGGCCAGATGCAACAAAACGTTTTTTTTTCAGCTGTTAACAGCCCTTAACACTCTCCAAAGTCCAAGTGCCAAGTGTCAAACTCTTATGGTGGATGGCAAATGAGTTACCACAACTTTCCAACAAGTGTACAGCTTAGATCGTGCCCCCTTTTCCAAGAAATGATCCTAACGGTGAACCGAAAACTATAAATACCCACCTCCACCCTTCACTTTTCCTCACAAGAATCTGATCTAATGTGCTCTAAGTTGAAACCTTTGTTTCATACCTGAGCTATTTTGATCTAGATTAGCATTCGGGGACACTTCGTAAGTGTTCCTTCGTTCTTTTATTTCTTTTCGAGTCCGAAAGTCAAACTTTGTTTGACTTTTTGCATTGACCAGTTTATGGTCAATGCGAAGTTCGTTTGAACTTCGCAACGTGATTGTAATCACGATGGTTATAGTCCCTTGTGACTATGCCTACTGATTACCACGTTGTCTAGGGTCGTAAGGGTAAGCGATCTGATAAATCGCTTATACCTTCGAACCCGACCCATTTGGTCGACCATTAGGATCCGACCAAACACATTAGGTGACCATAGTATATAGGGAATAACCTTCCGAGGTTATACCTTATGGTCGCTTCGTTTAAGTAGTTGTATGATAGGTAGTTTATATGCCTTAGGTAAATTACCAAAATACCCCTTTGATACCAAAATTTATTTTAAACATATGTAACATAACTTGTTACATCTAAACTGATTTGAAAAAAATATTAGACATGTTAAGGCATATGTTACTTGTCATAGGACTAGTTAAGCGGTCCGAACGCGTTTCACGCGAGCGACGCGTTAAAGTAGCATAAGCTACCTAAACGGGTCGTAATGGGTCTTAAGCACTTATGTTAGGTTTCATTTAGTATGTAGGCTTTGTTAAACCATATTACACGAGTCTCCATACTCGTTTGGTTTACGAACCCGCATTCTATCCGATCTTCCGATTTAGGTCCGGTATATTAACATAGTTACCTATATTAGGTGCCGTTTGATTCCGTGATCTCTAGCATTGCTTGGTGGTTATCTTAGGACTTCTGAGCAATCTCAAGTGAGTACATAGACCCCTCTTTTACTGTTTTCCAAACATTTTGGGGTGAAACACATGTGCCTACTTGTTACTTTCATGCTTTCCATGTTTTCACATCATATATCTGCTATGTTCGTTAGTACATTATAGTACATGATTTCATTACATTACATGCTATGTATGCCCATTGTGTGCGTACTTAGTACATCGTTTTACATTACATGCTATGTATGCCCATTGTGTGCGTACTTAGTACATCGTTTTACATTACATGCTATGTATGCCCATTGTGTGCGTACTTAGTACATCGTTTTACATTACATTTCTTGCTATGTATGCCCATTGTGTGCATACTTAGTACATTATTTTACATTACACTTTATGCTATGTATGCCCATTGTGTGCGTACTTAGTACATTATTTTACATTACATTTTATGCTATGTATGCCCATTTTGTGCGTACTTAGTACATTATTTTACATTACACTTTATGCTATGTATGCCCATTGTGTGCGTACTGTAACATCTGTGCTTGTAATCATTATGAACAGTTCTATTATCAATAAAACAATGTTATTTGATCCCAATGTTTGTTTTGTTATGTTTTACATTTTTCATGTTTTGACTTTTGTGTAATTTCAAACTCTACATCGCTTTTTGGAGATTTATACGCAAACTGGTGCGTAAACGTAATCAGTTTGATGCGAAAAATACTCCAGAACATCAACATATACTTAACATACCTTAAATAACCTTCACATAACTTAGAAATAAGTTTTGAAGGCTTTGGTATGGCAAAAACAAGATTTATTCGTCTACAGGGACTAAACTTGACAAACTGCGAAAGTATGCCAATTTGAACTGTAACGAACATTCCGGAACATGACCATAAGTTAAAAACACCTTAAATATCCTTTACATATCTTAGGAATAGGCTTTAAGGGGTTCGGTGCGCTAAAATAAACTTTTGGGTCATTCAGGGACTAAAAGTGTCAAAAAGTGCACAAGTTTGCACTTTTGCGCATAACTCACGTTCTGAATACATCTGGACATCCAAAAATTTATTTAAGCACTATAATATTTTGTTTTAGTGTTTGGCATGAGAAAAATCCATTCGTCACGCAATTTGGATCGTTTTTCACGCTTATGCGCATTCCGTCGTAATTAACCGAACAACGCGATTGTACGGCTAAACGAACCGACATCCGGCATATTTTTGAGCATGTTTCATGTTCCCTATACTTTAACATCCTTGTGAAGCTTAAAAATGGGCTTGACGGGTGTTAGAAGTGCCAAAACACGACGATACGCGCTCAGGAACCAAAACTGCAAAACTGCAAAAAAATATAAAAAAAATAAATAAATAAATAAAAAAATGCAGCAAAAAGCCATTTTAAACATAAGTTAGCAGCCCCTAACACTTCCCAAAGGTCAAGTGCCACATGTTAATCTCCTATGGTGGCCAAAATTAGTTACCACAACATTTTGACAAGTGTACGGCCTAGATCGTGCCCCCTTTTCCAAGAAACGATCCTAACGGTTGTGGGTTTACTATAAATACCCAACCCATTTTCACTCATTCCTCACTAGAATCTGATCTAAAAGACTCTAAGTTGAAACCATTGTTTCATACCTGAGTTATTTGGATCTAGATTAGCATTCGGGGACCTTTCGTAAGTATTCTTTCGTTCTTTTATCGCTTTCGAGTCCGAAAGTCAAACTTTGTTTGACTTTCTGCATTGACCAGTTTATGGTCGATGCGAAGTTCGTTTGAACTTCATAACGTGAGCGTGATCACGATGGTTATAGTCCCTAGTGACTATACCTACTGATTACCACGTTATCTAGGCTCAGTGACGAGTCGTAGTTTCGGTCAGAATACGTATTCTTGCGTATTTTGTAACCAAACTACTTATGGGTATCAAAACCGTTTGTTTTGATACCAAACCTATTTTCTAAACTTAGTTAAGCATTTTTTAACATGCTTAGCTCGTCACTTTTAGTTTAGTGCTTATATAGGGTCGTAAGGTAAGCGATCTAAACAATCGCTTATACTTTCGAACCCGACCCGTTTGGTCGATCATTAGGATCCGACCAAACACATTAGGTGACCATAGTATATAGGGAATAACCTTCCGAGGTTATACCTTATGGTCGCTTCGTTTAAGTAGTTGTATGATAGGTAGTTTATATGCCTTAGGTAAATTACCAAAATGCCCTTTTGACGCCAAGATTCATTTTAAACATATGTAACATAACTTTTGACATCTAAACTGATTTGACAACCATATTAGACATGTTAAGGCATATATTACTTGTCATAGGACTAGTTAGGCGGTCCGAACGCGTTTCACGCGAGCGACGCGTTAAAGTAGCATAAGCTACCTAAACGGGTCGTAATGGGTCACAAGCACTTAGGTTAGGTTTCATTTAGTATGTAGGCTTTGTTAAACCATACTACATGAGTTCCCATACTCATTTGGTTTACGAACCCTCATTCTATCCGATCTTCCGATATAGGTCCGGTTTATTAACATAGTTACCTATATTAGGTGCCGTTTGATTCCGTGATCTCTAGCATTGCTTGGTGGTTATCCTAGGACTTCTGAGCAATCTCAAGTGAGTACATAGAACCCCTCTTTTACTGTCACACCCCGACCGCGAAAAACAACAAATCGCGGCGGAAACATCGGGGTGTGTTGCAACATAATTAATGTTTCATAACCATGGATACCAAAAAGTGTTTCATTTTATTAAACATTGAATAATTACATCGTCTGGAAATCTAAATACACAAATTAAACATAGTCTATCATTGTTATTGAGTCACTAAGGCCTTGTCCAGTCCTATGTGAGCATGCATCTTATCAATCGATATCATTCAACAATACCTGAAACATATGTGAAAACGAGGTCAGCAAAGAAATGATGGCGAGTACATAGGTTTTTGCGAAAATAAGATTCATGACTTCTGTTTTAAGAAAATGTTTAGTCATGAACCTTGTAATTTGCTTTGTCTTTGTAAATCATTTGAAAAATAATAAGTTCAGGTGATATGTATAATAAGAGAATAATGCATGATTAAATGAATAACCATGTAAAATGAGTTTATATAAGATAAGTTGTTTGTAAATAAATGTCTTGTGAAAAGTATGTTACTTGTATAAAATGTTCTATGTCTCGAGCTGAAATGATTCAAATAACGCTACAATATGTAATACCATACAAACACTTATATATAGGAAGTACCAGCGGCGTATCCACCATGCTTGTATCATATTCCACACGCATTGTTACTTAATCACTTAATCAAACCAAACCACCAAAGTAATGTTCATGCCCAATGTAAATCATGTAATATGTAACCAAAACCCAACCGTATATCGCTTTGAAGCCAATAGTTTACCCAATCGTTAAAACATCGTGTGAAAACCAATCGTTTACCCAATCGTTAAATTCGTTTTAGGTCGTGAAACTACTTAAATGGTCGTCTCGCTAATAACATTCAAACCTTCTTGACGCGTTCATCGTTCCATCTCGCTCTCGTTCTTAACAAACCCTTACCAAAGGGTAAGTTAATAATTACAGATTCAGTCGCTACCCAAAATATCCACACATAACCATGGGTATAGAGAATAACGGGATTTGTCAGATCCTATGGTACCATAACCTAATACTGGTCGGCTTCCAAGGCCCGTAAAGCCAACTTTAAGGCCCTAAAATGATGCCTAAACATTGTGGACATGAAACATGCTCAAAAATATGCCGGTTGTTGGTTCGTTTGGTCGTACGAACGCGATGTTCGCTTAATTACGACGGAATGCGCATAAGCGCGAAAAACGATCCAAATGACGCAACGAATGGATTTTTGGCAAGCCAAACACTAAAGCATAATATAGTCATGCTTACATAAATTTTTGGATGTCCGGATGTATTCAGAACGTAAGTTATGCGCGAAAATGCAAACTTATGCACTTTTTGACACTTTTAGTCCCTGAATGACCCAAAAGTTTATTTTAGCATACCGAACCCCTCAAAGCCTATTTCTAAGCTATGTAAAGGATATTTATGGTATGTTTAACTTATGGTCATGTTCCGGAATGTCTGTTACAGTTCAAATTGGCATACTTTCGCAGTTTGTCAACTTTAGTCCCTGTAAGCGATATAACTTTGATTTCACCACACCAAACCTTCCAAAACTTATATCTAAGTTATGTAAAGGTTATTTAAGGTATGTTAAGCCTATTTCACTATTCCGGAGTGTTTGTTGCATTAAACTGGTTATATTTACGCATCAGTGCGTGTATAACCTTCCAGAAAGCGATTTAGAGCTTGAAATCGAATAAGAGTTAATATGTGAAAAAGATACACATATTTTTACCAATCCCAAGTATGAAATATAATATTTCATTGGTTCGGTATTTGTTTGATGGACGTGGAGGCACAGGTGTTACATTTACTGTTTTCAAACCGTTTTGGGGTGGAACACATGTGCCTACTTGTTACTTTCGTGCTTTCCTGTTTTCACATCATATACCTGCTATGTTTGTTAGTACATTATAGTACATGATTTCATTACATTTCATGCTATGTATGTCCATTGTGTGCATACTTAGTACATTGTTTTACATTACATTTCTGCTATGTATGTTAACTGATAGCATGCTAGCACATTGATTTACATGACTTTTCTGCTTTGTATGTTAACTTAGCATACTTAGTTCATTGTTTTCATATAACATGTTCACTTTTGCTATGACATTTGGTTTGCACAAACGAGACTATTATACGTTCATTAACATTAGCTACGCCGCTCGGTAGTAAGTACTGGTACCATAGGACTTGACAAATCCCATTCCTGACATCCCGGGTTTGTTTGGATGTAAGGAGTGACTGAATCCGAAAACATTACTTTTGATAACCTTGACTGAAAGGGTTGTCCGACTGTCTCAAGGCTTGAATGTATGCGTTAACTTACCACATAAATGTTTGTATCAATGTAACATGTATTACTTTGCGAAACATAACTTTTTGATACATTCAAAATACTTTGTTTTGTACATTTCTACATTTGGACTATTTGACAATACTTTACTTACAAGACATAACATTTGTTACACATTACTTGACTACTTTTGGACTATCAACATTTGACATGGTTTATACAAGGACTTTTGACAATTGGTTTAAACATAGACATTATACATTGTTGGTTGGTTAAGTGACTTAAGTAACGAAATGTGAGTAATATGATACAAGCATGGTGGATACGCCGCTGGTACTTCCTATATATAAGTGTTTGTATTATATTACATATCATAACGGTATTTGTTTGATGGCCGTGGAGGAACAGGTGTTACAGTCTCCCCTACTTTAGGAAATTTCGTCCCGAAATTTATTTAGAGGAAACTTGTGAGAGCTTGAAAGCATGAAGTTGAAAAGATCGAACAACATTGGTTAGGGTTCTTGAACTTCTAGTAACCTTAATAACATTATGTTTGCAATGTAAGAGGGACACTTATATACAAGTATATGAAGCGTCATTGGTGCGTCCACCGTACCTCCATTACATCGTTCTCATTTCGTTATTTTTGTCACTATCGGTTCTTACACATAATAAATCTTACTGGGTTCCTATGCACTAAATTTCATAATTATGTACGCGTCCATAATTAGACAATTCCTTGCACAGTTCACACAGTCTATTTTATAATGTGTAGGGTAAAACCAAATGAACAAACCTGTGATGAGTGTAACTAGACCGCCATAGAGTCCTTTTAATTAAATCAATAAATGATCTAAATAGACTATCAAGGAGTCTGTTCAGCTACATCACTAGATGTCGTTCTTTAACCAAATTGTGAATCAATCTTTTAGACTAGACCACTCAAGGGTCTCTCATCGAATCATGGAATGGTACTATATAACCCAAGGGTCTTAACTACTACGTAGAAGCCCATAAGGATTTAAGGTAGTACTTTTTGAATATCCTACTATGAATCCCTCATATGAAGATATGAAAGATTCTATGAGGATTTGAAAAATCGTAACACACAAAAACATAGAGGAGAACACATAAACACATATCATATAACCACAAAATTGTTCGTTAATTTGTCTTGTAAATTGCGTACATGCATTTAAAGCACACTAGGAATCCATTCCGTGGATTTCATTTGGTACTTTAAACGTTACCAAGAATCCAACTATAAAGATAGAAAGATTCAAAAAGAAAATTCGATTTAGATTATTAGGAACCGAAGTGTTCGAATTAAGGTACATAAGGAATCCAATTAAGGACTCTGATTTGAATGATAATCATCCACAAGGATCTAATTGTAAAGATAAAAAGATCCCATATGAATTTTAGAAGTTGAAGATGTTTTGAAACCTTGCACTGGATGTGCTTAGGTCAAAACATGATGTAAAATGCTTATGAAGTTGAGATGCTTGATATGTCAAGGCGACATATGAAGCATAATTTTGAAGGTTAAGTCAATGTATGAGGAAAATATTTTTGAAAACTATGCATGGGGTTCTTTTAAGAAAAATGTGTTTAACGTTTTTGAAACCTTATATATAATACTTTTTGAAATCATAAAGTAGGTGTATTAGGTAGATATATTTACAAAAATGTTTTAAAATCATGCGAGATGAATTTTGAAATTATGTATAAGGTTTTTGAAAGACATGAATGATGCTTTTCGAAATCATGCACTTGATCAGAAAATGTATTGTGTTAATATTGTCTTCAGACTATATGAAATATTTTGAAATTAGAAAGGTTGGTTTTGATAACATGGCCAATGTTTTTGAAATAACATAGACAATGCATCTAGAAAAATTGTTTTCAAACTATATGAAATGTTTTGAGATCATGAAGATTGTTTTGAAATACTGGTACTGTGTATGTTGAAAAATCAAAACGTAATGGGTATGAGATTTGAAAATACCCTTAGTTATCTAACCAAGGATTTAAAGGCACAGATGTGCGAAAAGCACGATTACTCATAATGTCACTTAATTTTCTGTACTTTGTTTCTTAGAGTGAAACGAGTACTTAAAATTTTTGAGGGAATCATGAGCAATCATTTGAAAGAGAGAAATCACAAGAGTAGTTTGTAAGGTACATAGTTCCTTGATGTAGGTATCATAGGAAAAGCCATACACACCTAGCAGGGGGTTGAGCTGGTTGGTTGGGGACTGCTTTACCATTGTGAGCGACCATGGCGAAGTTCTGAGAAGCCTTTCGCTTCTTTGACTTCTTAGGGGATCGTTCATCCATGGTCTTTGATTCCTCGATTGGTTTATTGGCTGATGGTGTTGTCGCCTGACAAGGTCCTGCCTGTCTTGGTGACTCTTGAGTGGCTTCATCCTGGAGATGATACATGGCAGTAGCTAATTCAACAGTCTTCAGGACTACTTCGCCTATTCGCTGAGCGAATTTTGGCTGCTTGCTCAGATATCTGGGCGTCATCGTGATGAAGAGACATTCTTGAAGAAAAAGAAAGGCATAGGGAGAAACAGGTGAAAGATTATTGGACAATCAAAACAGAATGATAACGCATGAAGATTGCGATCATTTGTTTGTTACCTAAGGCAAACAAATGAGATGGTGACTGATCAAAGTAAATGGGTCAAAAATAATGTATCGCGAAGACATGCTCGCCTATAAGTGAACACTCATCCCAAGAATTCCCAGGTAAGCACAACTGGTCTCGCGTCTGATGAGATGTATACGAAGTGTTTGCCTAGACAGAAAACCCAGAATACAGGCATTTACCCTTCCAGTTTGCACGTGTTCACATTATTTAAAACCCAAAACCTTGACGAAGTTTTGAAAACACAAAGAGGTTCAAAACCATATAATAGAGAGTTCAAAACCTTACAATAGAGGGTTCAAAACCTAGTAATCAATCATCCTAGAACAGATGATTAGTTTTCAAAGCGGTTTTGAAATTTATGTTCTTGTTGTGGTCGTCGCCTAAGGATAGGTGACGGTATTGTTTTATGACTAAACGCAAGTAAATTCGCGTTAGGGTCCTAAGAAGGTTATAGACTAGGTCAAAGCATTACTAATTACTAATAACCTAATTCCCTATAACCATTGGCTCTGATACCATCTTTTCTGTCACACCCCGACCGCGAAAAACAACAAATCGCGGCGGAAACATCGGGGCGTGTTGCAACAGAATTAATGTTTCATAACCATGGATACCAAAAAGTGTTTCGTTTTATTAAACATTGAATAATTACATCGTCTGGAAATCTAAATACACAAATTAAACATAGTCTATCATTGTTATTGAGTCACTAAGGCCTTGTCCAATCCTATGTGAGCATGCATCTTATCAATCGATATCATTCAACAATACCTGAAACATATGTGAAAATGAGGTCAGCAAAGAAATGCTGGCGAGTACATAGGTTTTTGTGAAAATAAGATTCATGACTTCTGTTTTAAGAAAATGTTTAGTCATGAACCTTGTAATTTGCTTTGTCTTTGTAAATCATTTGAAAAATAATAAGTTCAGGTGATATGTATAATAAGAGAATAATGCATGATTAAATGAATAACCATGTAAAATGAGTTTATATAAGATAAGTTGTTTGTAAATAAATGTCTTGTGAAAAGTATGTTACTTGTATAAAATGTTCTATGTCTCGAGCTGAAATGATTCAAATAACGTTACAATATGTAATACCATACAAACACTTATATATAGGAAGTACCAGCGGCGTATCCACCATGCTTGTATCATATTCCACACGCATTGTTACTTAATCACTTAATCAAACCAAACCACCAAAGTAATGTTCATGCCCAATGTAAATCATGTAATATGTAACCAAAACCCAACCGTATATCGCTTTGAAGCCAATCGTTTACCCAATCGTTAAAACATCGTGTGAAAACCAATCGTTTACCCAATCGTTAAATTCGTTTTAGGTCGTGAAACTACTTAAATGGTCGTCTCGCTAATAACATTCAAACCTTCTTGACGCGTTCATCGTTCCATCTCGCTCTCGTTCTTAACAAACCCTTACCAAAGGGTAAGTTAATAATTACAGATTCAGTCGCTACCCAAAATATCCACACATAACCATGGGTATAGAGAATAACGGGATTTGTCAGATCCTATGGTACCATAACCTAATACTGGTCGGCTTGATCATTGCTAATGAATGTCATCGGTTATGTAACTACAACCAACAAGTTTGTTCACTTTATTGAAATCGTTCTTGAAACTATTGTAATTGTTTTTGAAACTATTGTTATCGTTCTTGAAACTACATTGTAATTGTTATTGAAATTATTGTAATCGTTCTTGAAACCACATTGTAATTGTTATTGAAATCATTGATAAAGCATTTAGCACATATGAGTCACCCCAAAACAGTTGAAAACAGTAAAAGAGGGGAATAATGTACTCGCCTGATAATGCTTGGAGGTCTTGAACAACAACTAAACAAAGCTAGAGGGAGCACGGAATCAGTCGGCAATCTAAAACTATATAAATAAACCGGACTTAAATCGGGAGATCGGATAGGATGAGGCTTGGTAAACCAAATGAGTGTTGGAACTCATATGATATGGTTTTAACAAGGCCTACATACTACAATGAAACCAAACCTAAGTGCTTTCGACCCATCGCGACCCATTAAGGTAACATATGCTACTTTAACGCGTCGTGCGCGTGAAACGCGTTCGGACCGCCTAACTAGCCCTATGACAAGTGTTATATGCCTAAACATGTTACATAATCAGTTATGTGACAAAGGTTTAGGTTACATATGCTTAATTACCAATTATACATGAAAAGGGTATTCTGGTAATTTACCTAAGGCATATAAACTACCTATCATACAACTACTTAAACGATGTGACCATAGGGTATAACCTCGGAAGGTTATTCCCTACCTACTATGGTCACCTAATGTATTTGGTCAGATCCTAATGATCGACCAAATGGGTCGGGTTTGAGGTATAAGCGATTTATTAGATCGCTTACCCTACGACCCTAGACAACGTGGTAATCAGTAGGCATAGTCCCAAGGGACTATAACCAACGTGATTACACTCACGTTGCGAAGTTCAAACGAACTTCGCATTGACCATAATTGGTCAATGTAGAAAGTCAAACAAAGTTTGCCTTTTAGACTCGAAAAGCAATAAAAGAACGAAAGAATACTTACGAAGGGTCCCCGAATGCTAACTTCGATTCAAAAATCTCAGGTATGAAACAATAGTTTCAACTTAGAGTTTCTCAAATCAAAGTTCTTGTAATTTTGAAGCATGGGGGGTGGGGTATTTATAGTAAAAGGTCCACCGTTAAGATCGTTTCATGGAAAACGTGCCTTAATCCCACCCGTACAAGTGTCGGGACCTTATGGTGACTAAAATGTTATCCTTATCAGCTGACTAGACAATTGGGATTGTGTGGTGGTGAAACAAACAACTGCAATCTGCTGTTAGAAACATTTAACCTGGTCAGAAGGTGCCTCGCGGGCCGCCTAAGGATGCTCAGGAACTGAGGCGGGCCGCCTAGCAGTCACAGGTCAGCAATAAGTTTCAGAAATTACAGTTTCAGTCCCTGCACGTGTTTAAGGCCATTTTCGACACTTCCAAGGCCCGTAAAGCCAACTTTAAGGCCCTAAAATGATCCCTAAACATTGTGGACATGAAACATGCTAAAAAATATGCCGGTTGTTGGTTCGTTTGGTCGTACGAACGCGATGTTCGCTTAATTACGACGGAATGCGCATAAGCGCGAAAAACGATCCAAATGACGCAACGAATGGATTTTTGGCAAGCCAAACACTAAAGCATAATATAGTCATGCTTACATAAATTTTTGGATGTCCGGATGTATTCAGAACGTAAGTTATGCGCGAAAATGCAAACTTATGCACTTTTTGACACTTTTAGTCCCTGAATGACCCAAAAGTTTATTTTAGCATACCGAACCCCTCAAAGCCTATTTCTAAGCTATGTAAAGGATATTTATGGTATGTTTAACTTATGGTCATGTTCCGGAATGTCTGTTACAGTTCAAATTGGCATACTTTCGCAGTTTGTCAACTTTAGTCCCTGTAAGCGATATAACTTTGATTTCACCACACCAAACCTTCCAAAACTTATATCTAAGTTATGTAAAGGTTATTTAAGGTATGTTAAGCCTATTTCACTATTCCGGAGTGTTTGTTGCATTAAACTGGTTATATTTACGCATCAGTGCGTGTATAACCTTCCAGAAAGCGATTTAGAGCTTGAAATCGAATAAGAGTTGATATGTGAAAAAGATACACATATTTTTACCAATCCCAAGTATGAAATATAATATTTCATTGGTTCGGTATTTGTTTGATGGACGTGGAGGCACAGGTGTTACATTTACTGTTTTCAAACCGTTTTGGGGTGGAACACATGTGCCTACTTGTTACTTTCGTGCTTTCCTGTTTTCACATCATATACCTGCTATGTTTGTTAGTACATTATAGTACATGATTTCATTACATTTCATGCTATGTATGTCCATTGTGTGCATACTTAGTACATTGTTTTACATTACATTTCTGCTATGTATGTTAACTGATAGCATGCTAGCACATTGATTTACATGACTTTTCTGCTTTGTATGTTAACTTAGCATACTTAGTTCATTGTTTTCATATAACATGTTCACTTTTGCTATGACATTTGGTTTGCACAAACGAGACTATTATACGTTCATTAACATTAGCTACGCCGCTCGGTAGTAAGTACTGGTACCATAGGACTTGACAAATCCCATTCCTGACATCCCGGGTTTGTTTGGATGTAAGGAGTGACTGAATCCGAAAACATTACTTTTGATAACCTTGACTGAAAGGGTTGTCCGACTGTCTCAAGGCTTGAATGTATGCGTTAACTTACCACATAAATGTTTGTATCAATGTAACATGTATTACTTTGCGAAACATAACTTTTTGATACATTCAAAATACTTTGTTTTGTACATTTCTACATTTGGACTATTTGACAATACTTTACTTACAAGACATAACATTTGTTACACATTACTTGACTACTTTTGGACTATCAACATTTGACATGGTTTATACAAGGACTTTTGACAATTGGTTTAAACATAGACATTATACATTGTTGGTTGGTTAAGTGACTTAAGTAACAAAATGTGAGTAATATGATACAAGCATGGTGGATACGCCGCTGGTACTTCCTATATATAAGTGTTTGTATTATATTACATATCATATCGTTATTTAAATCATTGATTTTGGACTTATACATTTTATACAAGTAACAGGTTTTCACAAGACTTTGTTTTACAATACGGTTTATTTTATACAACTCATTTTACATGGTTATTCATTTAACCATACCTTATTCTTTTACTTATACATATCATCTAAACTTATTGTTTTTCAAGCGATTTACAAAACAAAATCAAATTACAAGGTTCATGACTAAACATTTCTTAAACTTAAGTCATGAATCCTATTTTCACAAAACCTATGTATCTCACAGGCATTTTTATGCTGACGTACCTATTTTCACATGTGTTTTCAGGAGCTTTTCCGTAGGATGACGATCATGACACTAGGGCGGACCTGTGCCTTAGAGATTTAAAACGAAGATAGACTATGTTTAATTATGTTAAAAACTCTTTGATTCCTGTTTAAAACAATGAAACTCTTGTGTTTATAAATAAAATACAACTTTGAATGCCATGGTTATGAAACAATTAATTCTGTTACAACACTCCCCGACGTTTTCCGCCACGTCTTGTATGTTATACGTGGTCGGGGTGTGACAGAAGAGTTGGTGTCAGAGCCAATGGTTATAGGGAATTAGGTTATTAGTAATGCTTTGACCTAGACTATAACCTTTCTAGGACCCTAACACAAGTTGTCTTGTGTTTAGATTTTAAAACATGCACTTCACCTATCCTTAGGTGATTATCAAAACAAGAAACCAAATTTTTCGAAACGATTTTTGAAAAACAATCTTCTGTTTTTGAATGATTTATTACAAGGTTTTGAACCCTCTTTTGTAAGGTTTTGAACCCTTCCAGTTTGACTAAATTTTTGGCCTTGTGCCTTCAAATTTTCAAAATCTCGTCAACGTTTTGGGTTTTAAATAATGTGAACACGTGCAAACTGGAAGAGTGAATGCCTGTATTCTGGGTTTTCTGTCTAGGCAAGCACTTCGTATACATCTCATCAGACGCGAGACCAGTTGTGCTTACCTGGGAATTCTTGGGATGAGTGTTCACTTATAGGCGAGCATGTCTTCGCAATACATTATTTTTGATCCATTTACTTTGATTAGTCACTGTGTGTCGTTTGTTTACTTTGTGATACGGACGAATGACCACCATCTTTGTTTTGGTTGATTTTGTTTCATCTCATTCTTTTCATCAAATCATCTCACTCGTTTCCTTTCATGTTTCCTCTTTTAGAATGCCTCCTCGACGCGACAATCTAATTGCGACTGCCGAACTGGCAGAAATTATTGCGGAGCAGATGGCTGCTCAATTTCCAAATCTCTTTGCTCAATGGCACCAAGCCAACAACAACAACAATGCTCCATGCAAATACAAGGATTTTAACTCGGCTAAACCACTCAAGTTTAGTGGTTCTGAGGGAGCGACTGGGCTTCTTCAATGGTTTGAGAGCATTGAGAATACTTTCCACCACGTGCAGTGTCCGGATAATCGCAAGGTCGAGTTTTCTTCGAGCGTGTTTCAGAAGAGGGCTCTCACATGGTGGAATGGGGTTATGAGAGATCGGGGTGCAGAAGTTGCTCTAGCACAAACTTGGGCTGAACTTAGGGCCCTTATGATGAGGGAATTCTGTCCTCGTCATGAACAGCGAGCGTTGGAGAAAGAGTTTGAGGACTTGAAACAAGACAGTGGCGAGCACAGGGCTTATACTGATAGGTTTGAAGAGTTGAGTCTGCTTTGCCCAACTATGGTTACCCCACTCGACAAGGCTATCGAAAGATACATCGACGGCCTACCTGACTCGGTACAAGACATCATTACTGGTAGTAACCCTGCCACACTACGTCAGGCGATCGAGTTATCAGCGACATTGACTGAGTCGCAGATTCGAAAGGGGAAGCTGCACAAAAAGGGTGACAAGGGTAAGAAGCAGGTGTCTGATAAGGAAGATAGCAAGAAAGGTCAAAACAAGAAGGGAAAGAATTCTGGAGGGTCTAGGAAGCGGAAGGCTTCCCAAAACTATGCTGTTACTGCACAGGCTCAAGCTGTACAAAATCAGCCTGCGCAACCACTAGCCAAGAAGCCTTATCTTGGCAATGCACCTTTGTGCAACAGGTGTAACGGCCATCATCAACCACACCTCCAGTGTCGTCAGTGCACCAACTGCGGAAGGCCTGGTCATCTTGCTGCCACCTGCCGCATTCCTGTTAACCAGAACCAGGCAGTTCAGAACCCGGCTCAACAGGTTGCTCAGCCTCTTGCTCAGCAACAAGGTCAAGCTGCACGACCTCATTATCCTCCTGGTTCATGCTACAATTGTGGGGATCTGACCCACTACAGGAACCGGTGCCCAAGGCTAGCCAACCAGAATCAGAATGCGAACCCGAATCAGGCTCAGGCTCGAGGACGAGCTTTTAACTTGAATGCCCAAGAGGCGCAGGCGGATGATAACGTGGTGAACGGTACGTTCTTTATTAATAATCAGCCTGCATCTGTTCTTTTTGATTCGGGTGCCGACAAGAGTTTTGTGTCATTGTCTTTTGAGCCTATGCTTCGCGTGTCTAGAACAAAACTAGGTAAACCTTTGACAGTAGAAGTTGCTAGTGGTGAACCCATTGTTCTTGATTCTGCTTTTCACAACTGCCAGTTGAATCTTAACGATCATCTTTTTCCAATCGACCTCACGCCTATGCAACTTGGAAGCTTCGACGTCATAGTGGGTATGGATTGGTTATCTAAGCATCGCACAGAGATAGTTTGTTCTGAGAAGATTGTTCATGTGCCGCTTTCGACAGGCGAGATCCTACAGGTTCAAGGTGAGAAACCTGCCGGTGGTCTCAAACTCATGTCTTGTTTTAAAGCTCGGAAGTATCTGCGGAAGAACTATGTGGCTTTCTTAGCACATGTTACAGCAGATAAAGGCAAGGGTAAGTCTATTTCAGATATTCCTGTCGTTCGGGATTATTCTGAAGTTTTCCCTGAAGAGTTACCGGTCTACCTCCAGCACACCAAGTCGAGTTCCGCATTGATCTCGTACCTGGTGCAAATCCCATTGCCAGAGCTCCATATTGTCTTGCACCGTCTGAGATGCAAGAGTTATCTAAGCAGCTTCAGGAGCTCTCTGACAAAGGTTTTATCCGTCCTAGCTTTTCACCCTGGGGTGCTCCCGTTCTTTTCGTCAAGAAGAAGGATGGTGTCACACCCCGACCACGTAGAACATATAAAACGTGGCGGAAACGTCGGGGAGTGTTGTAACAGAATTAATTGTTTCAAATCCATGGCAGTTGAAGTTTTGTTTTATTGATTAAAAGTGTTATAATGTCTTAACAAACAAGAAATACAACATAATTAACTAGTCTTGTATCTTTTATTGTCACTAAAGCCCAAGTCTGTCTATATGTATCTTGATCATCTTATGCAACAGTTCCTGAAAAACACATGTGAAAATAGGTACGTCAGCATAAAAATGCCGGTGAGATACATAGGTTTTGTGAAAATAGAATTCATGACTTATGTTTGAGAAAATGTTTAGTCATGAACCTTGTAATTTGCTTTGTCTTGTAAATCATTTGAAAAACAATAAGTTCAGATGATATGTATAAATAAGTGAAATAATGTATGGTTAAATGAATAACCATTTAAGATGAGTTTGTATAAGATAAGTTGTTTGTAAAACAATGTCTTGTGAAAAGTATGTTATTTGTATAAAATGTTCTATGTATCAAACTGAAATGATTCAAATAACGCTACGACATGTAATGCCATACAAACACTTATATATAGGAAGTACCAGCGGCGTATCCACCATGTTTGTATCATATTACACACGCATCGTTACTTAATCACTTAATCAAACCAAACCACCAATATAGAATGTCTATGTTTAACAATTGTAGAAATGTTTATGTATGGTAAGTAATGTAAAGTTAAACGAATAACCTTATAGTAGCATATCAAAAGTATACTTTGGATTTGTAAGTAACATAATAACCTATGTTTTGGTTTCATAAATAACATATCAAAATATGCTTTGGATGTGATAAATAACATATTAAACTATGTTTTGGTTTTGTAAATAACATATCAAAATATGCTTTGGATGTTTAACAAAATATATGTTGGTTTTGTACGATACCACACATGAGAGTATATCAAAATATACTTTAATAGTGTGGTTTAAGAATTCATTCAGACCTGGTGCATCAAAATACACCTTTGAGACTATAAGGATACCACAAAGGCAATCCCTATTTGGATGGAGCAACAAATTGGTTTCAGACATTCCATGCCAACAGGAATGGGGTGTCAAAACCTATAGCGCTATATCATACTAACAATCGGTCTGGTGAACAAAATAAGTACAATTCAACCATTTATTTTATGTTTTTAGAGAAATCAGTGTTTAAAACCATAGATAGTCATTTAGTTTGTCAAAAGATAAGTAATAACTTGTATGATCAAATGTCAAAATGTAAGTATGTGATGAAATCAGCTGTACTAAGTAATGCACACAATGGGCACACGTAGCATGAAATGTAATGTAAAATGATGTACCAAGTATGCTAAGTTAACATACGAAGCAGAAAAGTCATGTAAATCATTGTACTAATAGTGTACTAATGAACATAACCAGTATATGATGTGAAAACAGGAAAGCATGAAAGTAACAAGTAGGCACATGTGTTTCACCCCAAAACAGTTTGGAAAACAGTAAAAGAGGGGTCTATGTACTCACTTGAGATTGCTCAGATGTCTAATGATAATCACCAAGCAATGCTAGAGATCACGGAATCAAACGGCACCTAATATAGGTAGCTATGTTAATAAACCGGACCTATATCGGAAGACTGGGTAGCATTAGGGTTTGTAAACCAAATGAGTGTTGGAACTCATATGATATGGTTTAAAAAGGCCTACATACTAAATGAAACTTAACCTAAGTGATATCGACCCATTACGACCCGTTTAGGTAGCTTATGCTACTTTAACGCGTCGTTCGCGTAAAACGCGTTCGGAACGCCTACCCAGCCCTATGACAAGTGTTATATGCCTAAACATGTTACATAATCAGTTATGTGACAAAGGTTTAGGTTACATATGCTTAATTACCAATTATACATGAAAAGGGTATTCTGGTAATTTACCTAAGGCATATAAACAACCTATCATACAACTACTTAAACGATGTGACCATAGGGTATAACCTCGGAAGGTTATTCCCTACCTACTATGGTCACCTAATGTATTTGGTCGGATCCTAATGATCGACCAAATGGGTCGAGTTCGAAGGTATAGGCGATTTATTAGATCGCCTACCCTACGACTCTAGACAACGTGGTAATCAGTGGGCATAGTCCCAAGGGACTATGACCAACGTGATTACACTCATGTTGCGAAGTTCAAAAGAACTTCGCATTGACCATTACTGGTCAACGCTGAAATTCAAACAAAGTTTGACTTTCGGACTCGAAAAGCAATAAAATAAGGAAAAGAACGAAAGAATACTTACGAAGGGTCCCCGAATGCTAATCCTGATCCAAGAACTCAGGTATGAAACAATGGTTTCAACTTAGAGCTCTCAAATCAGAATTCTTGTAAGAAATGAGGTTGGGGTGGATGGGTATTTATAGGAATACCCGAACCGTTAGGATCATTTCATGGAAACCGTGCCTAGATCTCACCCGTACACTTGTCGAGATGTTATGGTGACTAAATTGGCCACTCACCATAGGGTATCAACATGTGGCAAGGGATTAAGGAGTGGAGAACAGCTGTAAACAGCTGTCGATACATCGAATCCGGTCCCGAAAATGCGAAAAATGAGTTTTCTGCATGTTTCTGCCCCAGACTAGGCAGTCGCGTAGCGCGACGGTGAGGGCCTAGGCAGTCGCGCTACGCCACTGACCCCCCAGTTTCAGAAAAGTTTCAAAAGTGGCAGGAATGGTCCCTGCACGTGTTTAAGGCCTTTTTCGATGCGTTTGAACCCCGTTAACCTCATTTCAAGGCTCTAAAATGAAGTTAAAGTATAGGGAACTCAAAACATGCTCAAAAATATGCCGGAGGTTGGTTCGTTTGGCCGTACGAACGCGATGTTCGCTTAATTACGACGGAATGCGCATAAGCGCGAAAAACGATCCAAATGACGCGACGAATGGATTTTTCTTAAGGCGAACACTAAAATATAATGTATTCATGCTTACATAAATTTTTGGATGTCCAGATGTATTCAGAACGTAAGTTATGCGCGAAAATGCAAACTTGTGCACTTTTTGACACTTTTAGTCCCTGAATGACACAAAAGTTTATTTTAGCATACCGAACACCTCAAAGCCTATTTCTAAGCTATGTGAAGGATATTTATGGTATGTTTAACTTATGGTCATGTTCCGGAATGTCTGTTACAGTTCAAATTGGCATACTTTCACAGTTTGTCAACTTTAGTCCCTGTAAGCGAATTAACTTGGTTTTGCCATACCAAAGCCTTCAAAACTTATTTCTAAGTTATGTAAAGGTTATTTAAGGTATGTTAAGCCTATTCCACTATTCCGGAGTGTTTGTTGCATTAAACTGGTTATATTTACGCATTAGTGCGCGTATAACCTTCCAGAAAGCGATTTAGAGTTTGAAATCGAACAAGAGTTGATATGTGCAAAAGATACACATATTTATACAAGTCCAAAGTATGAAATACAATATTTCATTGGTTTGGCATTTGTTTGATGGTTGAAATGACACAGGTGTTACAGTCTCCCCTACTTTAGGAAATTTCGTCCCGAAATTTAATTTTAGAGGAAATTGTGAAGACAGCTGTGACGATTTCGCCTTCTAATAGATCCTTTAAACCCTTAAGTAAAACTCTGGGCCATGTTAGGAATTTTAGCGAATTTGATAACCATCAAAGTGAATTCGTTGCAGTAGTAAAACATGGAATTTTGAACTACGGACAGAAGAACGTTTCTTATGAAGACTTATCATAGGAAACTTGGTGTGTGATTGAGATCAGAATTGAGAATAAATGACATTGGTCGAGGTCCAAGACTTCTCCCGTATCATTATTCTTGTCACTATAGGTCTCAACACATGACAAAGCTTCCTGTGGTTTCTGTGCACTGAATTCCATAATTATGTAGGCCTCCATAATTACGTAATTCCTTGCCCAGTCCGCACAGTTCATTTCATAATGCGTAGAGGAAAAAAAAATCAATTGAATAAACATGAAGCGACCTGACTAGACCACCAAAGGGTCCTTTTAATTTGATCAATGAACGAGCCTTTTAATTAGATCAACGCATGATCTTCTTAACTAGACCGTCGCACAATCTCGTTAAATAGACCACTTAAGGGATCTTATAAATTATATCATCACATGATATTTCTAATCAGATTTTCAAAATCAATCTGTTTGACCAGACCATGCTAGAGGTCCAATTTATAGAATAGTACTTTATAATCCAAGGGACTTAACTACAACGTAGAAGTCCATTAAGGATTTAAGATAGTACCTTTTTGAATATCCTACTATGAATCCTTCATATGAAGGTAAGAAAGATTCTACGAGGATTTGGATGGATCACATAAAAACACAAAACACATAAGAACATAATCACATAATTGTTTAACTTGATCTTTACTTTGTTATCTTTGGACACGGATATTTAAAGCACACCAGGAATCCAATCCGTGGATTCCATGCGGCACTTAAATCATTAGAATCTAACTATGAAGATAGGAAGATCTAAATAAGAATTCAGCTTTGTCCTTATTGAATGGTAATGTACGTATTAAGGCATACGAATAATTCAATTAAGGGCTCCGATTTGAGTGATATTCATCCACAAGGATCTGATTATGAGGATAGAAAGATCCTTCATGGATTTTTGGAGTTTGTGTAACGAGAGTGTTCCGACACCTTGCACTAGGCGTGCTTAAGTCGATACACAAGGTAGAAAGTTCATGAGGTTGAGGCGCCAGATATGCCAAGCGACATATGAAGCAGAGTTTGAAGGTTGAGCAGCAGCAGGATTTGTAACAGCTTTGCTTTAGATTACAAAGCGGCACATGTTAACCAAATGTCTCCATCGTCCACCGTGGGTACATTTGAAAACAAGGTATTTGATGTGAATAATGACGATGGCATTGATTGCACCAAGGAGCAGTTCCCTTATACAGCTTCACCCCTGAGGCGAGTCATGGTGATAGCTAAGTCAACGGTCCTCTGGAGTACGACGCCTATTCGCTAGGTAATTGCAGCACCTGGTTCGGACATTGTTGTTGCGGTGAAGAAGCATCTTGAAGATAACGAAAGGCATAGGAGGAAACAAGCGAAAGATAGTCAAAAGAAAAAGATAAGGTATGTAGATTATGACCATTTGTTTGTTACCAAAGGCAAACAAATGAGAGAGTGACTAATCAAAGTAAATGGATTAAAATAATGTATCGCCAAGACATGCTCGCCTATAAGTGAACACTCATCCCAAGAATTCCCAGGTAAGCACAACTGGTCTCGCGTCTGATGAGATGTATACGAAGTGCTTGCCTAGACAGAAAACCCAGAATACAGGCATTCACCCTTCCAGTTTGCACGTGTTCACATTATTTAAAACCCAAAACCTTGACGAGATTTTGAAAACTTAAAGGGGTTCAAAACCATATAATAGAGAGTTCAAAACCTAGTAATCAATCATCCTAGAACAGATGATTAGTTTTCAAAGCGGTTTTGAAATTTATGTTCTTGTTGTGATCGTCGCCTAAGGATAGGTGACGGTATTGTTTTATGACTAAACGCAAGTAAACTCACGTTAGGGTCCTAAGAAGGTTATAGACTAGGTCAAAGTATTACTAATAACCTAATTCCCTATAACCATTGGCTCTGATACCATCGTTTCTGTCACACCCCGACCACGTAGAACATACAAAACGTGGCGGAAACGTCGGGGAGTGTTGTAAGAGAATTAATTGTTTCAAATCCATGGCAGTTGAAGTTTTGTTTTATTGATTAAAAGTGTTATAATGTCTTAACAAACAAGAAATACAACATAATTAACTAGTCTTGTATCTTTTATTGTCACTAAAGCCCAAGTCTGTCTATGTGTATCTTGATCATCTTATGCAACAGTTCCTGAAAAACACATGTGAAAATAGGTACGTCAGCATAAAAATGCCGGTGAGATACATAGGTTTTGTGAAAATAGAATTCATGACTTATGTTTGAGAAAATGTTTAGTCATGAACCTTGTAATTTGCTTTGTCTTGTAAATCATTTGAAAAACAATAAGTTCAGATGATATGTATAAATAAGTGAAATAATGTATGGTTAAATGAATAACCATTTAAGATGAGTTTGTATAAGATAAGTTGTTTGTAAAACAATGTCTTGTGAAAAGTATGTTATTTGTATAAAATGTTCTATGTATCAAACTGAAATGATTCAAATAACGCTACGACATGTAATGCCATACAAACACTTATATATAGGAAGTACCAGCGGCGTATCCACCATGTTTGTATCATATTACACACGCATCGTTACTTAATCACTTAATCAAACCAAACCACCAATATAGAATGTCTATGTTTAACAATTGTAGAAATGTTTATGTATGGTAAGTAATGTAAAGTTAAACGAATAACCTTATAGTAGCATATCAAAAGTATACTTTGGATTTGTAAGTAACATAATAACCTATGTTTTGGTTTCATAAATAACATATCAAAATATGCTTTGGATGTGATAAATAACATATTAAACTATGTTTTGGTTTTGTAAATAACATATCAAAATATGCTTTGGATGTTTAACAAAATATATGTTGGTTTTGTACGATACCACACATGAGAGTATATCAAAATATACTTTAATAGTGTGATTTAAGAATTCATTCAGACCTGGTGCATCAAAATACACCTTTGAGACTATAAGGATACCACAAAGGCAATCCCTATTTGGATGGAGCAACAAATTGGTTTCAGACATTCCATGCCAACAGGAATGGGGTGTCAAATCCTATAGCGCTATATCATACTAACAATCGGTCTGGTGAACAAAATAAGTACAATTCAACCATTTATTTTATGTTTTTAGAGAAATCAGTGTTTAAAACCATAGATAGTCATTTAGTTTGTCAAAAGATAAGTAATAACTTGTATGATCAAATGTCAAAATGTAAGTATGTGATGAAATCAGCTGTACTAAGTAATGCACACAATGGGCACACGTAGCATGAAATGTAATGTAAAATGATGTACCAAGTATGCTAAGTTAACATACGAAGCAGAAAAGTCATGTAAATCAATGTACTAATAGTGTACTAATGAACATAACCAGTTTATGATGTGAAAACAGGAAAGCATGAAAGTAACAAGTAGGCACATGTGTTTCACCCCAAAACAGTTTGGAAAACAGTAAAAGAGGGGTCTATGTACTCACTTGAGATTGCTCAGATGTCTAATGATAATCACCAAGCAATGCTAGAGATCACGGAATCAAACGGCACCTAATATAGGTAGCTATGTTAATAAACCGGACCTATATCGGAAGACTGGGTAGCATTAGGGTTTGTAAACCAAATGAGTGTTGGAACTCATATGATATGGTTTAACAAGGCCTACATACTAAATGAAACTTAACCTAAGTGATATCGACCCATTACGACCCGTTTAGGTAGCTTATGCTACTTTAACGCGTCGTTCGCGTAAAACGCGTTCGGAACGCCTAGCCAGCCCTATGACAAGTGTTATATGCCTAAACATGTTACATAATCAGTTATGTGACAAAGGTTTAGGTTACATATGCTTAATTACCAATTATACATGAAAAGGGTATTCTGGTAATTTACCTAAGGCATATAAACAATCTATCATACAACTACTTAAACGATGTGACCATAGGGTATAACCTTGGAAGGTTATTCCCTACCTACTATGGTCACCTAATGTATTTGGTCGGATCCTAATGATCGACCAAATGGGTCGAGTTCGAAGGTATAGGCGATTTATTAGATCGCCTACCCTACGACTCTAGACAACGTGGTAATCAGTGGGCATAGTCCCAAGGGACTATGACCAACGTGATTACACTCACGTTGCGAAGTTCAAAAGAACTTCGCATTGACCATTACTGGTCAACGCTGAAAGTCAAACAAAGTTTGACTTTCGGACTCGAAAAGCAATAAAATAAGGAAAAGAACGAAAGAATACTTACGAAGGGTCCCCGAATGCTAATCCCGATCTAAGAACTCAGGTATGAAACAATGGTTTCAACTTAGAGCTCTCAAATCAGAATTCTTGTAAGAAATGAGGTTGGGGTGGATGGGTATTTATAGGAATACCTGAACCGTTAGGATCATTTCATGGAAACCGTGCCTAGATCTCACCCGTACACTTGTCGAGATGTTATGGTGACTAAATTGGCCACTCACCATAGGGTATCAACATGTGGCAAGGGATTAAGGAGTGGAGAACAGCTGTAAACAGCTGTCGATACATCGAATCCGGTCCCGAAAATGCGAAAAATGAGTTTTCTGCATGTTTCTGCCCCAGACTAGGCAGTCGCGTAGCGCGACGGTGAGGGCCTAGGCAGTCGCGCTACGCCACTGACCCCCCAGTTTCAGAAAAGTTTCAAAAGTGGCAGGAATGGTCCCTGCACGTGTTTAAGGCCTTTTTCGATGCGTTTGAACCCCGTTAACCTCATTTCAAGGCTCTAAAATGAAGTTAAAGTATAGGGAACTCAAAACATGCTCAAAAATATGCTGGAGGTTGGTTCGTTTGGCCGTACGAACGCGATGTTCGCTTAATTACGACGGAATGCGCATAAGCGCGAAAAACGATCCAAATGACGCGACGAATGGATTTTTCTTAAGGCGAACACTAAAATATAATGTAGTCATGCTTACATAAATTTTTGGATGTCCAGATGTATTCAGAACGTAAGTTATGCGCGAAAATGCAAACTTGTGCACTTTTTGACACTTTTAGTCCCTGAATGACACAAAAGTTTATTTTAGCATACCGAACACCTCAAAGCCTATTTCTAAGCTATGTGAAGGATATTTATAGCAAAAACACACCTTAAATATCCTTTACATAGCTTAGGAATAGGCTTTAAGGGGTTCGGTGCGCTAAAATAAACTTTTGGGTCATTCAGGGACTAAAAGTGTCAAAAAGTGCACAAGTTTGCACTTTTGCGCATAACTCACGTTCTGAATACATCTGGACATCCAAAAATTTATGTAAGCACTATAATATTTTATTTTAGTGTTTGGCATGAGAAAAATCCATTCGTCACTTAATTTGGATCGTTTTTCACGCTTATGCGCATTCCGTCGTAATTAACCGAACAACGCGATTGTACGGCTAAACGAACCGACATCCGGCATATTTTTGAGCATGTTTCATGTTCCCTATACTTTAACATCCTTGTGAAGCTTAAAAATGGGCTTGACGGGTGTTAGAAGTGCCAAAACACGACGATACGCGCTCAGGAACCAAAACTGCAAAACTGCAAAAAAAAATATAAAAAAAAATAAATAAATAAAAAAATGCAGCAAAAAGCCATTTTAAACATAAGTTAGCAGCCCCTAACACTTCCCAAAGGTCAAGTGCCACATGTTAATCTCCTATGGTGGCCAAAATTAGTTACCACAACATTTTGACAAGTGTACGGCCTAGATCGTGCCCCCTTTTCCAAGAAACGATCCTAACGGTTGTGGGTTTACTATAAATACCCAACCCATTTTCACTCATTCCTCACTAGAATCTGATCTAAAAGACTCTAAGTTGAAACCATTGTTTCATACCTGAGTTATTTGGATCTAGATTAGCATTCGGGGACCTTTCGTAAGTATTCTTTCGTTCTTTTATCGCTTTCGAGTCTGAAAGTCAAACTTTGTTTGACTTTCTGCATTGACCAGTTTATGGTCGATGCGAAGTTCGTTTGAACTTCATAACGTGAGCGTGATCACGATGGTTATAGTCCCTAGTGACTATACCTACTGATTACCACGTTATCTAGGCTCAGTGACGAGTCGTAGTTTCGGTCAGAATACGTATTCTTGCGTATTTTGTAACCAAACTACTTATGGGTATCAAAACCGTTTGTTTTGATACCAAACCTATTTTCTAAACTTAGTTAAGCATGTTTTAACATGCTTAGCTCGTCACTTTTAGTTTAGTGCTTATATAGGGTCGTAAGGTAAGCGATCTAAACAATCGCTTATACTTTCGAACCCGACCCGTTTGGTCGATCATTAGGATCCGACCAAACACATTAGGTGACCATAGTATATAGGGAATAACCTTCCGAGGTTATACCTTATGGTCGCTTCGTTTAAGTAGTTGTATGATAGGTAGTTTATATGCCCTAGGTAAATTACCAAAATGCCCTTTTGACGCCAAGATTCATTTTAAACATATGTAACATAACTTTTGACATCTAAACTGATTTGACAACCATATTAGACATGTTAAGGCATATATTACTTGTCATAGGACTAGTTAGGCGGTCCGAACGCGTTTCACGCGAGCGACGCGTTAAAGTAGCATAAGCTACCTAAACGGGTCGTAATGGGTCACAAGCACTTAGGTTAGGTTTCATTTAGTATGTAGGCTTTGTTAAACCATACTACATGAGTTCCCATACTCATTTGGTTTACGAACCCTCATTCTATCCGATCTTCCGATATAGGTCCGGTTTATTAACATAGTTACCTATATTAGGTGCCGTTTGATTCCGTGATCTCTAGCATTGCTTGGTGGTTATCCTAGGACTTCTGAGCAATCTCAAGTGAGTACATAGAACCCCTCTTTTACTGTCACACCCCGACCGCGAAAAACAACAAATCGCGGCGGAAACATCGGGGTGTGTTGCAACAGAATTAATGTTTCATAACCATGGATACCAAAAAGTGTTTCATTTTATTAAACATTGAATAATTACATCGTCTGGAAATCTAAATACACAAATTAAACATAGTCTATCATTGTTATTGAGTCACTAAGGCCTTGTCCAGTCCTATGTGAGCATGCATCTTATCAATCGATATCATTCAACAATACCTGAAACATATGTGAAAACGAGGTCAGCAAAGAAATGCTGGCGAGTACATAGGTTTTTGCGAAAATAAGATTCATGACTTCTGTTTTAAGAAAATGTTTAGTCATGAACCTTGTAATTTGCTTTGTCTTTGTAAATCATTTGAAAAATAATAAGTTCAGGTGATATGTATAATAAGAGAATAATGCATGATTAAATGAATAACCATGTAAAATGAGTTTATATAAGATAAGTTGTTTGTAAATAAATGTCTTGTGAAAAGTATGTTACTTGTATAAAATGTTCTATGTCTCGAGCTGAAATGATTCAAATAACGCTACAATATGTAATACCAAATCGGGAGCACGGAATCAGTCGGCAATCTAAAACTATATAAATAAACCGGACTTAAATCGGGAGATCGGATAGGATGAGGCTTGGTAAACCAAATGAGTGTTGGAACTCATATGATATGGTTTTAACAAGGCCTACATACTACAATGAAACCAAACCTAAGTGCTTTCGACCCATCGCGACCCATTAAGGTAACATATGCTACTTTAACGCGTCGTGCGCGTGAAACGCGTTCGGACCGCCTAACTAGCCCTATGACAAGTGTTATATGCCTAAACATGTTACATAATCAGTTATGTGACAAAGGTTTAGGTTACATATGCTTAATTACCAATTATACATGAAAAGGGTATTCTGGTAATTTACCTAAGGCATATAAACTACCTATCATACAACTACTTAAACGTTGTGACCATAGGGTATAACCTCGGAAGGTTATTCCCTACCTACTATGGTCACCTAATGTATTTGGTCGGATCCTAATGATCGACCAAATGGGTCGGGTTCGAGGTATAAGCAATTTATTAGATCGCTTACCCTACGACCCTAGACAACGTGGTAATCAGTAGGCATAGTCCCAAGGGACTATAACCAACGTGATTACACTCACGTTGCGAAGTTCAAACGAACTTCGCATTGACCATAATTGGTCAATGTAGAAAGTCAAACAAAGTTTGCCTTTCAGACTCGAAAGACTCGAAAAGCAATAAAAGAACGAAAGAATACTTACGAAGGGTCCCCGAATGCTAACTTCGATTCAAAAATCTCAGGTATGAAACAATAGTTTCAACTTAGAGTTTCTCAAATCAAAGTTCTTGTAATTTTGAAGCATGGGGGGTGGGGTATTTATAGTAAAAGGTCCACCGTTAAGATCGTTTCATGGAAAACGTGCCTTAATCCCACCCGTACAAGTGTCGGGACCTTATGGTGACTAAAATGTGATCCTTATCAGCTGACTAGACAATTGGGATTGTGTGGTGGTGAAACAAATAGCTGCAATCTGCTGTTAGAAACATTTAACCTGGTCAGAAGGTGCCTCGCGGGCCGCCTAAGGATGCTCAGGAACTGAGGCGGGCCGCCTAGCAGTCACAGGTCAGCAATAAGTTTCGGAAATTACAGTTTCAGTCCCTGCACGTGTTTAAGGCCATTTCCGACACTTCCAAGGCCCGTAAAGCCAACTTTAAGGCCCTAAAATGATGCCTAAACATTGTGGACATGAAACATGCTAAAAAATATGCCGGTTGTTGGTTCGTTTGGTCGTACGAACGCGATGTTCGCTTAATTACGACGGAATGCGCATAAGCGCGAAAAACGATCCAAATGACGCAACGAATGGATTTTTGGCAAGCCAAACACTAAAGCATAATATAGTCATGCTTACATAAATTTTTGGATGTCCGGATGTATTCAGAACGTAAGTTATGCGCGAAAATGCAAACTTGTGCACTTTTTGACACTTTTAGTCCCTGAATGACCCAAAAGTTTATTTTAGCATACCGAACCCCTCAAAGCCTATTTCTAAGCTATGTAAAGGATATTTATGGTATGTTTTGTCACACCCCGACCACGTAGAACATACAAAACGTGGCGGAAACGTCGGGGAGTGTTGTAACAGAATTAATTGTTTCAAATCCATGGCAATTGAAGTTTCGTTTTATTGATTAAAAGTGTTACAATGTCTTAACAAACGAAGAAATACAACATAATTAACTAGTCTTGCATCTTTTATTGTCACTAAAGCCCAAGTCTGCCCTATGTGTATCTTGATCATCTTATGCAACATCTCCTGAAAAACACATGTGAAAATAGGTACGTCAGCATAAAAATGCCGGTGAGATACATAGGTTTTGTGAAAATAGGTTTCATGACTTATGTTTGAGAAAATGTTTAGTCATGAACCTTGTTATTTGCTTTGTTTTGTAAATCATTTGAAAATCGATAAGATCTGATGATATGTATAAATAAGAGAATAATGTATGGTTAAATTAATAACCATTGTAAACTGAGTTTGTATTAGATAAATTGTTTGTAAATCAATGTCTTGTGAAAAATATGTTATTTGTATAAAATGTTCTATGTCTCAACTTGAAATGATTCAGATAACGCTACAATATGTAATACCATACAAACACTTATATATAGGAAGTACCAGCGGCGTATCCACCATGCTTGTATCATATTACACACTGCATCGTTACTTAATCACTTAATCAAACCAAACCAAACAATGTAAGATGTCTATGTTTAAACCAATTGCCAAATGTATTGAATAATATGTCAAAATGTTTATGTCAAGATGTAAATCATGTAATGCGTAACCAAAATGATATGTATGGCTAGTGAAATGCATCAACTAAACCATATGCACAAGAACATAGTATTGAAGTAAAACTTGGTTTAAATCAAAGTTATGTTTTGTGTAGTAAATGCATGATCAATGTAAATCATGTAATATGCGTCCAAAATGTAAGTATGTGATGAATAACAAATGTACTAAGTATGAAGAACAATGCAACGATTGAACATACATAGCATGTGAACTGTACTAAGTATGCAACAACAGACATACGTAGCATGCGACCTGTACTAAGTATGCAACAATAGACATACGTAGCATGTGATGTAATGTAAAACAATGTACTAAGTAATGCACACAATGGCACACCTAGTATGAAATGTAATGAAATCATGTACTATAATGTACTAATGAACATAACAAGTATATGATGTGAAAACAGGAAAGCATGAAAGTAACAAGTAGGCACATGTGTTTCACCCCAAAACAGTTTGGAAAACAGTAAAAGAGGGGTCTATGTACTCACTTGAGATTGCTCAGTAGTCCTTGAATAACAACCAAACAATGCTAGAGATCGCGGATATCAAACGGCACCTAATATAGGTAACTATGTTAAAAAACCGGACCTAAATCGGAAGATCTGATAGAATGAGGGTTCGTAAACAAAACGAGTATAGAGACTCGTGTAATATGGTTCAACAAAGCCTACATACTAAATGAAACTTAACCTAAGTGCTTACGACCCATCGCGACCCATTAAGGTAGCTTATGCTACTTTAACGCATCGTGCGCGTGAAACGCGTTCGGACCGTCTAACTAGTCCTATGACAAGTGTTATATGCCTAAACATGTTACATTATCAGTTATGTGACAAGAGTTTAGGTTACATATGCTTAATTACCAATTATACTTGAAAAGGGTATTCTGGTAATTTACCTAAGGCATATAAACTACCTATCATACAACTACTTAAACGATGTGACCATAAGGTATAACCTCGGAAGGTTATTCCCTACCTACTATGGTCACCTAATGTGTTTGGTCGGATCCTAATGATCGACCAAATGGGTCGAGTTCGAAGGTATAGGCGATTTATCAGATCGCCTACCCTACGACTCTAGACAACGTGGTAATCAGTGGGCATAGTCCCAAGGGACTATGACCAACGTGATTACACTCACGTTGCGAAGTTCAAACGAACTTCTCATTGACCATTACTGGTCAACGCTGAAAGTCAAACAAAGTTTGACTTTCTGACTCGAAAAGCAATAAAATAAGGCAAAGAACGAAAGAATACTTACGAAGGGTCCCCGAATGCTAATCTCGATCCAAGAACTCAGGTATGAAACAATGGTTTCAACTTAGAGCTCTCAAATCAAGATTCTAGTGAGAAATGCAATGGGGGTGGATGGGTATATATAGGATTCGGGTAACCGTTGAGATCGTTTCTTGGAAAAGGGGAAACGATCAAGGCCGTACATGTGTTGGAATGTTGTGGTGTGTCAAATGGCCACTCACCATAGGGAATTGACATGTGGAAGAGGGATTGGGAGTGCTAAACAGCTGCAACCAGCTGTTAAAACAATGAATCTGGTCTGCAGAGGCTGAGGCGGGCCGCCTAAGATTTAATCTTGGCTGAGGCGGGCCGCCTAGCTCTTCAGATCAGAAAACAAGTTTCAAAAGTTGCAGTTTCAGTCCCTGTTATGTGTTTAAGCCATTTTCGACACTTCTAAGGCCCGTAAAGCCAACTTTAAGGCCCTAAAATGATGCCTAAACATTGTGGACATGAAACATGCTCAAAAATATGCCGGACATTGGTTCGTTTGGCCGTACGAACGCGATGTTCGCTTAATTACGACGGAATGCGCATAAGCGCGAAAAACGATCCAAATGACGCGACGAATGGATTTTTCTTATGCCGAACACTAAAATAAAATGTTTTAGTGCTTACATAAATTTTTGGATGTCCGGATGTATTCAGAACGTAAGTTATGCGTAAAAATGCAAACTTGTGCACTTTTTGACACTTTTAGTCCCTGAATGTCCCAAAAGTTTATTTTAGCATACCGAACACCTCAAAGCCTATTTCTAAGCTATGTAAAGGATATTTATGGTATGTTAAGCCTATTTCACTATTCCGGAGTGTTCGTTGGATTAAACTGGTTATATCTACACATTAGAGCGCGTATAACCCTCCAGAAAGCGATTTAAAGCTTGAAATCGAACAAGAGTCGATATGTGCAAACGATACACATATTTTTACAAATCCCAAGTATGAAATACAATATTTCATTGGTTTGGAATTTGATTGATGGTTGGAGTGACACAGGTGTCACAGTCTCCCCTACTTTAGGAAATTTCGTCCCGAAATTAATTCGTAGGAGTCTATTTGTGACTTTGTGTCAACTAACCACCAGAGATATGTAAGGCATAATCCTGTAATTTCTCTTTAACGGACATTTTTCAGAAAGGAAAAATGAACGGAGTTATTTTCAACATGCATTCTTTAGAAAATGGAACATGAAGGAATAAAAAAGGATATTCATTTCCCTCGATGGATATTCTTCAGCAACGAAAATGAACGGAAACGAAAATGAACAGAATGTGTCATTTTCCACAACATCTTCAGAAACAAAAATGAACAGAAAAGTCATTTTTCACAACATCTTCAGAAACAAAAATGAACGGAAAAGTCATTTTTCACAACATCTTCAGAAACAAAAGTGAACGGAAAAGTCATTTTTCACAACATCTTCAGAAACAAAAATGAACAGAATAGTCATTTTCCATCTTCAGAAACAAAAATGAACAAAATAGTCATTTTCCATCTTCAGAAACAAAAATGAACAGAATAGTCATTTTCCATCTTCAGAGACAAAAATGAACGGAAAAGTCATTTTCCATCTTCAGAAACAAAAATGAACGGAAAAGTCATTTTCCATCTTCAGAAACAAAAATGAACAGAATAGTCATTTTCCATCTTCAGAGACAAAAATGAACGGAAAAGTCATTTTCCATCTTCAGAGACAAAAATGAACGGAAAAGTCATTTTCCATCTTCAGAAACAAAAATGAACAGAATAGTCATTTTCCATCTTCAGAGACAAAAATGAACGGAAAAGTCATTTTCCATCTTCAGAAACAAAAATGAACAGAATAGTCATTTTCCATCTTCAGAAACAAAAATGAACAGAATAGTCATTTTCCATCTTCAGAGACAAAAATGAACGGAAAAGTCATTTTCCATCTTCAGAAACAAAAATGAACAGAATAGTCATTTTCCATCTTCAGAGACAAAAATGAACGGAAGAGTCATTTTCCATCTTCAGAAACAAAAATGAACAGAACTAACTCTAGATACATGACAAAACTCGCTGTGGTTTCCGTGCACTGAATTTTATAATTATGTATGCATCCATAATTACGCCATTCCTTGCATAGTCCGCACAATTTGTTTGTAATGTGAAGGGGAGGAAAAATTAAACCTGTGATGAGTGTGACTAAACTACCATAGGGTCCTTTTAAATAGATCGACAAATGATCCTTTTAATTAGGCCACCAAGGAGTCCTTTCAGCTATATCATCACGTGATATTCCTAACCAGATTTTTGGATCAATCTGATTACCTAGACCACTCAAGGGTCTAATTATGGAATGGTACAATATAATCCAAGGGTCTTTACTACAACGTAGAAGCCCATTGAGGATTTAATATAGTACCTTTGGATATCCTACTATGAATCCCTTATACGAAGATATGGAAGATTCTACGAGGATTTGGATAACAAAAACTTGGATTACACAAAAACATAAAAGAGAACACATAAGCACAAAATCACATAGTTGTTTGACTTGTTTATTAATTTGTTATCTTTGGACGCGGATACTTAAAGCACACCAGGAATCCAATTCGTGGATTTCATTTGGCACTTTAATCATTTCAAGAATCTATCTATGAAGATAGGATAATCTTAAAAGGAATTCGGCTTTGTCCTTATTGAATTGTGATGTACGTATTGGATCATACAAAGAATTCAATTAAGGACTCCGATGAATGATACCCATCCACAAGGATCTAATTATGAGGATAGAAAGATCCTACATGGATTTTGGAGTTTGTGTAACGGGAGGTGTTCCGACACCTTGCACTAGGCGTGCTTACGTCGATACACAAGGTAGAAAGTTCATGAGGTTGAGGCGCCAGATATGTCAAGCGACATATGAAGCAGAGTTTGAAGGTTGAGCAGCAGCAGGATTTGTAACAGCTTTGCTTTGGATTGCAAAGCGGCACATGTTAACCAAATGTCTCCATCGTCCACCGTGGGTACATTTGTAACAGGGTATTTGATTTGTATGATGATAGTGGCATTGGTTGCACCAAGGAGCAGTTCCCTTATACGGCTTCATCCCTGAGACAAGTCATGGTGATAGCTAAATCAACGGTCTTCTGGAGTACGACGCCTATTTGTTGGGAAATTGTAGCACCTGGTTCGGACATTGTTGTTGCGATGAAGAAGCATCTTGAAGATAATGAAAGGCATAGGAGGAAACAAGCGAAAGATAGTCAAAAGAAAATGACAAGGCATGTAGATTGCGACCATTTGTTTGTTACCAAAGGCAAACAAATGAGACAGTGACTAATCAAAGTAAGCGGGTCAATATAATGTATCGCGAAGACATGCTCGCCTATAAGTGAACACTCATCCCAAGAATTCCCAGGTAAGCACAACTGGTCTCGCGTCTGATGAGATGTATACGAAGTGCTTGCCTAGACAGAAAACCCATAATACAGGCATTCACCCTTCCAGTTTGCACGTGTTCACATTATTAAAAACCCAAAACCTTGACGAGATTTTGAAAACTCAAAGGGGTTCAAAACCATATAATAGAGAGTTCAAAACCTAGTAATTAATCATCCTAGAACAGATGATTAGTTTTCGAAGCGGTTTTGAAATTTATGTTCTTGTTGTGGTCGTCACCTAAGGATAGGTGACAGTATTGTTTTATGACTAAACGCAAGTAAACTCGCGTTAGGGTCCTAGAAAGGTTATAGACTAGGTCAAAGCATTACTAATAACCTAATTCACTATAACCATTGGCTCTGATACCATCTTTTCTGTCACACCCCGACCACGTAGAGCATACAAAACGTGGCGGAAACGTCGGGGAGTGTTGTAACAGAATTAATTGTTTCAAATCCATGGCAATTGAAGTTTCGTTTTATTGATTAAAAGTGTTACAATGTCTTAACAAACGAAGAAATACAACATAATTAACTAGTCTTGCATCTTTTATTGTCACTAAAGCCCAAGTCTGCCTATGTGTATCTTGATCATCTTATGCAACATCTCCTGAAAAACACATGTGAAAATAGGTACGTCAGCATAAAAATGCCGGTGAGATACATAGGTTTTGTGAAAATAGGTTTCATGACTTATGTTTGAGAAAATGTTTAGTCATGAACCTTGTTATTTGCTTTGTTTTGTAAATCATTTGAAAATCGATAAGATCTGATGATATGTATAAATAAGAGAATAATGTATGGTTAAATGAATAACCATTGTAAACTGAGTTTGTATTAGATAAATTGTTTGTAAATCAATGTCTTGTGAAAAATATGTTATTTGTATAAAATGTTCTATGTCTCAACTTGAAATGATTCAGATAACGCTACAATATGTAATACCATACAAACACTTATATATAGGAAGTACCAGCGGCGTATCCACCATGCTTGTATCATATTACACACGCATCGTTACTTAATCACTTAATCAAACCAAACCAAACAATGTAAGATGTCTATGTTTAAACCAATTGCCAAATGTATTGAATAATATGTCAAAATGTTTATGTCAAGATGTAAATCATGTAATGCGTAACCAAAATGATATGTATGGCTAGTGAAATGCATCAACTAAACCATATGCACAAGAACATAGTATTGAAGTAAAACTTGGTTTAAATCAAAGTTATGTTTTGTGTAGTAAATGCATGATCAATGTAAATCATGTAATATGCGTCCAAAATGTAAGTATGTGATGAATAACAAATGTACTAAGTATGAAGAACAATGCAACGATTGAACATACATAGCATGTGAACTGTACTAAGTATGCAACAACAGACATACGTAGCATGCGACCTGTACTAAGTATGCAACAATAGACATACGTAGCATGTGATGTAATGTAAAACAATGTACTAAGTAATGCACACAATGGCACACCTAGTATGAAATGTAATGAAATCATGTACTATAATGTACTAATGAACATAACAAGTATATGATGTGAAAACAGGAAAGCATGAAAGTAACAAGTAGGCACATGTGTTTCACCCCAAAACAGTTTGGAAAACAGTAAAAGAGGGGTCTATGTACTCACTTGAGATTGCTCAGTAGTCCTTGAATAACAACCAAACAATGCTAGAGATCGCGGATATCAAACGGCACCTAATATAGGTAACTATGTTAAAAAACCGGACCTAAATCGGAAGATCTGATAGAATGAGGGTTCGTAAACAAAACGAGTATAGAGACTCGTGTAATATGGTTCAACAAAGCCTACATACTAAATGAAACGTAACCTAAGTGCTTACGACCCATCGCGACCCATTAAGGTAGCTTATGCTACTTTAACGCATCGTGCGCGTGAAACGCGTTTGGACCGTCTAACTAGTCCTATGACAAGTGTTATATGCCTAAACATGTTACATTATCAGTTATGTGACAAGAGTTTAGGTTACATATGCTTAATTACCAATTATACTTGAAAAGGGTATTCTGGTAATTTACCTAAGGCATATAAACTACCTATCATACAACTACTTAAACGATGTGACCATAAGGTATAACCTCGGAAGGTTATTCCCTACCTACTATGGTCACCTAATGTGTTTGGTCGGATCCTAATGATCGACCAAATGGGTCGAGTTCGAAGGTATAGGCGATTTATCAGATCGCCTACCCTACGACTCTAGACAACGTGGTAATCAGTGGGCATAGTCCCAAGGGACTATGGCCAACGTGATTACACTCACGTTGCGAAGTTCAAACGAACTTCTCATTGACCATTACTGGTCAACGCTGAAAGTCAAACAAAGTTTGACTTTCTGACTCGAAAAGCAATAAAATAAGGAAAAGAACGAAAGAATACTTACGAAGGGTCCCCGAATGCTAATCTCGATCCAAGAACTCAGGTATGAAACAATGGTTTCAACTTAGAGCTCTCAAATCAAGATTCTAGTGAGAAATGCAATGGGGGTGGATGGGTATATATAGGATTCGGGTAACCGTTGAGATCGTTTCTTGGAAAAGGGGAAACGATCAAGGCCGTACATGTGTTGGAATGTTGTGGTGTGTCAAATGGCCACTCACCATAGGGAATTGACATGTGGAAGAGGGATTGGGAGTGCTAAACAGCTGCAACCAGCTGTTAAAACAATGAATCTGGTCTGCAGAGGCTGAGGCGGGCCGCCTAAGATTTAATCTTGGCTGAGGCAGGCCGCCTAGCTCTTCAGATCAGAAAACAAGTTTCAAAAGTTGCAGTTTCAGTCCCTGTTATGTGTTTAAGCCATTTTCGACACTTCTAAGGCCCGTAAAGCCAACTTTAAGGCCCTAAAATGATGCCTAAACATTGTGGACATGAAACATGCTCAAAAATATGCCGGACATTGGTTCGTTTGGCCGTACGAACGCGATGTTCGCTTAATTACGACGGAATGCGCATAAGCGCGAAAAACGATCCAAATGACGCGACGAATGGATTTTTCTTATGCCGAACACTAAAATAAAATGTTTTAGTGCTTACATAAATTTTTGGATGTCCGGATGTATTCAGAACGTAAGTTATGCGTAAAAATGCAAACTTGTGCACTTTTTGACACTTTTAGTCCCTGAATGTCCCAAAAGTTTATTTTAGCATACCGAACACCTCAAAGCCTATTTCTAAGCTATGTAAAGGATATTTATGGTATGTTAAGCCTATTTCACTATTCCGGAGTGTTCGTTGGATTAAACTGGTTATATCTACACATTAGAGCGCGTATAACCCTCCAGAAAGCGATTTAAAGCTTGAAATCGAACAAGAGTCGATATGTGCAAACGATACACATATTTTTACAAATCCCAAGTATGAAATACAATATTTCATTGGTTTGGCATTTGATTGATGGTTGGAGTGACACAGGTGTCACAGTCTCCCCTACTTTAGGAAATTTCGTCCCGAAATTAATTCGTAGGAGTCTATTTGTGACTTTGTGTCAACTAACCACCAGAGATATGTAAGGCATAATCCTGTAATTTCTCTTTAACGGACATTTTTCAGAAAGGAAAAATGAACGGAGTTATTTTCAACATGCATTCTTTAGAAAATGGAACATGAAGGAATAAACAAGGATATTCATTTCCCTCGATGGATATTCTTCAGCAACGAAAATGAACGGAAACGAAAATGAACAGAATGTGTCATTTTCCACAACATCTTCAGAAACAAAAATGAACAGAAAAGTCATTTTTCACAACATCTTCAGAAACAAAAATGAACGGAAAAGTCATTTTTCACAACATCTTCAGAAACAAAAATGAACGGAAAAGTCATTTTTCACAACATCTTCAGAAACAAAAATGAACAGAATAGTCATTTTCCATCTTCAGAAACAAAAATGAACAGAATAGTCATTTTCCATCTTCAGAAACAAAAATGAACAGAATAGTCATTTTCCATCTTCAGAGACAAAAATGAACGGAAAAGTCATTTTCCATCTTCAGAAACAAAAATGAACAGAATGTGTCATTTTCCATCTTCAGAGACAAAAATGAACGGAAAAGTCATTTTCCATCTTCAGAAACAAAAATGAACAGAATAGTCATTTTCCATCTTCAGAGACAAAAATGAACGGAAAAGTCATTTTCCATCTTCAGAGACAAAAATGAACGGAAAAGTCATTTTCCATCTTCAGAAACAAAAATGAACAGAATAGTCATTTTCCATCTTCAGAGACAAAAATGAACGGAAAAGTCATTTTCCATCTTCAGAAACAAAAATGAACAGAATAGTTATTTTCCATCTTCAGAAACAAAAATGAACAGAATAGTCATTTTCCATCTTCAGAGACAAAAATGAACGGAAAAGTCATTTTCCATCTTCAGAAACAAAAATGAACAGAATAGTCATTTTCCATCTTCAGAGACAAAAATGAACGGAAGAGTCATTTTCCATCTTCAGAAACAAAAATGAACAGAACTAACTCTAGATACATGACAAAACTCGCTGTGGTTTCCGTGCACTGAATTTTATAATTATGTATGCATCCATAATTACGCCATTCCTTGCATAGTCCGCACAATTTGTTTGTAATGTGAAGGGGAGGAAAAATTAAACCTGTGATGAGTGTGACTAAACTACCATAGGGTCCTTTTAAATAGATCGACAAATGATCCTTTTAATTAGGCCACCAAGGAGTCCTTTCAGCTATATCATCACGTGATATTCCTAACCAGATTTTTGGATCAATCTGATTACCTAGACCACTCAAGGGTCTAATTATGGAATGGTACAATATAATCCAAGGGTCTTTACTACAACGTAGAAGCCCATTGAGGATTTAATATAGTACCTTTGGATATCCTACTATGAATCCCTTATACGAAGATATGGAAGATTCTACGAGGATTTGGATAACAAAAACTTGGATTACACAAAAACATAAAAGAGAACACATAAGCACAAAATCACATAGTTGTTTGACTTGTTTATTAATTTGTTATCTTTGGACGCGGATACTTAAAGCACACCAGGAATCCAATTCGTGGATTTCATTTGGCACTTTAATCATTTCAAGAATCTATCTATGAAGATAGGATAATCTTAAAAGGAATTCGGCTTTGTCCTTATTGAATTGTGATGTACGTATTGGATCATACAAAGAATTCAATTAAGGACTCCGATGAATGATACCCATCCACAAGGATCTAATTATGAGGATAGAAAGATCCTACATGGATTTTGGAGTTTGTGTAACGGGAGGTGTTCCGACACCTTGCACTAGGCGTGCTTACGTCGATACACAAGGTAGAAAGTTCATGAGGTTGAGGCGCCAGATATGTCAAGCGACATATGAAGCAGAGTTTGAAGGTTGAGCAGCAGCAGGATTTGTAACAGCTTTGCTTTGGATTGCAAAGCGGCACATGTTAACCAAATGTCTCCATCGTCCACCGTGGGTACATTTGTAACAGGGTATTTGATTTGTATGATGATAGTGGCATTGGTTGCACCAAGGAGCAGTTCCCTTATACGGCTTCATCCCTGAGACAAGTCATGGTGATAGCTAAATCAACGGTCTTCTGGAGTACGACGCCTATTTGTTGGGAAATTGTAGCACCTGGTTCGGACATTGTTGTTGCGATGAAGAAGCATCTTAAAGATAATGAAAGGCATAGGAGGAAACGAGCGAAAGATAGTCAAAAGAAAATGACAAGGCATGTAGATTGCGACCATTTGTTTGTTACCAAAGGCAAACAAATGAGACAGTGACTAATCAAAGTAAGCGGGTCAATATAATGTATCGCGAAGACATGCTCGCCTATAAGTGAACACTCATCCCAAGAATTCCCAGGTAAGCACAACTGGTCTCGCGTCTGATGAGATGTATACGAAGTGCTTGCCTAGACAGAAAACCCAGAATACAGGCATTCACCCTTCCAGTTTGCACGTGTTCACATTATTAAAAACCCAAAACCTTGACGAGATTTTGAAAACTCAAAGGGGTTCAAAACCATATAATAGAGAGTTCAAAACCTAGTAATTAATCATCCTAGAACAGATGATTAGTTTTCGAAGCGGTTTTGAAATTTATGTTCTTGTTGTGGTCGTCACCTAAGGATAGGTGACAGTATTGTTTTATGACTAAACGCAAGTAAACTCGCGTTAGGGTCCTAGAAAGGTTATAGACTAGGTCAAAGCATTACTAATAACCTAATTCACTATAACCATTGGCTCTGATACCATCTTTTCTGTCACACCCCGACCACGTAGAGCATACAAAACGTGGCGGAAACGTCGGGGAGTGTTGTAACAGAATTAATTGTTTCAAATCCATGGCAATTGAAGTTTCGTTTTATTGATTAAAAGTGTTACAATGTCTTAACAAACGAAGAAATACAACATAATTAACTAGTCTTGCATCTTTTATTGTCACTAAAGCCCAAGTCTGCCTATGTGTATCTTGATCATCTTATGCAACATCTCCTGAAAAACACATGTGAAAATAGGTACGTCAGCATAAAAATGCCGGTGAGATACATAGGTTTTGTGAAAATAGGTTTCATGACTTATGTTTGAGAAAATGTTTAGTCATGAACCTTGTTATTTGCTTTGTTTTGTAAATCATTTGAAAATCGATAAGATCTGATGATATGTATAAATAAGAGAATAATGTATGGTTAAATGAATAACCATTGTAAACTGAGTTTGTATTAGATAAATTGTTTGTAAATCAATGTCTTGTGAAAAATATGTTATTTGTATAAAATGTTCTATGTCTCAACTTGAAATGATTCAGATAACGCTACAATATGTAATACCATACAAACACTTATATATAGGAAGTACCAGCGGCGTATCCACCATGCTTGTATCATATTACACACGCATCGTTACTTAATCACTTAATCAAACCAAACCAAACAATGTAAGATGTCTATGTTTAAACCAATTGCCAAATGTATTGAATAATATGTCAAAATGTTTATGTCAAGATGTAAATCATGTAATGCGTAACCAAAATGATATGTATGGCTAGTGAAATGCATCAACTAAACCATATGCACAAGAACATAGTATTGAAGTAAAACTTGGTTTAAATCAAAGTTATGTTTTGTGTAGTAAATGCATGATCAATGTAAATCATGTAATATGCGTCCAAAATGTAAGTATGTGATGAATAACAAATGTACTAAGTATGAAGAACAATGCAACGATTGAACATACATAGCATGTGAACTGTACTAAGTATGCAACAACAGACATACGTAGCATGCGACCTGTACTAAGTATGCAACAATAGACATACGTAGCATGTGATGTAATGTAAAACAATGTACTAAGTAATGCACACAATGGCACACCTAGTATGAAATGTAATGAAATCATGTACTATAATGTACTAATGAACATAACAAGTATATGATGTGAAAACAGGAAAGCATGAAAGTAACAAGTAGGCACATGTGTTTCACCCCAAAACAGTTTGGAAAACAGTAAAAGAGGGGTCTATGTACTCACTTGAGATTGCTCAGTAGTCCTTGAATAACAACCAAACAATGCTAGAGATCGCGGATATCAAACGGCACCTAATATAGGTAACTATGTTAAAAAACCGGACCTAAATCGGAAGATCTGATAGAATGAGGGTTCGTAAACAAAACGAGTATAGAGACTCGTGTAATATGGTTCAACAAAGCCTACATACTAAATGAAACGTAACCTAAGTGCTTACGACCCAACGCGACCCATTAAGGTAGCTTATGCTACGTTAACGCATCGTGCGCGTGAAACGCGTTCGGACCGTCTAACTAGTCCTATGACAAGTGTTATATGCCTAAACATGTTACATTATCAGTTATGTGACAAGAGTTTAGGTTACATATGCTTAATTACCAATTATACTTGAAAAGGGTATTCTGGTAATTTACCTAAGGCATATAAACTATCTATCATACAACTACTTAAACGATGTGACCATAAGGTATAACCTCGGAAGGTTATTCCCTACCTACTATGGTCACCTAATGTGTTTGGTCGGATCCTAATGATCGACCAAATGGGTCGAGTTCGAAGGTATAGGCGATTTATCAAATCGCCTACCCTACGACTCTAGACAACGTGGTAATCAGTGGGCATAGTCCCAAGGGACTATGACCAACGTGATTACACTCACGTTGCGAAGTTCAAACGAACTTCGCATTGACCATTACTGGTCAACGCTGAAAGTCAAACAAAGTTTGACTTTCTGACTCGAAAAGCAATAAAATAAGGAAAAGAACGAAAGAATACTTACGAAGGGTCCCCGAATGCTAATCTCGATCCAAGAACTCAGGTATGAAACAATGGTTTCAACTTAGAGCTCTCAAATCAAGATTCTAGTGAGAAATGCAATGGGGGTGGATGGGTATATATAGGATTCGGGTAACCGTTGAGATCGTTTCTTGGAAAAGGGGAAACGATCAAGGCCGTACATGTGTTGGAATGTTGTGGTGTGTCAAATGGCCACTCACCATAGGGAATTGACATGTGGAAGAGGGATTGGGAGTGCTAAACAGCTGCAAGCAGCTGTTAAAACAATGAATCTGGTCTGCAGAGGCTGAGGCGGGCCGCCTAGCTCTTCAGATCAGAAAACAAGTTTCAAAAGTTGCAGTTTCAGTCCCTGTTATGTGTTTAAGCCATTTTCGACACTTCTAAGGCCCGTAAAGCCAACTTTAAGGCCCTAAAATGATGCCTAAACATTGTGGACATGAAACATGCTCAAAAATATGCCGGACATTGGTTCGTTTGGCCGTACGAACGCGATGTTCGCTTAATTACGACGGAATGCGCATAAGCGCGAAAAACGATCCAAATGACGCGACGAATGGATTTTTCTTATGCCGAACACTAAAATAAAATGTTTTAGTGCTTACATAAATTTTTGGATGTCCGGATGTATTCAGAACGTAAGTTATGCGTAAAAATGCAAACTTGTGCACTTTTTGACACTTTTAGTCCCTGAATGTCCCAAAAGTTTATTTTAGCATACCGAACACCTCAAAGCCTATTTCTAAGCTATGTAAAGGATATTTATGGTATGTTAAGCCTATTTCACTATTCCGGAGTGTTCGTTGGATTAAACTGGTTATATCTACACATTAGAGCGCGTATAACCCTCCAGAAAGCGATTTAAAGCTTGAAATCGAACAAGAGTCGATATGTGCAAACGATACACATATTTTTACAAATCCCAAGTATGAAATACAATATTTCATTGGTTTGGCATTTGATTGATGGTTGGAGTGACACAGGTGTCACAGTCTCCCCTACTTTAGGAAATTTCGTCCCGAAATTAATTCGTAGGAGTCTATTTGTGACTTTGTGTCAACTAACCACCAGAGATATGTAAGGCATAATCCTGTAATTTCTCTTTAACGGACATTTTTCAGAAAGGAAAAATGAACGGAGTTATTTTCAACATGCATTCTTTAGAAAATGGAACATGAAGGAATAAACAAGGATATTCATTTCCCTCGATGGATATTCTTCAGCAACGAAAATGAACAGAAACGAAAATGAACAGAATGTGTCATTTTCCACAACATCTTCAGAAACATAAATGAACAGAAAAGTCATTTTTCACATCTTCAGAAACAAAAATGAACGGAAAAGTCATTTTTCACAACATCTTCAGAAACAAAAATGAACGGAAAAGTCATTTTTCACAACATCTTCAGAAACAAAAATGAACAGAATAGTCATTTTCCATCTTCAGAAACAAAAATGAACAGAATAGTCATTTTCCATCTTCAGAAACAAAAATGAACAGAATAGTCATTTTCCATCTTCAGAGACAAAAATGAACGGAAAAGTCATTTTCCATCTTCAGAAACAAAAATGAACAGAATGTGTCATTTTCCATCTTCAGAGACAAAAATGAACGGAAAAGTCATTTTCCATCTTCAGAAACAAAAATGAACAGAATAGTCATTTTCCATCTTCAGAGACAAAAATGAACGGAAAAGTCATTTTCCATCTTCAGAGACAAAAATGAACGGAAAAGTCATTTTCCATCTTCAGAAACAAAAATGAACAGAATAGTCATTTTCCATCTTCAGAGACAAAAATGAACGGAAAAGTCATTTTCCATCTTCAGAAACAAAAATGAACAGAATAGTCATTTTCCATCTTCAGAAACAAAAATGAACAGAATAGTCATTTTCCATCTTCAGAGACAAAAATGAACGGAAAAGTCATTTTCCATCTTCAGAAACAAAAATGAACAGAATAGTCATTTTCCATCTTCAGAGACAAAAATGAACGGAAGAGTCATTTTCCATCTTCAGAAACAAAAATGAACAGAACTAACTCTAGATACATGACAAAACTCGCTGTGGTTTCCGTGCACTGAATTTTATAATTATGTATGCATCCATAATTACGCCATTCCTTGCATAGTCCGCACAATTTGTTTGTAATGTGAAGGGGAGGAAAAATTAAACCTGTGATGAGTGTGACTAAACTACCATAGGGTCCTTTTAAATAGATCGACAAATGATCCTTTTAATTAGGCCACCAAGGAGTCCTTTCAGCTATATCATCACGTGATATTCCTAACCAGATTTTTGGATCAATCTGATTACCTAGACCACTCAAGGGTCTAATTATGGAATGGTACAATATAATCCAAGGGTCTTTACTACAACGTAGAAGCCCATTGAGGATTTAATATAGTACCTTTGGATATCCTACTATGAATCCCTTATACGAAGATATGGAAGATTCTACGAGGATTTGGATAACAAAAACTTGGATTACACAAAAACATAAAAGAGAACACATAAGCACAAAATCACATAGTTGTTTGACTTGTTTATTAATTTGTTATCTTTGGACGCGGATACTTAAAGCACACCAGGAATCCAATTCGTGGATTTCATTTGGCACTTTAATCATTTCAAGAATCTATCTATGAAGATAGGATAATCTTAAAAGGAATTCGGCTTTGTCCTTATTGAATTGTGATGTACGTATTGGATCATACAAAGAATTCAATTAAGGACTCCGATGAATGATACCCATCCACAAGGATCTAATTATGAGGATAGAAAGATCCTACATGGATTTTGGAGTTTGTGTAACGGGAGGTGTTCCGACACCTTGCACTAGGCGTGCTTACGTCGATACACAAGGTAGAAAGTTCATGAGGTTGAGGCGCCAGATATGTCAAGCGACATATGAAGCAGAGTTTGAAGGTTGAGCAGCAGCAGGATTTGTAACAGCTTTGCTTTGGATTACAAAGCGGCACATGTTAACCAAATTTCTCCATCGTCCACCGTGGGTACATTTGTAACAGGGTATTTGATTTGTATGATGATAGTGGCATTGGTTGCACCAAGGAGCAGTTCCCTTATACGGCTTCATCCCTGAGACAAGTCATGGTGATAGCTAAATCAACGGTCTTCTGGAGTACGACGCCTATTTGTTGGGAAATTGTAGCACCTGGTTCGGACATTGTTGTTGCGATGAAGAAGCATCTTGAAGATAATGAAAGGCATAGGAGGAAACAAGCGAAAGATAGTCAAAAGAAAATGACAAGGCATGTAGATTGCGACCATTTGTTTGTTACCAAAGGCAAACAAATGAGACAGTGACTAATCAAAGTAAGCGGGTCAATATAATGTATCGCGAAGACATGCTCGCCTATAAGTGAACACTCATCCCAAGAATTCCCAGGTAAGCACAACTGGTCTCGCGTCTGATGAGATGTATACGAAGTGCTTGCCTAGACAGAAAACCCATAATACAGGCATTCACCCTTCCAGTTTGCACGTGTTCACATTATTAAAAACCCAAAACCTTGACGAGATTTTGAAAACTCAAAGGGGTTCAAAACCATATAATAGAGAGTTCAAAACCTAGTAATTAATCATCCTAGAACAGATGATTAGTTTTCGAAGCGGTTTTGAAATTTATGTTCTTGTTGTGGTCGTCACCTAAGGATAGGTGACAGTATTGTTTTATGACTAAACGCAAGTAAACTCGCGTTAGGGTCCTAGAAAGGTTATAGACTAGGTCAAAGCATTACTAATAACCTAATTCACTATAACCATTGGCTCTGATACCATCTTTTCTGTCACACCCCGACCACGTAGAACATACAAAACGTGGCGGAAACGTCGGGGAGTGTTGTAACAGAATTAATTGTTTCAAATCCATGGCAATTGAAGTTTCGTTTTATTGATTAAATGTGTTACAATGTCTTAACAAACGAAGAAATACAACATAATTAACTAGTCTTGCATCTTTTATTGTCACTAAAGCCCAAGTCTGCCTATGTGTATCTTGATCATCTTATGCAACATCTCCTGAAAAACACATGTGAAAATAGGTACGTCAGCATAAAAATGCCGGTGAGATACATAGGTTTTGTGAAAATAGGTTTCATGACTTATGTTTGAGAAAATGTTTAGTCATGAACCTTGTTATTTGCTTTGTTTTGTAAATCATTTGAAAATCGATAAGATCTGATGATATGTATAAATAAGAGAATAATGTATGGTTAAATGAATAACCATTGTAAACTGAGTTTGTATTAGATAAATTGTTTGTAAATCAATGTCTTGTGAAAAATATGTTATTTGTATAAAATGTTCTATGTCTCAACTTGAAATGATTCAGATAACGCTACAATATGTAATACCATACAAACACTTATATATAGGAAGTACCAGCGGCGTATCCACCATGCTTGTATCATATTACACACGCATCGTTACTTAATCACTTAATCAAACCAAACCAAACAATGTAAGATGTCTATGTTTAAACCAATTGCCAAATGTATTGAATAATATGTCAAAATGTTTATGTCAAGATGTAAATCATGTAATGCGTAACCAAAATGATATGTATGGCTAGTGAAATGCATCAACTAAACCATATGCACAAGAACATAGTATTGAAGTAAAACTTGGTTTAAATCAAAGTTATGTTTTGTGTAGTAAATGCATGATCAATGTAAATCATGTAATATGCGTCCAAAATGTAAGTATGTGATGAATAACAAATGTACTAAGTATGAAGAACAATGCAACGATTGAACATACATAGCATGTGAACTGTACTAAGTATGCAACAACAGACATACGTAGCATGCGACCTGTACTAAGTATGCAACAATAGACATACGTAGCATGTGATGTAATGTAAAACAATGTACTAAGTAATGCACACAATGGCACACCTAGTATGAAATGTAATGAAATCATGTACTATAATGTACTAATGAACATAACAAGTATATGATGTGAAAACAGGAAAGCATGAAAGTAACAAGTAGGCACATGTGTTTCACCCCAAAACAGTTTGGAAAACAGTAAAAGAGGGGTCTATGTACTCACTTGAGATTGCTCAGTAGTCCTTGAATAACAACCAAACAATGCTAGAGATCGCGGATATCAAACGGCACCTAATATAGGTAACTATGTTAAAAAACCGGACCTAAATCGGAAGATCTGATAGAATGAGGGTTCGTAAACAAAACGAGTATAGAGACTCGTGTAATATGGTTCAACAAAGCCTACATACTAAATGAAACTTAACCTAAGTGCTTACGACCCATCGCGACCCATTAAGGTAGCTTATGCTACTTTAACGCATCGTGCGCGTGAAACGCGTTCGGACCGTCTAACTAGTCCTATGACAAGTGTTATATGCCTAAACATGTTACATTATCAGTTATGTGACAAGAGTTTAGGTTACATATGCTTAATTACCAATTATACTTGAAAAGGGTATTCTGGTAATTTACCTAAGGCATATAAACTACCTATCATACAACTACCTAAACGATGTGACCATAAGGTATAACCTCGGAAGGTTATTCCCTACCTACTATGGTCACCTAATGTGTTTGGTCGGATCCTAATGATCGACCAAATGGGTCGATTTCAAAGGTATAGGCGATTTATCAGATCGCCTACCCTACGACTCTAGACAACGTGGTAATCAGTGGGCATAGTCCCAAGGGACTATGACCAACGTGATTACACTCACGTTGCGAAGTTCAAACGAACTTCGCATTGACCATTACTGGTCAACGCTGAAAGTCAAACAAAGTTTGACTTTCTGACTCGAAAAGCAATAAAATAAGGAAAAGAACGAAAGAATACTTACGAAGGGTCCCCGAATGCTAATCTCGATCCAAGAACTCAGGTATGAAACAATGGTTTCAACTTAGAGCTCTCAAATCAAGATTCTAGTGAGAAATGCAATGGGGGTGGATGGGTATATATAGGATTCGGGTAACCGTTGAGATCGTTTCTTGGAAAAGGGGAAACGATCAAGGCCGTACATGTGTTGGAATGTTGTGGTGTGTCAAATGGCCACTCACCATAGGGAATTGACATGTGGAAGAGGGATTGGGAGTGCTAAACAGCTGCAACCAGCTGTTAAAACAATGAATCTGGTCTGCAGAGGCTGAGGCGGGCCGCCTAAGATTTAATCTTGGCTGAGGCGGGCCGCCTAGCTCTTCAGATCAGAAAACAAGTTTCAAAAGTTGCAGTTTCAGTCCCTGTTATGTGTTTAAGCCATTTTCGACACTTCTAAGGCCCGTAAAGCCAACTTTAAGGCCCTAAAATGATGCCTAAACATTGTGGACATGAAACATGCTCAAAAATATGCCGGACATTGGTTCGTTTGGCCGTACGAACGCGATGTTCGCTTAATTACGACGGAATGCGCATAAGCGCGAAAAACGATCCAAATGACGCGACGAATGGATTTTTCTTATGCCGAACACTAAAATAAAATGTTTTAGTGCTTACATAAATTTTTGGATGTCCGGATGTATTCAGAACGTAAGTTATGCGTAAAAATGCAAACTTGTGCACTTTTTGACACTTTTAGTCCCTGAATGTCCCAAAAGTTTATTTTAGCATACCGAACACCTCAAAGCCTATTTCTAAGCTATGTAAAGGATATTTATGGTATGTTAAGCCTATTTCACTATTCCGGAGTGTTCGTTGGATTAAACTGGTTATATCTACACATTAGAGCGCGTATAACCCTCCAGAAAGCGATTTAAAGCCTGAAATCGAACAAGAGTCGATATATGCAAACGATACACATATTTTTACAAATCCCAAGTATGAAATACAATATTTCATTGGTTTGGCATTTGATTGATGGTTGGAGTGACACAGGTGTCACATGTTTAACTTATGGTCATGTTCCGGAATGTCTGTTACAGTTCAAATTGGCATACTTTCGCAGTTTGTCAACTTTAGTCCCTGTAAGCGATATAACTTTGATTTCACCACACCAAACCTTCCAAAACTTATATCTAAGTTATGTAAAGGTTATTTAAGGTATGTTAAGCCTATTTCACTATTCCGGAGTGTTTGTTGCATTAAACTGGTTATATTTACGCATCAGTGCGTGTATAACCTTCCAGAAAGCGATTTAGAGCTTGAAATCGAATAAGAGTTTATATGTGAAAAAGATACACATATTTTTACCAATCCCAAGTATGAAATATAATATTTCATTGGTTCGGTATTTGTTTGATGGCCGTGGAGGCACAGGTGTTACATTTACTGTTTTCAAACCGTTTTGGGGTGGAACACATGTGCCTACTTGTTACTTTCGTGCTTTCCTGTTTTCACATCATATACCTGCTATGTTTGTTAGTACATTATAGTACATGATTTCATTACATTTCATGCTATGTATGTCCATTGTGTGCATACTTAGTACATTGTTTTACATTACATTTCTGCTATGTATGTTAACTGATAGCATGCTAGCACATTGATTTACATGACTTTTCTGCTTTGTATGTTAACTTAGCATACTTAGTTCATTGTTTTCATATAACATGTTCACTTTTGCTATCACATTTGGTTTGCACAAACGAGACTATTATACGTTCATTAACATTAGCTACGCCGCTCGGTAGTAAGTACTGGTACCATAGGACTTGACAAATCCCATTCCTGACATCCCGGGTTTGTTTGGATGTAAGGAATGACTGAATCCGAAAACATTACTTTTGATAACCTTGACTGAAAGGGTTGTCCGACTGTCTCAAGGCTTGAATGTATGCGTTAACTTACCACATAAATGTTTGTATCAATGTAACATGTATTACTTTGCGAAACATAACTTTTTGATACATTCAAAATACTTTGTTTTGTACATTTCTACATTTGGACTATTTGACAATACTTTACTTACAAGACATAACATTTGTTACACATTACTTGACTACTTTTGGACTATCAACATTTGACATGGTTTATACAAGGACTTTTGACAATTGGTTTAAACATAGACATTATACATTGTTGGTTGGTTAAGTGACTTAAGTAACGAAATGTGAGTAATATGATACAAGCATGGTGGATACGCCGCTGGTACTTCCTATATATAAGTGTTTGTATTATATTACATATCATAGCGTTATTTAAATCATTGATTTTGGACTTATACATTTTATACAAGTAACATGTTTTCACAAGACTTTGTTTTACAATACGGTTTATTTTATACAACTCATTTTACATGGTTATTCATTTAACCATACCTTATTCTTTTACTTATACATATCATCTAAACTTATTGTTTTTCAAGCGATTTACAAAACAAAATCAAATTACAAGGTTCATGACTAAACATTTCTTAAACTTAAGTCATGAATCCTATTTTCACAAAACCTATGTATCTCACATGCATTTTTATGCTGACGTACCTATTTTCACATGTGTTTTCAGGAGCTTTTCCGTAGGATGACGATCATGACACTAGGGCGGACCTGTGCCTTAGAGATTTAAAACGAAGATAGACTATGTTTAATTATGTTAAAAACTCTTTGATTCCTGTTTAAAACAATGAAACTCTTGTGTTTATAAATAAAATACAACTTTGAATGCCATGGTTATGAAACAATTAATTCTGTTACAACACTCCCCGACGTTTTCCGCCACGTCTTGTATGTTATACGTGGTCGGGGTGTGACACGTACTTAGTACATTATTTTACATTACATTCTATGCTATGTATGCCCATTGTGTGCATACTTAGTACATTTATTATTCATCACATGCTTACATTTTGATATGATATTTGGTTTGTTTTGATGGATCAATATACATTCATTAACACCGACCATGCCGTTCGTTAGTAGGTAGTGGTACCATAGGAATTGACAACTCCCGTTCCGGACATCCTGGGTAGGTTTGGATGAAAGGAATGACCGAATTCGATATACATAACTTAGATAAACCTTTAATTTGTTTAAGGGTTTATCGCCACAGTCTCAAGGCTTGGATGTATGCATTCTCACAATACCGCATAGATGTTTATATCAGTATAGCATGCATTTGTTCCACAAAACATAGCTTTGATTTAAACCATGTTTTACTTCAATACTTTGTTTTTGTGCATATGGTTTAGTTGATATCTTTTCACTAGCCATACATATCATTTTGGGTTACACATTACATGATTTACATTTGACACATAAACATTATTGACATTGGTTACACATTACATGATTTACATTTGACACATAAACATTATTGACATTGGTTACACATTACATGATTTACATTTGACACATAAACATTATTGACATTGGTTATACATTACATGACTTACATCTTGACAATAAACATTTTGGGCATATTATTCAATACGTTTGGCAATTGGCTTAAACATAGACATCTTACATTGTTGGTTTGGTTTGAGTAAGTGATTTAAGTAATGAGGCGTGTGTAATATGATACAAGCATGGTGGATACGCCGCTGGTACTTCCTATATATAAGTGATTGTATGGTATTACATATCGTAGCGTTATTTGAATCATTTCAATTTGGACATATAACATTTTATACAAATAACATACTTTTCACAAGACATTAAATTACAAACAACTTATTTTAAACAAACTCATTTTACATGGTTATTCATTTAACCATACATTATTCTCTTATTTATACATATCATCTGATCTTATCGTTTTTCAAATGATTTACAAGACAAAGCAAATTACAAGGTTCATGACTAAACATTTTCTCAAACATAAGTCATGAATTCTGTTTTCACAAAACCTATGTATCTCACAGGCATTTTTATGCTGACGTACCTATTTTCACATGTGTTTTCAGGAGATGATGCATAGGACTTATCAAGATACACTTAGGCGGACTTGGGCCTTAGTGACAATAAAAGATGCAAGACTAGTTATTTATGTTATGTTTCTTTGATTGTCAAGACAATGTAACTCTTTTATTTAATAAAACAATATTTCAATTTCCATGTGTTATGAAACAATGATTCTGTTACAACATTCCCCGACGTTTCCGCCACGTTTGGTTGTTCCACGTGGTCGGGGTGTGACAGAAAAGTTGGTATCAGAGCTCATGGTTATAGGGAATTAGGTTATTAGTAATGCTTTGACCTAGTCTATAACCTTCCTAGGACCCTAACGCGAGTTTACTTGCGTTTAGTCATAAAACAATACTATCACCTATCCTTAGGCGACAACCACAACAAGAACATAAATTTCAAAACCGCTTTGAAAACTAATCATCTGTTCTAGGATGATTGATTACTAGGTTTTGAACCCTCTATTGTAAGGTTTTGAACCCTCTAAGTTTTTCAAATCTCCTCAAAGTTTGGGTCTTATGATGTGAACACGTGCAAACTGGAAGAGTGAATGCATGTACCCTGAGTTTTCTGTCGAAGGCTAGAGTGTCCGTACAAATCCGCAGTATCAGACCAGTCACTCTTACCTGGGAACTCTTGGGGTGAGTGTTCACTTATAGGCAAGCATGTCTTCAGTGACACATTAATATGACCCGTTTACTTTGATTTGACACCGTCTCATTTGTTTGCCTTAGGTAACAAACAAATGATCGCAATTTTTATGCATTGCCATCCTGTTTTGATTGTCTGATAACCTTTCACTTGGTTCTTCCAATGTCTTTCATTTTCTTCTAGAATGTCTCTTCCTCTCAGCAACGGTCAAATGTCCGAGCAAACAGCCAAATTTGCTCAGCGAATAGGCGAAGTGATTCTGAAGACTGTGGAATTAGGAATTGCCATGTCTCGTCTTAACAATGAAGCCACTCAAGAGTCACCAAAGGAAGCAGAAGTCAAGCCAGCACCACCAGCCAAGAAACCAACCGAGGAATCAAAGACCATGGATGAACGATCCCCTAAGAAGTCAAAGAAGCGAAAGGCTTCTCAGAACTTCACCATGGTCGCTCACAATGGTCAAGCCGTCCCCAACCAACTAGCTCAACCCCCTGCTAGGAAGCCATACAATGGAGCTGCACCCTTGTGCAACCAATGTAACCTTCATCATCGTGCTAGGGTGAGGTGTCGCAAATGCCAAATTTGTGGACTTATAGGTCATACGGCAAGGGTTTGCCCAACTACAGTAGTACCAAATCAAACAGGACCCATCCGGGTGGCAACACCACCTGCTAAGAAACAATACAAGGGAACGGCACCAAAATGCGACAAATGTAATGGGCATCACCAAGCTCACTTACAATGTCGCCTGTGTGTATCATGTGGGCGAATTGGTCACCTGGCAAGTGCTTGTCGATGCAACCCGAACCAAGGTGGTCCAAATCAACCACAAGTCTACTCTGCTCAAGCTCGTTTCTCACCAAGGTCTTGCTACAACTGTGGCGAGATGGGCCATTTCCAAAGGGATTGCCCAAAGCTTGCTAATTCAAATCTGACCCACGGATGAGCAGTTGGCTGAGTAGAAGATGTTGCTGTCTTATGCTTTTGTTTCTTTCGTTTTCTAGTAATGTGAAATAATCTGTTTTATTCATAAATAAAGTTGTTGTTCGCAATTCTGATATACAAGTATAGTTACATGTGTGTATGGCTTTTCCCTATAATACCTACATTAAGGAACTATGTTCCTTACAAACTACTTTTGTGAATTTTCCCATTTTTGTGTCTACTCATGATTCCCTCGAAAAATTTTAAGTACTCATTTCATTCCAGGAGACGAAGTACAAGAAATAAAGGGAAATTATGAGTAATCGTGCTTTTTGCACATCTATACCATTACATCCTTGGTTAGATAACTAAGGATATTTTCAATCCCATACCCATTACGTTTTGATTTTTTTCAACATACACAGTACAAGTATTTCAAAAACAATCTTCATAATCTCAAAACATTTCATACAGTTTGAAAACAATTTTTTTAATGCATTGTCTATGTTATTTCAAAAACATTGGCTATGCTTTCAAAAACAACCTTCATAATTTCAGAATGTTTCATATAGTCTGAAAACAATATTAACACCGTACATTTTCTTATCAAGTGCATGATTTCGAAAAGCATCATTCATATTTTCAAAAACCTTATACATAATTTCAAATTCATCTCGCATGATTTTAAAAGATTTTGTAAAAAAATATCTACCTAATACACCTACTTTATGATTTCAAAAGTATTATATATAAGGTTTCAAAAACCTTAAACACATTTTTCTTAAAAGAACCCCATGCATAGTTTTCAAAAATATTTTTCATACATTGATTTAACCTTCAAATTCTGCTTCATATGTCGCCTTGACATATCAAGCATCTCAACTTCATAAGCATTCTTACTTCATGTTTTGACATAAGCACATCCAGTGCAAGGTTTCAAAACATCTTCAACTTCTAAAATCCATATTGGATCTTTTTATCTTCACAATTAGATCCTTGTGGATAATTGTCATGCAAATCAGAGTCCTTAATTGGATTCCTTATGTACCTTAATTCGAACATTTCGGTTCCTAATAATCGAAATCGAATTTTCTTTTTGAATCTTTCTATCTTTATAGTTAGATTCTTGATAACGTTTAAAGTACCAAATGAAATCCACGGAATGAATTCCTAGTGTGCTTTAAATGCTTGTACGCAATTAACAAGACAAATTAACAAACAATTTTGTGGTTATGTGACTTTGTGTTTATTCATCTTATGTTTTCTTTTATGCATTTTGTGTTTTTATACTCTGGATATTCGTTATCCAATTCCTCGCAGGATCTTTCATATCTTCATATGAGGGATTCGTAGCAGGATATTCAAAAGGTACTACCTTAAATCCTTAATGGGCTTCTATGTAATAGTTAAGACCCTTGGATTATATAGTACCGCTCCATGATTCATAAGACACCCTTTTAGTGGTCTAGTCAAAAAGATTGATTCAGAATCTGGTTAAAAAAATGACATATGGTGATATGGCTGACAGACTCCTTGATAGTCTGTTTAGATCATTTATTGATTTAATTAAAAAGACTCAATGGCGGTCTAGTCACACTCATCACAGGTGTGACAACTGGCCCAAACCGGTAATTTCCGTACACATTAATTATTGCTTAATGACTGCAATTATGAGTTTAATTGTCAGCAATGTCTGAACACATGATTAAACAAGTGAATTCATGCACGTTGTATACTACAAAATATTGCTTTATACATAAACGAGAGCGTTGCGTCAGAATAATAGTAAACTCACCGGTAAGACACAATGTGTCGACTGAACTGCAGAAAGCAGTCAGACAATAAAATTGGAGCCTAGGTGTAGGTCCGACAACAAGAATGCATTAAAACCCTAGAGTATGTGTAAGGGTTTAATTTATGGACATTGCGAAAGCAAAAATATGCACTAAAAAGCACCCGAAACGCACTTTAAGTGCAGAATTTATACAAATCAGCAATAATTCAGCATTTAGACACATAAATATTATGCAGAAATGTCGTTTTATTATCCAGAATATTTCCCTAAGTGTTGGGAATTGAAAGAGTACAAGGAAGGTACTTAAACGACACTAAAAAGTGTAATTTAGCACTTTAACGAATCGGTGTGTAACCGAACAACCGGACTTTACCCGGAACATGAAAATATTAGTATTTTCACTATTTATATTTTTCTGAGCCAGTTAGGGTCCCTGATTACCCTAACACCCGTCATAACACATAACATGCAACTAACTAAGTTAAATACTTAGTTAACCTAATTAACTAAACTAAACCCCCTAACTAACTAGTTTAAATCGAACCAACCCCCCCCCCCCCCATGCCCTAACCGGCCCCATAACTAGGGGAACACACAAGTACTTGGTTGATTTGTTTAGGGATTATTGTCTAATATCAATGAGACACATGGACCATTGGGTAATAACACTTTAATTGCTTATAAATACTAGAGATTACATGAGATAATCTTCATCACTAAACACCAACTTTCACATACTCTCTCCCTCCCACCTAGCTCTCGGCCGAACCACCCCAGCCCCATACACCCACCTTCGGCTCTTGATCACTACATTCCAACATCATTCACACTTCAAGGATCGCGTATTAGGAGCCTCGGAGCAAGCGGAACACGAAGGACCTCTACCGTTAGCTTTTATCCACCCATTTTTCATCAAAGATCTTCCCTAGCCTTGAGCTAGAGGTATAACACTTAAAACTCATATTTAAGCTTATCTAAGGTGGTTAAAAGGATTTATGTCGGTTAAATATCGTTAACATATGATTTGATGCATTAAAGTCTAGTAAAAACTCTAAAAATGGTGGTTAATAGTATATGTGATGTGTAAAAGTTGTAGTATTTGAAATATATGGTTATCTAGACCCGGTCTACGATGTGGTAGCTCGGATCATCGTTTAACCCGGTTTGGTAAGATCGTTAATCTTAACATAAGCTCGTTTTTAGTTAACACAAGGGTTAAAGGGTGAAACTCTACCACACACGAGACATGGACTTGTGTAAAAGTATTTTTGTTGTGTAAAAGCAATTTAACTTGTGAAATAGTGTTTAAAACTAGTAGATCTACGTATCTACAAGTGGTATTTTTGAAGAACCACACTTTAAAGAAATCACATGTTCTAAACCGGGTCTTACACAAACAAAAGTGGTTTTTGTGAACAAATAAATATATGGATACTTGAGTAACAAAAGTGTTAACGAAGAAATAGTTTTCGTAAAAACCGACTAGAAGTTGTAAAACTTCATATTCTTTAAAAATAAAGTTTTTAAGAAATTAAACTTATTTTTAAGGATAACAAGACTTACTAAATGTGCTAGTAAGTTACTACACATTTTTGTAAATATGCAAGTTCATGAAATTGGTGATTATTTGTTGACGATTATTGTTGATAATTGTTGTTGCTGATTGATGATGATTTAAAAGAAAATAAACACACGTTTTGAAGACGTGGGAAACCTCCATTTTTAGGGGAAACTCTGTCAAAATTTTTATAAATTTTGACACTTAGAAAAATGTAAGTTTTTGAGAAACTTATTCCCTAAAAATGTGATTAAAAGCATTAACAAGGTTTCCCTAACTTTTGATGATAAGAAATGGTGATTTCTTGAAGAATAAAAATGGATAATAAGTATATATTTTTGAGTGAAAAATATATATTATCTTATCACCAAATTTTGTGCTAAGTGTATATAGTATGTGTTATACGTGCTAGTGTATTAAGACTTAAAAATACACTAAATACTCATGAGGAGTAGAAATATAGAAATACACATACAAAACACAAGATACACGATTCGGGTGCAAAGTGCAAAACACAAAAGACTTATATTTATTTTTGGAGAAAATAATATAAGTAAGATACGTAGTTAAAAATATAAGAATATTTTTAACACAAGAAAATATACAAGAGAGTGACTGAACTTGTGCGACGCAAGTCTAGTGACTAACGTTAAGAAAACGCGTATAGGTTACGACGTTAATTAAGCAAATCCGGTGGAGTTTACGACGCTAGGAACGCAAAGTTGTGAGTTCATGCTCCCCCTTTTCTCTTTAACTGTTTTCAGTTTTTATAACTTCGGGGGTGAAATACATGTACAAAAGTACAATATTTATAAATGGTATGATATAAATACAAGAAGTACACTTGGTGAGAACGAGAACCAAGTGTGACGAAATATATGAATATGAGAAGCGCATTTGGTGAGACGAGAACCAAGTATAAGGCGCTATGAGAAATGATAACAAGAAACGCGCTTGGTGAGGACGAGAACCAAGTAGGATGCGTTATGAGAAATAGTGTCACGAATAGGGTACAGAAGCACCATTAATCAACGTATACATTCAGACCGCAGAACAAAAGGTTAGATCTAACGGGTGCCTGGCAGCCACACTCCTGGTCGGGGCGAGAATCGAGGAGTGCTTTTGTGTCTCAGAATATACCAATTAAATGCCTTAGGTTTGGTGACTTCCTATGACGTGCCACAGGTTAATGGCTTTGCAACCCATTAACAATCTGATAATTACAGAAATACTGTATTTACATAAAATTCATACCATACAAAATTGATATATAACTTGAAGTACGTGGGGTACTCAAGAAGATTGAATTATACTTGAAGTACGTGGGGTACTCAAGAGAATGAGAATTAAACTTGAGTACGTGGGGTACTCAAGAAGAAATTGAATTATACAGATGTACGTGGTGTACACATGAAACTGGATTTACATATGAAAACTTGATTTACTCACAAACTATGTTTTCGTACAAAGTATACAAACATGAAATACAAAACTGCATGAATTCACACCAACTTTATGTTGACGTTTTTCCAAAAACTCACATGTATTTCAGGTAACTAGGATGGATGTGCGCGTGGTCTTGCTTATGCTCGTGGATGTCGCTTGTGTTTAACTTTAAATAAAGTTGTAAACTTTTAAGACAATGTTTTATGCGACTTAGCGATGTAAACGCTAACGTATGTTTTCAAATTATGGTATTTGAATGTTATTTTACGAGCATGTAGCATGTTTACTCTTCGTATGCAATGAGAACCTTTCATGATCACACCTCGTGCTTCCGTCGTAGAAAGGGGTGTGACAGATTGGTATCAGAGCTGCGATTGTAGTGAACCAGGATTCCTTCTCGAGTCTAGTCTACAATCTCTAGGATCCATTCACGAAAACAATTTTCAAAGAGTTTTCATTGCATAAAACGTCCCGCGACATCCACTGCCTGAAACTGTCTACATAAGTCTAGAAAAGACACTACAAGACTTAGAGTGCACTTGAGTAGCACTTGTCATTGACCAGAAATGACTTGCAATTATGTGTGATAATTAGCATATACTAGAGGAGAATGTCACAAGTATACGTGACTTTACCTGAAAGCGATGGCCCATCTGAAGGGAGAAATACGAGGATGAAACGAACTGTGCGGACTGTGCAAGGAGTTACGTAATTATGGATGCATACGTAATTATGGAATTCAGTGCACAGAAATCACAGCAAGTCTTGTCACGTATAGATTCCCTCAGTGCAAGCCTACTAAGTACTCTGCTAGAGTAATAATTGTTTGATGTCACTTGTGTGGTATATATACATGTGAATATATATGATACTACCGTTTAGTGTGACGATATCAAACAAATGCCTAACCCTGTTGTGTTATGTTCTGTCAGAACATGGCACCCAGGAAAGCTGTGAATGCTCGCAATGACGATCAACCTCCTCCTCCCCCACTGCCCAGAACTGCTGAAGAGCTGAACGCCTTGCTAGAGGAAAGGATCTCCGCTGCTATCGCCCAGTACGAGGCGAACCGAACTCAAGACAGTGGAGGACCAAGCAACACTAGACGTAATGGGGATGGAGATTCGTCTGGAGGCAATGCAGCTCAAGGTAACCTTGAGACACTGTACTAAGCATGAGGAAATTTATGAACGGTCTTTGTTTCATTGTTTCTTCAATTGCTCACACGTGAATTGGTTGAATCAATTCCAGGCTGCACTTTCAAGCAGTTCCTCGACTGCAAGCCGATGAACTATGATGGCACAGGAGGTGCAGTAGCATTTGTGCGCTGGACGGAGAAGACTGAAGCTACATTCCGCATGAGCAAGTGTACCGCGGATCAGCAAGTCACTTTTGCTACTGGGTTATTCATCGATGAAGCTCTGACTTGGTGGAACCTGCAAGCCCAAACTTTGGGTGATGACGCCGCTTATGGCCTCACTTGGGAGGAACTGAAGGAAAGGATGAGAGAGAAGTACTGCTCTCGTGCTGAACTCCAAAGGCTGGAGACGGAGTTCTGGCACCTGACCATGGAAGGTGCTGACATAAATGGTTACACTCGAAGGTTCCACGATCTGTCTAGAGTACTTCCCTACATGGTGACTCCCGAATTCAAGCGTGTTGAACGTTACATTTGGGGACTGGCCTCAGAGTTTCGTGGCATGGTGACGTCGGCCAAACCACAAACAATTACCGAGGCTGTAACTCTGGCTGTCAGCCTTACTGAAGATTGTGTTCGTATGAAGAAGCTATCACTGAACCCAACAGAAAATGCCGAGACGCATGCTGAGTTGTCCGGTGACAAAAAGAGGAAGCATACAAGTTTGAACCAAACTACTCGCAACAACAAGGGTTTCAACAAGAAGCGCGACACTAATCCGCCTCAGGAGATGAAAACCCATGCAACCAAAGCATACCAAGGCTCCATGCCTAGATGCCGAAAATGTAAGTTTCATCATGAAGGAGCTTGTCGCATTTCAAGATGCGACAAATGTGGTAAACTGGGTCATCAAACAGAAGACTGTTGGGGAAAAGGAAAGAATCAAAATGGAAACGGTGCTGGTAGCAAGAATGGTAATGGGAAAGGGCAGAACCAAGGTTGCTTCAAGTGTGGAAGCAATGATCATTTCATGAAAAACTGCCCAGAGAGAAACAACGCTCCGGCTCGAGCATTTGTGATTGGAGCAAGAGACGCACGCGAGGACCCTAACGTGGTCACCGGTACGTTTCTCATTAACAATCACTTTGCATCCATATTATTCGACACTGGCGCCGATTATAGCTTCATGTCTGTGGAATTTAAACGCATACTCGGAATAGAATCTAGTAGATTAGAAATTCCTTATTCCATAGAACTAGCCAATGGTAAACTTGTTGAATCGGGCGAAGTTGTTAGAGGCTGCACACTAGAACTTGGCGAACGAAATTTTAGCATCGACCTCTTACCTATTCAATTGGGTAGCTTCGATGTAGTAGTCGGAATGGACTGGTTGTCCAAGAACAAAGCTGAAGTTATTTGTCATGAGAAAATCATTCGCATCCCTTTAGCGAATGGTGAAACTCTTATCGTGCATGGAGAAAAACGAGACGCGCCTCTTCGAATCATCAGTTGTATGAAGGCACAGAAGTGCTTAAGGAAAGGATGTGTTGCTTTCCTAGCACACGTTATAGACAAGAAGGCTGAGGAGCCGAAAATCGAAGACATTCCTGTGGTGAAGGAATTTCCTGATGTGTTCCCTGAAGATCTGCCAGGACTACCCCCGCAACGACAAGTCGAATTCCGTATAGACTTGGTTCCAGGAGCTGCTCCTGTAGCCAAGGCACCCTATCGACTTGCGCCATCCGAGATGCAAGAATTATCTACACAACTCCAGGAGTTGTTGGATAAGGGATTTATAAGGCCAAGCTTCTCACCTTGGGGAGCTCCAGTATTGTTCGTGAAGAAAAAGGATGGAACACTGCGGATGTGTATCGATTACAGGGAACTGAACAAGCTCACTATCAAGAATCGGTATCCACTACCGAGGATTGATGACTTATTTGATCAACTGCAAGGATCAAGCTACTATTCCAAGATCGACCTTCGGTCTGGATACCATCAGCTGAAAATCCAAGATGAAAGCGTGTCAAAGACTGCATTCAGAACGCGATATGGGCACTACGAATTTCTTGTAATGCCATTTGGATTGACGAATGCACCAGCGGTCTTTATGGATCTAATGAACCGCGTATGCAAACCATATCTCGATAAATTTGTGATTGTATTTATCGATGATATCCTGATTTACTCGCGAACGAAAGAAGAACATGAGCAACATCTCAGAACCATCTTGGAGCTACTGAAGAAAGAGAAACTTTATGCAAAGTTCTCGAAATGCGAATTCTGGATTCGTGAAGTACAATTTCTTGGTCACGTGGTGAATGAAAAGGGCATTCATGTAGACCCGTCCAAGATTGAAGCAATAAAGAATTGGGAAGCTCCCAAGACCCCAACTGAAGTCCGTCAATTTTTGGGCTTAGCGGGCTACTATCGGCGATTCATTGAGAATTTCTCGAGGATAGCTCAACCGCTAACGACCCTTACACAGAAAGACAAGAAGTACGACTGGGGTCACAAACAAGAAGAAGCCTTTCAGCTACTTAAGAACAAGCTCTGCGATGCACCGATACTATCATTACCCGAAGGCACTGAAGACTTCGTGGTATACTGCGACGCCTCACGACAAGGCTTGGGTTGCGTGCTCATGCAACGCCAAAAAGTCATCGCTTATGCTTCAAGAAAACTGAAGGTTCATGAGAGAAATTATACCACTCACGACCTGGAGCTGGGTGCAGTGGTATTCGCCTTGAAGATTTGGCGACATTATTTATATGGTACTCGATGTACAATCTTCACAGATCACAAAAGCTTGCAACACATATTTGATCAGAAGGAATTGAATATGCGCCAGCGACGTTGGGTCGAGCTGCTGAATGATTATGACTGTGAGATTAAGTACCATCCTGGAAAGGCGAACGTTGTAGCAGATGCGTTGAGCCGAAAAGAAAGGGTTAAAACCCTAAGGGTTCGAGCATTGGAAATGACGATTCGAACGAACCTCACTGCACGCATTCGGGATGCACAACAAGAAGCTCTTAAAGAAGAGAACCGTAAAGCTGAATACCTCCGGGGTGCATTGAATTACATGGTGCCAAACGAAGAGGGAGCCTTATACTTTAAGAAGCGTATTTGGGTTCCACTCTATGGTGGCATACGAGAAGTCATCCTTAATGAAGCCCACAAATCGAGATATTCGATCCATCCAGGATCGGACAAGATGTACCAAGACTTGAAAGAGTACTATTGGTGGCCGAGACTCAAAAGCGACGTTGCTGTTTATGTTGGAAAATGCCTAACCTGTGCGAAGGTTAAGGCCGAATATCAGAAACCGTCCGGCCTACTACAACAACCAGAGATTCCCGTGTGGAAGTGGGAACAAATCTCGATGGACTTCATAACGAAATTACCCAGGACCCCGAGAGGGCACGATATGATATGGGTAATAGTTGATCGATTAACGAAGTCTGCGCATTTCCTACCAATCCGAGAGAAGGATAGCACTGGAAAGCTGGCAGAGATATACTTAAGAGAGATTGTGGCACGTCATGGAGTGCCAATCTCAATCATTTCAGACAGAGATGGACGCTTTGTCTCAAGAATCTGGCAATCATTTCAGGAAGCCTTTGGATCTCAGTTAGATTTAAGCACGGCATTCCATCCACAAACAGACGGCCAGAGCGAACGGACTATACAAACGTTAGAAGATATGCTTCGCGCATGTGTCATGGACCTAGGCGGCAGCTGGGATACTCATCTACCTTTAGTTGAGTTTTCCTACAATAACAGCTATCATACAAGCATAAAAGCCGCGCCGTTCGAAGCTCTGTTTGGCCGCAAATGCCGATCGCCCTTATGTTGGGCAGATGCCGGAGATAAACGTATGGTTGGTCCTGAACTTGTACAAGAGACAACCGACAAGATTGCGCAGATCCGAGAGCGCATTAAGACGGCTCGAGAGCGACAAAAGAGCTACGCGGATCCAAATAGAAAATCGGTAGATTTCAAGGTGGGAGACAAAGTGTTGTTAAAAGTCTCACCATGGAAGGGCGTAGTCAGATTTGGAAAGCGTGGAAAGTTGAATCCACGATACATCGGACCATTCAGAATATTGAGAAGAATTGGTACCGTGGCATACAAGTTGGAGTTACCGGCAGAACTTAATGGAGTACATGATACGTTTCATGTATCCAACCTGAAGAAGAGTCCAACGCAAGAAAACGTGACCATCCCGTTGGATGAAGTGCATATTGATGAAGCCCTCCGATTTACAGAACAACCCGTTGAGGTTACTGACTGGAAAGTCAACAAGACCAGGAGGAGCAGTGTGAAACTTGTCAAAGTACGTTGGAGCTCTAAGCACGGACCCGAGTACACATGGGAACGTGAAGACCAGTTCAAGAAAAAGTATCCCCACCTATTCAAGATGACTCCAGCGAGAGTTAGTTCAGTCTGAATTTCGGGACGAAATTCTTTTAACGGGGGGAGACTGTGACAACTGGCCCAAACCGGTAATTTCCGTACACATTAATTATTGCTTAATGACTGCAATTATGAGTTTAATTGTCAGCAATGTCTGAACACATGATTAAACAAGTGAATTCATGCACGTTGTATACTACAAAATATTGCTTTATACATAAACGAGAGCGTTGCGTCAGAATAATAGTAAACTCACCGGTAAGACACAATGTGTCGACTGAACTGCAGAAAGCAGTCAGACAATAAAATTGGAGCCTAGGTGTAGGTCCGACAACAAGAATGCATTAAAACCCTAGAGTATGTGTAAGGGTTTAATTTATGGACATTGCGAAAGCAAAAATATGCACTAAAAAGCACCCGAAACGCACTTTAAGTGCAGAATTTATACAAATCAGCAATAATTCAGCATTTAGACACATAAATATTATGCAGAAATGTCGTTTTATTATCCAGAATATTTCCCTAAGTGTTGGGAATTGAAAGAGTACAAGGAAGGTACTTAAACGACACTAAAAAGTGTAATTTAGCACTTTAACGAATCGGTGTGTAACCGAACAACCGGACTTTACCCGGAACATGAAAATATTAGTATTTTCACTATTTATATTTTTCTGAGCCAGTTAGGGTCCCTGATTACCCTAACACCCGTCATAACACATAACATGCAACTAACTAAGTTAAATACTTAGTTAACCTAATTAACTAAACTAAACCCCCTAACTAACTAGTTTAAATCGAACCAACCCCCCCCCCATGCCCTAACCGGCCCCATAACTAGGGGAACACACAAGTACTTGGTTGATTTGTTTAGGGATTATTGTCTAATATCAATGAGACACATGGACCATTGGGTAATAACACTTTAATTGCTTATAAATACTAGAGATTACATGAGATAATCTTCATCACTAAACACCAACTTTCACATACTCTCTCCCTCCCACCTAGCTCTCGGCCGAACCACCCCAGCCCCATACACCCACCTTCGGCTCTTGATCACTACATTCCAACATCATTCACACTTCAAGGATCGCGTATTAGGAGCCTCGGAGCAAGCGGAACACGAAGGACCTCTACCGTTAGCTTTTATCCACCCATTTTTCATCAAAGATCTTCCCTAGCCTTGAGCTAGAGGTATAACACTTAAAACTCATATTTAAGCTTATCTAAGGTGGTTAAAAGGATTTATGTCGGTTAAATATCGTTAACATATGATTTGATGCATTAAAGTCTAGTAAAAACTCTAAAAATGGTGGTTAATAGTATATGTGATGTGTAAAAGTTGTAGTATTTGAAATATATGGTTATCTAGACCCGATCTACGATGTGGTAGCTCGGATCATCGTTTAACCCGGTTTGGTAAGATCGTTAATCTTAACATAAGCTCGTTTTTAGTTAACACAAGGGTTAAAGGGTGAAACTCTACCACACACGAGACATGGACTTGTGTAAAAGTATTTTTGTTGTGTAAAAGCAATTTAACTTGTGAAATAGTGTTTAAAACTAGTAGATCTACGTATCTACAAGTGGTATTTTTGAAGAACCACACTTTAAAGAAATCACATGTTCTAAACCGGGTCTTACACAAACAAAAGTGGTTTTTGTGAACAAATAAATATATGGATACTTGAGTAACAAAAGTGTTAACGAAGAAATAGTTTTCGTAAAAACCGACTAGAAGTTGTAAAACTTCATATTCTTTAAAAATAAAGTTTTTAAGAAATTAAACTTATTTTTAAGGATAACAAGACTTACTAAATGTGCTAGTAAGTTACTACACATTTTTGTAAATATGCAAGTTCATGAAATTGGTGATTATTGTTGACGATTATTGTTGATAATTGTTGTTGCTGATTGATGATGATTTAAAAGAAAATAAACACACGTTTTGAAGACGTGGGAAACCTCCATTTTTAGGGGAAACTCTGTCAAAATTTTTATAAATTTTGACACTTAGAAAAATGTAAGTTTTTGAGAAACTTATTCCCTAAAAATGTGATTAAAAGCATTAACAAGGTTTCCCTAACTTTTGATGATAAGAAATGGTGATTTCTTGAAGAATAAAAATGGATAATAAGTATATATTTTTGAGTGAAAAATATATATTATCTTATCACCAAATTTTGTGCTAAGTGTATATAGTATGTGTTATACGTGCTAGTGTATTAAGACTTAAAAATACACTAAATACTCATGAGGAGTAGAAATATAGAAATACACATACAAAACACAAGATACACGATTCGGGTGCAAAGTGCAAAACACAAAAGACTTATATTTATTTTTGGAGAAAATAATATAAGTAAGATACGTAGTTAAAAATATAAGAATATTTTTAACACAAGAAAATATACAAGAGAGTGACTGAACTTGTGCGACGCAAGTCTAGTGACTAACGTTAAGAAAACGCGTATAGGTTACGACGTTAATTAAGCAAATCCGGTGGAGTTTACGACGCTAGGAACGCAAAGTTGTGAGTTCATGCTCCCCCTTTTCTCTTTAACTGTTTTCAGTTTTTATAACTTCGGGGGTGAAATACATGTACAAAAGTACAATATTTATAAATGGTATGATATAAATACAAGAAGTACACTTGGTGAGAACGAGAACCAAGTGTGACGAAATATATGAATATGAGAAGCGCATTTGGTGAGACGAGAACCAAGTATAAGGCGCTATGAGAAATGATAACAAGAAACGCGCTTGGTGAGGACGAGAACCAAGTAGGATGCGTTATGAGAAATAGTGTCACGAATAGGGTACAGAAGCACCATTAATCAACGTATACATTCAGACCGCAGAACAAAAGGTTAGATCTAACGGGTGCCTGGCAGCCACACTCCTGGTCGGGGCGAGAATCGAGGAGTGCTTTTGTGTCTCAGAATATACCAATTAAATGCCTTAGGTTTGGTGACTTCCTATGACGTGCCACAGGTTAATGGCTTTGCAACCCATTAACAATCTGATAATTACAGAAATACTGTATTTACATAAAATTCATACCATACAAAATTGATATATAACTTGAAGTACGTGGGGTACTCAAGAAGATTGAATTATACTTGAAGTACGTGGGGTACTCAAGAGAATGAGAATTAAACTTGAGTACGTGGGGTACTCAAGAAGAAATTGAATTATACAGATGTACGTGGTGTACACATGAAACTGGATTTACATATGAAAACTTGATTTACTCACAAACTATGTTTTCGTACAAAGTATACAAACATGAAATACAAAACTGCATGAATTCACACCAACTTTATGTTGACGTTTTTCCAAAAACTCACATGTATTTCAGGTAACTAGGATGGATGTGCGCGTGGTCTTGCTTATGTTCGTGGATGTCGCTTGTGTTTAACTTTAAATAAAGTTGTAAACTTTTAAGACAATGTTTTATGCGACTTAGCGATGTAAACGCTAACGTATGTTTTCAAATTATGGTATTTGAATGTTATTTTACGAGCATGTAGCATGTTTACTCTTCGTATACAATGAGAACCTTTCATGATCACACCTCGTGCTTCCGCCGTAGAAAGGGGTGTGACAACAGGTTTGTTCATTTGGTTTTACCCTACACATTATAAAATAGACTGTGTGAACTATGCAAGGAATTGTCTAATTATGGACGCGTACATAATTATGAAATTCAGTGCACGGAAACCACAGTAAGATTTATTATGTGTAAGAACCGATAGTGGCAACAATAACGAAACGTGAACAATGTACAGGAGGATGGTGGATGCACCAATGACGCTTCATATACTTGTATATAAGTATCCCTCTTACATTGCAAGCATGATGTTATTAAAGTTACTAGAAGTTCAGAACCCTAACCAATGTTGTTCGATCTTTTCAACTTCACGTTTTAAACTCTCACAAGTTTCCTCTAAATAAATTTCGGGACGAAATTTCCACAAGTAGGGGAGACTGTAACATCTGTGCTTGTAATCATTGTGAACAGTTCTTTTATCAATAAAGCAATGTTATTTGATCCCAATGTTTGTTTGGTTATGTTTTACATTTTTCATGTTTTGACTTTTATTCAATTTCAAACTCTATATCGCTTTCTGGAAAGTTATACGCAAATTGGTGTGTAAACGTAATCAGTTTAATGCGACAAATACTCTGAAACATCAACATATACTCAACATACCTTAAATAACCTTTACATAACTTAGAAATAAGTTTTGAAGGCTTTGGTATGGCAAAAACAAGTTGATTCGCTTACAGGGACTAAACTTGACAAACTGCGAAAGTATGCCAATTTGAACAGTAACGAACATTCCGGAACATGACCATAAGTTAAACATACCATAAATATCCTTTACATAGCTTAGAAATAGGCTTTGAGGGGTTCGGTATGCTAAAATAAACTTTTGGGGTCATTCAGGGACTAAAAGCGTCAAAAAAAGTGCACAAGTTTGCATTTTCGCGCATAACTTACGTTCTGAATACATCCGGATATCCAAAAATTTATGTAAGCACTAAAATATTTTATTTTAGTGTTTGGCATAAGAAAAATCCATTCGTCACGCCATTTGGATAATTTTTCGCGCTTATGCGCATTCCGTCGTAATTAACCGAACAACGTAACCGTACGGCTAAACGAACCGACACCCGAGATATTTTTGAACACATTTTAAGTTCCCTATACTTTAACTTCATTTTAGAGCTTTGAAATGGGGTTAACGGGGCTTAAACGTGTCAAAAAAAGCATCGAAAACCAAGTTTTGAGGTTGCAGGGACTGAAACTGTAAATCTGCCAAACTAGGTCCGTAAGTAGGGGCCAGATGCAGCAAAACGTTTTTTTTTCAGCTGTTAACAACCCTTAACACTCTCCAAAGGCCAAGTGCCAAGTGTCAAACTCTTATGGTGGATGGCAAATGAGTTACCACAACTTTCCAACAAGTGTACAGCTTAGATCGTGCCCCCTTTTCCAAGAAATGATCCTAACGGTGAACCGAAAACTATAAATACCCACCTCCACCCTTCACTTTTCCTCACAAGAATCTGATCTAATGTGCTCTAATTTGAAACCTTTGTTTCATACCTGAGCTATTTTGATCTAAATTAGCATTCGGGGACCCTTCGTAAGTGTTCCTTCGTCCTTTTATTTCTTTTCGAGTCCGAAAGTCAAACTTTGTTTGACTTTCTGCATTGACCAGTTTATGGTCAATGCGAAGTTCGTTTGAACTTTGCAACGTGATTGTAATCACGATGGTTATAGTCCCTTGTGACTATGCCTACTGATTACCACGTTGTCTAGGGTCGTAAGGGTAAGCGATCTGATAAATCGCTTATACCTTCGAACCCGACCCATTTTGTCGACCATTAGGATCCGACCAAACACATAAGGTGACCATAGTATATAGGGAATAACCTTCCGAGGTTATACCTTATGGTCGCTTCGTTTTAGTAGTTGTATGATAGGTAGTTTATATGCCTTAGGTAAATTACCAAAATACCCCTTTGATGCCAAAATTCATTTTAAACATATGTAACATAACTTTTGACATCTAAACTGATTTGACAACAATATTAGACATGTTAAGGCATATGTTACTTGTCATAGGACTAGTTAAGCGGTCCGAACGCGTTTCACGCGAGCGACGCGTTAAAGTAGCATAAGCTACCTAAACGGGTCGTAATGGGTCGTAAGCACTTATGTTAGGTTTCATTTAGTATGTAGGCTTTGTTAAACCATATTACACGAGTCTCCATACTCGTTTGGTTTACGAACCCGCATTCTATCCGATCTTCCGATTTAGGTCTGGTTTATTAACATAGTTACCTATATTAGGTGCCGTTTGATTCCGTGATCTCTAGCATTGCTTGGTGGTTATCTTAGGACTTCTGAGCAATCTCAAGTGAGTACATAGACCCCTCTTTTACTGTTTTCCAAACATTTTGGGGTGAAACACATGTGCCTACTTGTTACTTTCATGCTTTCCATGTTTTCACATCATATACCTGCTATGTTCATTAGTACATTATAGTACATGATTTCATTACATTACATGCTATGTATGCCCATTGTGTGCGTACTTAGTACATCGTTTTACATTACATGCTATGTATGCCCATTGTGTGCGTACTTAGTACATCGTTTTACATTACATGCTATGTATGCCCATTGTGTGCGTACTTAGTACATCGTTTTACATTACATTTCATGCTATGTATGCCCATTGTGTGCGTACTTAGTACATCGTTTTACATTACACTTTATGCTGTGTATGCCCATTGTGTGCGTACTTAGTACATTATTTTACATTACATTTTATGCTATGTATGCCCATTGTGTGCGTACTTAGTACATTATTTTACATTACACTTTATGCTATGTATGCCCATTGTGTGCGTACTTAGTACATTATTTTACATTACATTATATGCTATGTATGCCCATTGTGTGCATACTTAGTACATTTATTATTCATCACATGCTTACATTTTGATATGATATTTGGTTTGTTTTGATGGATCAATATACATTCATTAACACCGATCATGCCGTTCGTTAGTATGTAGTGGTACCATAGGAATTGACAACTCCCGTTCCGGACATCCTGGGTAGGTTTGGATGAAAGGAATGACCGAATTCGATATACATAACTTAGATAAACCTTTAATTTGTTTAAGGGTTTATCGCCACAGTCTCAAGGCTTGGATGTATGCATTCTCACAATACCGCATAGATGTTTATATCAGTATAGCATGCATTTGTTCCACAAAACATAGCTTTGATTTAAACCATGTTTTACTTAAATACTTTGTTTTTGTGCATATGGTTTAGTTGATATCTTTTCACTAGCCATACATATCATTTTGGGTTACACATTACATGATTTACATTTGACACATAAACATTATTGACATTGGTTACACATTACATGATTTACATTTGACACATAAACATTATTGACATTGGTTACACATTACATGATTTACATTTGACACATAAACATTATTGACATTGGTTATACATTACATGACTTACATCTTGACAATAAACATTTTGGGCATATTATTCAATACGTTTGGCAATTGGCTTAAACATAGACATCTTACATTGTTGGTTTGGTTTGAGTAAGTGATTTAAGTAACGAGGCGTGTGTAATATGATACAAGCATGGTGGATACGCCGCTGGTACTTCCTATATATAAGTGATTGTATGGTATTACATATCGTAGCGTTATTTGAATCATTTCAATTTGGACATATAACATTTTATACAAATAACATACTTTTCACAAGACATTAAATTACAAACAACTTATTTTAAACAAACTCATTTTACATGGTTATTCATTTAACCATACATTATTCTCTTATTTATACATATCATCTGATCTTATCGTTTTTCAAATGATTTACAAGACAAAGCAAATTACAAGGTTCATGACTAAACATTTTCTCAAACATAAGTCATGAATTCTGTTTTCACAAAACCTATGTATCTCACAGGCATTTTTATGCTGACGTACCTATTTTCACATGTGTTTTCAGGAGATGATGCATAGGACTTATCAAGATACACTTAGGCGGACTTGGGCCTTAGTGACAATAAAAGATGCAAGACTAGTTATTTATGTTATGTTTCTTTGATTGTCAAGACAATGTAACTCTTTTATTTAATAAAACAATATTTCAATTTCCATGTGTTATGAAACAATGATTCTGTTACAACACTCCCCGACGTTTCCGCCACGTTTGGTTGTTCCACGTGGTCGGGGTGTGACATTTACGGTTTACATTTTTTTCTAAATGTTTTCGGGGTGGAAAGACAAGCACATTTTGCAAAGCATACAAGGTTTTCAATAAACATGAATTACATATTTCTAAACCAATTTACAAACAAGTTTTAACTGACACAAATGGTTTACGAAAGGTTTATGATAACTATACCGGTTTTCAAACAAGCGTATTTTTCTAAAGTACATACAACGCTTACTAGTTTTCTAAACTTTGGGAAAATATATGTAAAATGGTATGTAGAACACAAAACTAAGGAATGACACATAGATCATGTGACAAATAGGGTGCCATAAGCACCATTAATCAATTACATACCTAGACCGCGGGACAAAAGGTTAGATTTAATGGGTTTCAGGCAGCTACACTCTTGGCCACACTTTTACCAAGAGTGCTTTTGTGTCTCTAGTCGTGAATCGACAAGTAAAAAAATGCCTATGGTTTGGATGCTTCCTATGTTGTTACATATGTTAATGGCCTTGCGAATCATTAGCGATCTCGTATTCTCTACATTTACATAATACAGTTTACAGATACTTTTTACAAATTACATACCATGTTCTATACAAATGCAATGCATATGATTATGCATGCATGTTGTCAATGCCAGGTGTGAACATTGACGATTACATAAATTTTACAAACACAAGGTTTCACGAACATAATGCGTTACAAATTCAAAGTTACACGAAACACGGAGTTTCCATATAACATGCCAAAGAAAATGATTTTTAAATTCGTTTTCTCAAAAATATTTCAAAAACCGGTTATTCAAAAACATTTATTTCAAATGTTTTACAAACAAACTATGAACTCGCTCAACTTTTTGTTGATTTTTCGCATGTTTCTTTCTCAGGTTGCGTATCAAAAATTATGACACGGTTGGAATAGGAGAACCATTGGAGATTCGAGTACTTAGTGGCGTTCAATTTCTAGAAGTCTTAACTTATTTGCTTCCGTTGTGCAATGAAGATATCGGTCCAGTCACGCCAAGCTCTGATATTTCGGGGTGTGACACATGTAAATTCATATTCCTTGGTTCTATGCTGGACACCAAAGTCATTGTTAGACTTCTCCATTCCCTTGGCAAGGCATCCAGAAACTTTATATTTCTCTCATCATTTGACTTCTCAATACCAAATTTTTAAGATCATTTAAAAGTTTTGTGAACCTATTGTGTGTTTGAGAAAGACTCTCATTTTGAAGACTTTTGAATTTTTCATAAGAAGAGACGTAGTTTGTTCGTTTGTTTCTCTTCATTATTTCTCCTCATTCACAAAGATTTTCCAACTGTTCCCATATATCCTTAGCAGATGCACATGCATCTACTTGAGAAAATATGTCATTAGGAAGTGCCATAATCAAAAGTGATTTGGCCCTTTCATCAGCTTCCATCTTATCCTTATCTTCTTTGTTCCAATGTATTTCTTGTTTTGTAGCCAAAGAGACAGGTATTTGTTGTGTATGTTCAGTTGCTGGAATAGCTGGGGTTTCAATAGTGGATGTATGTGGACCTCTCTCAATGGATTGAAACAGAGCTCAATCATGTCCATTTAGGAAATTGATCATTCTAATTCTGCATTGGGGGTATTCCTCGTCAGAGGTTTAGACATGGATCCAATATTGAAAGCATTGTTCCATGTTTGAAAGTTTGCCATATTTAGTTAGAAAGATTGTTATAAAAAATGAGCAAACGTGTTAGACCATTTTTAGACCGTTGGTACTTGAGTTTTATAGTTTAAGGTTGCTTGTAATAGTTAGACAAAGTTAGAGGGGCCAAAACTGAACATTTTGTATAGTTTGGGTTCAGTGGCGGAGTATTTAATTTCCCAGCGTATTTAATAAATACATTGGGTAGCCAGACTCTATATATGAAGCTTTGAACTCCTTAGCCTCGAAGGTACTTGGACTAAGTCATTTTGCATTCTTCTAGTGTTTATCTTCGGATTATTGTTATTCAATCCGTATATCCAGGAGCTTTATTGATTACAATATTTTGGGATTACAAATCAACACAAGTTGATTAGGTCTTTATCTAAAATCTTCACTTTTATCTTGTTTTCTTACTTTCCACCATTCAAACACCTAATCAATAGGTGTTTGGGTGTTGTCAATCACTATCACTGTGATCCGGATCTTGTTTGGAACTCACAAAATGATCTTTTGAAAATAGTTTGTTCAATTTGATCTGGTACCAATTGTTGATCCTAGATAATGATGCGCTTTGACTAAATTTGGCAATAGATTTCAACAAGTGTGGAAATAATTTGCGGAAATGGGAATCAAACTTTCAAGAAACACACTTTACAAAATTATCAAGTTTACATCATTTTGGAAAACAAAGTTTTCAAGGTGATTGTGAGGTTGTTGACTATTACAAATGAATACTTTAAAGAATTCTGTAATGAAGGGTAATGGAGTTTTTGCTATATGTATGGAATGCTTGGCTTAACTCATTCTCCTTCGGTGGTGACATCTGTATTTATATAGAGTCTTTGCCTGTTTATTCATGCACTTGCTCTGCGTAAGTAGCTTTTTGGCATATTCACTGAGTCCATAGAGATCAACTTGCTACTTCACAAATGTGGCAGAGTCTTATCTCTTAGACAAGCTGGCTCATCAGAAATTCTGATGGCCTTCTTACCAGAATTCTATTGAAATGATCATCAGAATTTCTGATGATTAGATGTTACCAGATTCTGATAATAAATACCAGATTTATCATCAGATTAATCAGATTGGTCTCTTCTAATCGTCTTCCTTTGCTTGTGATAAGATTCTGATATCTGATGAAGATTTGTCTTGCTTTCTTTTTCCTGTCCTTTTATCTTGTATCTTTCTTTTGTTGATCTATTTGACTTTATCTTCACCATATGATCAGATTGATCATATTTTTCTTCAACACTTACAAATAATTTCCTAACAAGGTTCCTTCCCATTTTGAGGCAAGCTTGACCAGGCGCTCTGTGTTAGAGGCTTCATTGTCGTAGAAGACATAATCTTTGGAGTTGAAAGTGCAAACGTGAACACGCGCATTAAAGTACTTTTCTAGCTTGGACTTATACTTGGCTTCATTTATGCCCATGTTCTCGCGCCTTTCTTCCAATGAGTCTAAGTCTAGATGGCGCTCGGATTCATTTCTGATGAAATTAATTATGAGCATGCGTGATGACGGGAGCCTGATTTCAGCTGGGATAACCATCTCAGAGCCATAAGAGGATAAAGGGTGTTTCGGTAGTGCTTATCTTGGGTGCGATGAGCCCAGAGGTTGCTTAGTAACTCACCGACCCACCCTTTTTCACCCTGTCCCGAGTCTTGCTTTGAGTCCATCTACAACACTTTGGTTGACTCAAACTGGCCATTCCCTTGTGGGTGCACCACAGAGGTAAAAATGTGTTCAATGTGGAGATCAGCGAGCCACTTCTGAAGGTCTTCATGTGTGAAGTTGGTGCCATTGTCAGTGACGATCTTCGTTGGGAGTCCTAAACAGCAGATGATGTACTCCAAAATCAACTTCTTAACCCCAACCGCCATTGTGGATGCAAGTACCTTTACCTCGACCCGTTTTGTAAAGTAGTCTATGATGACGATGGTGAATCGGACGACACCAGGTTTTTCTGGAAAAGGCCCAACCAAATCGATAGACCACCATTGGAAAGGCCTAGCAGTTGTGATAAGGAATAGTTCATTTTTTGGGCATAAGGTCTTTGGCATATGCCTTTGTGATAAGTCGTATTTGCGCAACTCTTTGACAGCATCTAAGTGCATCCCGGGCCAGTATTAGCCAGCATTCATCACCCTGGCAACCACCATACGCAGGCTGGTGTGTATGCTAAAAATGCCCTCATGAATTTCACGTATGAGGTAGTTGGTGTCTTCCGAGTCCAAACAACACAAGAGTGGACCCATGAAATATCTTATGTACAATATCCCGTCTGACGACTGGCTCTGTAAGGATTTGTGTTTAATCTTGTTAGCTTCCGCTTTACTTTGTGGTTGGATGCCAGAATGAAGGTAGACAATGATGGGCATCATTCAGGATGGTGGGCCCAGATCAATTACGCATACTTGGCGCAGTGGAATGGATGGATTCTTTTAACACTTCAATGTGCTCATTCTTGGCTAGATATTGGGATTGTGTTGAAGCTAGTTTGCTTAGCGCAATAGCCAGTTTGTTTTCGCTTCGATTGATTTGTGTTATCTTGAAAGATTGGAAGCGTTAGATGAGCTCTTTTGCTTGTGTGAGATATAAAGACATGATATCTCCCTTAGCATCATAGAGACTGTTGATCAAGCCTGCAACTAGAAGTGAGCCAACGTATGCTTCAAGATTGCGAACCCCCGTTTTAAATGTGACAACTGGCACTTTTCCATGTATCCCGTACAATAATAAACAGTAAATTGTACTTTGATGACTGTGCATGATTAAATTAATGAGAGGAATGACTTTCTGATTTCTGTCATATACATACAAGTGCATTTCATGTTGCAAGATTGTTTATCATTATTACATGCAACATAGTGTGGTTCAATTAGTGCACAAAACAAAGTTAGCACAATTATCAGACAAATTAGAAATACTGACGGGAGTTCAGTACTCAGACAAACATGATGTTAAGACACATAATGAGCCCCGGAACAAAGAGATACACTAGAATAGTATGTAGGAAAGTGGGGATCATAAAACTGCCTTCCGAGTGATGATTTAAGTGCCGGAAAGTGCTCGAAACAAAGTAAAACTGCATAATTCTGCAGAAAACAGCAGAATTAAGCATTTTAACCACAAAATATAATGCAGAAATGTGGTTTAATGGTCCTAAATACTTTGAAAAGTGTCGGGAATCAAAACTGTCATAAAAGAAATCATAAAGCACACTAAGTTGCGCTATTTAGCACCTTAACAAACCGATAACCAAACGAACGACCGGACACTACCCGAAACACAAAAATTTAACCAGAAGCATTGTTTTAATGTTACCAAGCTAGTTATGATCACCTAACACCATAATACACCCTAAAACACTATAATACATAAAACACCTAACTTAATACTTGAAGATGTAACTAGATTGCTTAACTACCATTGAAACTCAACTAATATCCCCCCCCCCCCCACATTAGGGCCGGTTACAAAGAGGGTCCCACTTGGGATTTTCTTTGATTAATTAATTAGGTTTGCTAATCTGATATGGAACATAAGAACTTATGGTTAATAACATGTTGGGTGAACTTTTATAAAAACCAAAGGACTTCAATTCCTTCTCATTTTCACTCTTCAACACAGCACAACTTCTTCCCTTTCTCCTCTCTAGCTCACGGCTCATCCACCATCACCATACATCTCCATTTCAAGCTTCAATCCAAGTATTCTAAGTGTTCTCTAAGGTGTAACAAGCATATCTAAGAAGGTTGGAAGCATAGGAAGTGGAAGGACCTTCTCTAAGAGCTTTTAACCACCGTATTTCTTCATCAACTTGCATCTTGAATCTTCCCTAGCCATAGTGCTAGTAGTAAGCCTCTTGATCTTGTTTTTACTTCTAATTTTAGTGGTTAAAGTATAATGTAACTTGGTAATTCAAAGAATCTCAACAAAACATGAAGATGATCATGAACATAAAGTTTAAAAACATGAAGATCAAAGTTGTTTTAGTGTATGTATTGAACTTGTTTGTTGATTTCTTGTGTTTATGATGTAGATCATCATATGAAGCTTGCTAGATGATGATTAAACACATGATCTAGCAAGTGTAAGGATGGATCTTGAGAAATTTGTGATGATCATCCTTTATGTAAACCATGAACTTGAAGATGAACTTGTTTATGTGTAGGATGATTGTTCCTACAAGTTAAATGTCTTGAAAATGTAAGATTTCAAAGAAACTAAAGTTTATTTCAAGATTTAACATAGAGTTGGTTTTTAAAGAAATTAAACATGTTTTAAGGGTTAAACCAAAGCTAGTAAAATGTATGTAACAAGAAAAATACAAGAAGATTAATTTTTGTAAAATCACTTTACAAGTTGTAAAGAATGAAATTCCATAAAAATGAGTTTTATGAAATAAAAACCATGGATTTAGTGTTACTAGACTTTACTAAACAACATGTTAAATTACTACACATTTTTGTTAAACTTCAAGTTCATGACATATTGTTAAAATGTATATTTTTGGCTCATGGTAAGTTATATGTGAATTGTTTATGATTGATGATGAGTTTTTAAAAGAAAATGATATGCTATTAAGCATGGAAACCTCCATTTTTAAGGGGAAACTATGGCAAAATTTTTGTAGGAATTAAACACTTAGAAAAATATTTTTAAACAAGTGTTCGTAAGTAATTTTTGATCTTGGTTTTAAATATAAAATTTGCCATAGTTTTTGTTACAAAAATTACAAATATTGGAGGTTGATTTTTTATAATAAAAATCACTAAGTATATATTTAGGAAAATATATATTTAGATGTCACAAAAATTGTGTTCTACTTGTATATTGTTTGTATTAGTTATATTAAATTAGGAACCTTTTAATTAATACACCAAAAATACGAAAGTTTGAAATATAAAATATAACCAAAATAACAAGAAAATGAATATATAATTTATACCCGAATATCGGACAAAGGACTTTGGACAATATATATATACATTTCAGAAATAAATTCCTAACTTAACGAATGTGACAAACGGTATTTTTGAAACCGAAGAAACGGTAAAATATGAATTTTTACAACTATTACAAAATACATCACATTTTGTCAAAGGGGAAAATTTATTATTTTTTGAAGTATATATTTTCTTAAACAATTCAAAAATATATTATATTGGTGAAAACTAAAAATATATATATTTTTTTAAGTTTAATCTTAAAAATATATTATTTTTGAGATATAGATGGAAGCATACTTATTTTTGACAAGTAAAATTTATAGATATTTTTCTATAAAAATTCTCTTAAAATATGTATATTTTGAGAATATAAATTTGGTGATTTTTAGTTGTCTAAAAACAATATTCCGGAAAATTAAATACAAATTAAGTATAAAATACTTAATAAATACAAGAGAATACGTATTCCTATGCGTATAAATACACACCGGAATACACTACCAATACTTGACAAAATACCCGTATACAAATACAGAAGTATGAAAATACACAAATACAACTATGCCTACACTTGGAAAATATATAATAAACCAAGTTAAAAATATATTATTTTTAACAATATTCCAAATTGTTTGATAAAAGAAAAAGAGTTTAAGTTAAAATTATTCTTATTTTAATTAATAATTATACAATTTGGAATTATATAATATATATACAACGTATAACTCAATGTACACCAATTCTAAAATAAGTCTTAATAAATAAGACTAAAAGTCGTTACACGACCTAAGCTTCTAATTGAACATAACACGTGTCTACGTAGTGATACGACCCAACAAGTGAACCCTTGAGTATACAAGACAGCTGGACGCAAACTTGTGAGTTCATGTCCCCCTTTTCTTTTAACTGTTTTCGGATTTATAACTCTCGGGGGTGAAATACATGTCAACATGGGTATGATTTGGCCATGAAATGAACTATTAGATCATGTGAGCATAGGCTGAAACTGAAGTGCCATTAACTCTTTTAAGAACCACGGACAAGGGTTAGATCTAACGTGTACGGCCGAGTCCCACTCATGGTCCTTGTGTTACTAGATAGAGTGTTGTTGTGTCCCAGTCGAGGTGATTCGACAACAGTCAAGGTGATTGGACACAGTCAAGGTGATTCAACACAGTCGAGGTGATTCGACACTAATAATCATCTACTCGGGTTGAGTACTCCCTATGTCGTCACATATATTAATGTCCTTGCAAAACATTAATTGATCTGTTCATAGACGCTTTACATACCTGCTTTCAAAGGAATCTCTCAAACGTTTACATGAACTCGCTCAACTTTTGTTGATGTTTTCAAAATTACATGTATTTCAGGAAACAAGATGGATCTCGGGCGCTGGTGTTGTCTTCAAGATATAAATTCCAACTTTAGATGTCATCCACTTTTTTCAATTTGTAATTTAACCTGAGGATATGTTGGTTGAAACTTAAATGACTTCTGTTGTAACATTTTAAACTTATGAATGGATGAACATCACTTTAACATATAGTGTTTATTATAATCGAATGCAATGAAAACCGATCAAGTCACACAATAAATGCTTCCGTAAAAGTCAGGGTATGACAGGTTGGTATCAGAGCTTCGATTGTAGTGAACTAGGATTCCTTCTCGAGTCTAGAGTACAATCACTAGGATTCTCTCATGAAAACATTTTTACAAAAAGGTTTTTCATTGCATTTACGAAAGCGCCAAGATCCATGAATCAAACATTTTCAAAAGGAAGACAAAGCAGGGACATTATTAGGGAGGAGAATACCCCAACTAAAGTGCCAATTGAGGTATAGTCTACATGAGATAGACTTGCCAAAGACAAAACGACCCCCGAAAGCACAAACAAGAGTTATATGTGACATGTTGCATTTATTTTCTTGTATATACTAAGTAACATTATTATTCATTAATATATGCGTATATGTGTATGGAATAATTATTGACGGGAACGAGATACCTTCGACTTCGAATTCGGTTATTGTTCTTGACTTGTGCAATGACACTATCGACCTCGCTTTTATTGCGGAGCTCATAGCTGAAGTAATTACCAAACGAGACCCTGAGCTTGATTCCGTAGAAGATGGTTGTTCTTCCCTCATGAATGCGAAGGTGCCTGACTACGGCAACAACGGCGAGGCGGATGTGGTAACCCTGGACAACAACCTTATCAGCGGGACGAGGACCCTGTGGATTTTATGAAACATGTTTGACGACACTCTTGTCCAGATAAGGAAGATGAGGTGCTCATCTTGAAGGTGCCCCTCCAAGTGCTATTGTTAGGAAATCTCACTATTCCTACTTTGACTAGCACTGTGCCACTTTGCGCATAACGACAATGGACGTTGGCGCGTGGACCATCATAAAGGTCCTATCTTTGTCGAAGGTATGAGGACAGTAGCGTCCCCTCTCTGGCTAATCAGCTGCTTCGAACGAGAGAAAATTAGGGTGACCATGCGAGATAATTTATTATTACAGGGGCCCACGTAATAACAACTTGTAGTGCATGCGGAATCCTGGTGGAATCTGCAGGTCAAGCTAGTGATCACCACCCATTCAAAATTTCTAAGTGTTCAAGCATCCATCTAAAGGAGAAATACCGAGATAGTTGCTATACCACTCTACAAAGTAGGAAGTCTGTCTTTGCCTACTTCGTGCCTAACACTTCTACCCGTAATACAAGTCGTTTGGGAACCGATATCTAAGCAAGTGAAGATGGCTAGCACACAGAAAAGATTCTTCTTATCCTTCACCTCTCATGCACCCTATCACCCACTACCTATATCACCACCACCAACACCCATATTGGTAACACTACACTCTCTATCCCATAAAGCACCTCATCGCTTAGGAAGTGCATTCGCACCCTGGAGAACTGCCCTACGGTTGCTACAAGGCACAATTCGGTCCCAAGGAAGAAGTCACGTACCTTCACGACCTTATCTCTGCGTTTTCACTATCACCCCCCTATGTGTGGTAGAAATGCACAACCCCCATCTTTTGGGAAGTATACCCGTCTTTGTGAAACTAAGACCTAAGAAGACCAATGTAGAAGGAAAATAACTACTACTTTCGTATTATGGAACTTGTATGACCGAGGTGATGTAACCTCGAGTCCATTTTGTTTTTTGTCTGTTAAAAACAATGTATCAAGTTGTTGAACATATATGGAAGCTCAGTGGTTGTTTTCTCATTTACACCCTTTTGATTATATATGCGTGTGATGTTATGTGATTACATGTTTGCTTGTTGTGATGATTGTTTATATACATATATTCTTCATAGGAAACTATTTGGTGAATGTGGTCTAACCTACCCGATACCTTTTGCTAGAGGAAAATGCCGCCCAGACGTGACACAGACACTAATACGTTACCAAGGGCAGAAGTCGAGCTTCAAGAACACATATCACAGGCAATTGCACAGCACGAGGCCAACCGCTCAGAACACAGCGGTGCCACTTCTGGAAATAACCCTACAACTGGTAATGTTAAGTCACCTAAGACACATTACAAATCTTTTGGGTATTTCCAATTGTGCTTTGCCAATGCTCTCTCGTGAGTTGTGTTACATGTGATACAGGCTATACTTACAAGCAATTTCTGGATTGCAAACCCCTAAACTTTGATGGCACGGGAGGTGCTGTCGCTTTTGTTCGCTGGGTTGAAAAGACCGATTCCGTGTAAGAATGAGCAAATGTGCACCTGAGCAGGGAGTCACTTATATTTCTGGGTTGTTTTTGGATGGTGCACTCTCCTGGTGGAACCTCCAAGTCCAAACCCTGGGCGAAACTGCTGCATATGCGCTCAGCTAGGATGAGGTTAAGGAATTAATGTTCAAGAAATATTGTTCAAGAGTTGAAATCCAGAAACTGGAAATTGAGTTCTGGAATCTAAAGATGGATGGACCAAAGGTTGCCAAGTATATTCAGCGTTTTCATGATTTATCAAGGGTCGTTCCCTATCTTGTCGAGCCGGAATTCAAGAGAATCGAGCGGTTTATTTGGGGACTTGCACCTCAAATCTTGAGCATGGTTATTGCCGCAAAGCCTCCAACCATCGCGGAGGCTATCGATTTGAGCGTTGCACTGACTGAAGAAGCTCTTCGTATGGAAAGTTTTCGAAATCTGAGACAAGCAAGAAAGAGACTCACGTGGAGTCTTCGGGCGACAAATAAAGAAAGTTTTCAAACCTGAACAAAGGCACTCAAGTAAGTCGTGACAACTCAAATGCAAACAAAAGAAGGGAGGCAAACCCGCCTTGTTGCATGAAAGCTTATGGAGCCACCAATTAGGCCAGTGGCAGGATTTATTTGGGGACTAAGCCGAGATGTGATGAATACAAGTTTCACCATGAAGGTCGATGCCTGAGACCTAAGTGTGACAGATGTGGAAAAGACAGACACAATAAGGATGCCTGTTGGGAAAGATACCCCAACCAAGGAGGGAATGGTAACTACAACCAAGGAGGAAACGATAATGGTAGAGTTCCAGGTTGCTTCAACTGTGGTGACGTGGGGCACTTTAGGAAAGATTGCCCTAAGAAGAAGCAAGCGAGGAAGCGTCTTCATGATCGGAGCTCGTGAAGCACACTAGGATCCAAATGTGGTCACGGGTACGTTCCCTATTAACCAACACTAAGCATCCATTATGTTTGATACTGGCGCTGACCCTAGTTCTGTATCAGTAGAATTTAAGAATACACTTGACGTAATGTCAAGTAAGCTAGACTTCCCATATTCTATAGAGTTGGCAAATGGAAAGTTAGTTAAAGCAAATGAGGTGATTAAGGGTTGTACTTTGGAACTTGGAGAATGGGAATTTTCTATTGATCTCCTACCTGCTGACTTGGGAAGCTATGATGTTGTAGTCGGTATGGATTGGCTATCCAAGAATCGAGCTGAAGTCGTTTGTCATGAGAAGATCATCTGCATCCCTCTTGCGAATGATAAAACACTTTTAATACATAGCCTTCATGCAGTTTATGCGAGGGCGTTGGTCCCCATAAGGCGGAGGATTGTGACATCCCACGTTGGTTATGAAAGCACAGAAGTGCCTTCGAAAAGGCTACATAGCCTTCCTTGCTCATGTCGTCAATAAGGAGACCAAAGAAACGGTAAAATATGAATTTTTACAACTATTACAAAATACATCACATTTTGTCAAAGGGGAAAATATATTATTTTTTGAAGTATATATTTTCTTAAACACTTCAAAAATATATTATTTTGGTGAAAACTAAAAATATATATTCTTCTAAGTTTAATCTTAAAAACATATTATCTTTGATATATACATGGAAGCATACTTATTTTTTCCAAGTAAAATTTATAGATATTTTTCTATAAAAATTCTCTTAAAATATGTATATTTTGAGAATATAAATTTGGTGATTTTTAGTTGTCTAAAAACAATATTCCGGAAAATTAAATACAAATTAAGTATAAAATACTTAATAAATACAAGAGAATACGTATTCCTATGCGTATAAATACACACCAGAATACACTACCAATACTTGGCAAAATACCCATATACAAATACACAAGTATGAAAATACACAAATACAACTATGCCTACACTTGGGAAGTACATAATAAACCAAGTTAAAAATATATTATTTTTAACAATATTCCAAATAGTTGGATAAAAGAAAAAGAGATTATGTTAAAATTATTCTTATTTTAACTAATAACTATACAACTTGGAATTATGTAATATATATCCAACGTATAGCTCAAAGTACACCAGTTCAATAATAAGTCTTAAAAAATAAGACTAAGAGTCATTACACGACCTAAGCGTCTAATTGAACATAACATGTGTGTAGGTTGTGATACGACCCAAGAAGTGAACCCTTAAGTATACTATACAGCAGGACACAAACTTGTGAGTTCATGTCCCCCTTTTCTCTTAAATGTTTTCGGATTTATAACTCTCGGGGGCGAAATACATGTCAACATGGGTATGATTTGGCCATGAAATGAACTATTAGATCATGTGAGCATAAGCTGAAACTGAAGTGCCATTAACTCTTTTAAGAACCACAGACAAGGGTTAGATCTAACGGGTACGGCCGAGCCCCACTCATGGTCCTTGTGTGACCACATAGGGTGCTGTTGTGTCCCAGTCGAGGTGATTCGACAACGGTCAAGGTGATTTGACACAGTCAAGGTGATTTAATACAACCAAGGTGATTTGACACAGTCGAGGTGATTCGACACTATTAATCGTCTACTCGGGTTGAGTACTCCCTATGTCGCCACATATATTAATATCCTTGCAAAACATTCATTGATCTGTTCATAGACGCTTTACATACCCGCTTTCAAAGGAATCTCTCAAATGTTTTCAAGTTTAATGGAACTCATACAAAACACATGAACTCGCTTAACTTTTGTTGATATTTTCAAAATTACATGTATTTCAGGAAACAAGATGGATCTTGGGCGCTGGTGTTGTCATCAAGATATAAATACCAAGTTTAGATGTCATCCACTTTTGTCGATTTGTAATTTAACCTGAGGATATGTTGGGTGAAACTTAAATGACTTGTGTTTTAACATTTTAAACTTATGAATGGATGAACATCACATTAACATATAGTGTTTATTATAATCGAATGCAATGTAAACCGATCAAGTCACATAATAAACGCTTTCGCAAAAGTCGGGGTGTGACATTAAATGTCGGATACTTGGGATTAAGAGCCCACGCCTCCAGTTCAGTTCTCGACGTGGGTTAATTGACCTTTGCTGGATGTGCCTCCTCGGTGGCGAGGCACTCTTTGCTTGTATAAATGAACGCGACCCTTATTTCATTTGGGAGACCAATCACCGAATGAGGGCTTAATGTTATCGTGTTAAAGTCTTTGTCGCATTCCCTTCCTAGGAGGATGTCGTATCGAGAATGCACAGGTAGCACCACAAAGTTGACAGTGCGCAGGTAGCACCATGAAGTTGACTATCTTAGTTCTCAACTGCTTGCCGTCTGTGAGAGTGAATAGGAATGAGATCTTGCTGCGGAGTCATACAGGTTCGTTGCAAAATCCGGTCAGTGGCATGTCAATGGGCACGGGTCCATTTTTATCTTCTTGATTAAATTGTTAGAAGCACTGCTCATAAATGATGTTTGCAGTCCTTCCACCATTGATCAACATAGTTTGAACGATAGTGACCAATGTTGGACCTACAAAGGAACAAATGCTATTCAAAAGCCAAAACATGACTAAGTGATCAAGAAATAAAGTGAAGATTGAACCAGATTTCTCCCAAATATAGTGAATCTTGAACACCTAGAATAGAGCATCTGTTGAAGATATGCCATCCATTGTTTGAAGCCTTGGAACCGTTGTTGATAAAGAAACAATGTTTGTTCATAGCCAAAGCTCTGTTGAAGACAAAGGTCTGCTCACGAAGACCAAACATCTGTTGTGACCAAACATATGTTTCGAATGAAGTTACAGAGGATTGAAGAACAAATGTTCCCTAATGTAACAGTATTAGCTTGTTAATAGTGTTTAGCATAGTTAGATCAGTTGTATGATTCCCACAAATGTTTACAACATTTGTGGAATCTTTTCTATTAGGAATGTTAGATGTCACTATCAGGTAATGTTAGCCAATCACAAACAAAGCTTTTGTACTTAGTATAAATGGATCTCATCTGTTAGAGATCTATTTATCACACACATCACATTTTCTTTTATACGAACATATTTGTATATGATAAGGTTGAGGGGATTTTGTAGACTCAATCATTCTTTAAAACTTGTAATCATTTGATTCAATGAAAAATAGATGTTGATGATAATTCCTTGCTTATGATTACTTTAACTTTTCTTCAGTACAAAATTGTCTGTTATTATCTGTTTTAATCAGAAGCCTTGTAAACTCTGTTCTTACAACCAACCACTCATGTGTCGCAGCCCCGACCTCTACCCCGGGAGCGGGCGCCGCGAGCCAACAGAGCGGGTGGTATTAATGTTTATTAATTTGGCAGCGGAAATGAGACATCAGGACCGTAGTTAGGAAATATTATCAGAGTTTTAAAACACCAAACTTTTATAATAAATAAATGGGATAAACCCAAGTTTCATTCATAATACATTTATAGGGATAAACACTAATTATTGAAAACATAATCTTCTTTTTATTTGGGTAACTTTTATAGCCACTTCTTTAAGCCTTCAGTGCTCCCCTAATTGGCTTCTATTATCTTCACATCAAGTGACCTGAAACACGTTTTAAAAAGATTTTATCAGCAAGAAATACTAGCGAGTGCATCCAAGTTTAATCAAAACAAGCTTTTATAACTTTACAGTATTGAGAGCAATTACAATGTTTATATCTACCAATATACTAATTCAGTATTTATCATGTTCACAGTTCCATGACTTTGATCATGTTACTCATTGGCTAACTCGTCCATTGTTATCAATTCCCATTTCCATATTGGCATTTCTAATTGCTGCAATAACCCTAAAGGTTTCGGATGTTCAGCTTTAACTTGTGAACAAGTTAGATATTTAGCAACATAGTTTGCTACATCCTTTTTCATTCCTATCCACCTGAAATTCTTTCTTAAGTCTTAATACATCTTATCACTACCGGGATGTATTGTATACTTAGACTTATGGGATTCTTCTAATATTTTGTGGCGTAGGTTTTCACACCCCAACCGATGGCGGAAACATCGGGGCGCGACACTGAGCGAAACAGATTGTCAAGAGAAATTCCATAACAACTACATTACCAGATAGTTAATATTATGTCCCATACCATAACCCATCAAGAAAAATAAGTTATTACAGATAGTGATATCTCAAAAACAAATAACATGTTCCGACAACTCAGATTATAAATAAATTGGTTGTTTGTTTCTAGACTCTCCCTAACTTGATTCCACATAGCAAGCATCCCAGCAGATAGCTCCTAAACACCTGCCACATACGTTAAAATAGAGGTCAATACACATAGTGTAAAGGTGAGCATACAAGTTTAATAGTATAATAGAGTTTGAAATTCGTTTGCGCATAACCAGCATGTACAACGTATAATGTGAAGCATGTAAGTTATCGACAAAGATCTTATCAATACCAATGACTGCGAGTAGCGAGTGCGCATCATATGTTCACCACTGCGAACACGTGAAATATTTTCCTTAATAACCCCTGAATGAACAGGTGCTGAGTCCAAACTATAGTAATATCGTTGCTAAGGCAAGTAGACATCAATCAATGTGTAAACATAACAAACATGCATTCATCGAGTCACGTATAACATGCAATAGCGGTCATCGTATAAATAGTGTTTGTGTTGTGTGTTCGATGTGATTTAGAATAAGTAACATATGTAACACCCAAAAGTGCGTAAAGTAAAAAGGGATCGAGTATACTCACAACGATGGTAGTTAATGGATTGAATGGAGTGCTAGAGTGAGATTAGCCTGATCAGAACGATAGCGTAAGCGATAAGCGGCGCGTAAAACGATGCAGGGTAAACAAGTGACGAGTGGTCATCCAGCCGGATGGCAATCCGAACGGATGTCCATTCGATCGGATGTCAATCCGTTCGGATGGGCATTCGGTCGGATTGACGCTTGTTTGGAATGGGTGTGTTTATGTATGATGGTTTGCCTTTTGAAGTTTTCGTTGTAGCGTTTTGAAAACGGAGAAGTATCTCTACCTTTTAGGTCGTTCGATCGAACGGCGTTTCGATCGGACGACAATCTGTTCGGTGAGGTATTTCTCAGAGAACAAGTTCACAGCAGGATCAACATCCAGTCGGATGGTCTACCGATCGGGTGACAGTCCGTTGGAGTTGACTATGCATTGAACATGTTGAAAATTGTTTAAGGGTTGAATCCTCAAGTACAGTCCGATCGGATTGCGGGTCGATCGGGTGGCAATCCGATCAGATGGTAATCCGATCGGACAGCGACCCGTCCCACGATCCGATCTTTTGCAAATTAGAGATTCGTTAAGTTTGAAAAGTTTTGCGGTTTGATCGAGACGGTATGGCAACGCGCTAAACAACAGAAACCCCACATGACCCAAGTTATCTGATCGAACATGAATCACCCTGGTCCGATCAGTTTACTGGTTCGTGACGGTTGTTCATGTTTAACCTGAAATCAGTTATCCTGTGGATAGAAATCAGATCTTGAACCAATACTTCACCAAGAACGAGTAAAAGATCAGAACGAGCTCCAATTTCATCAGTTTTGAGTGCATTGAGTGTAAAGGAGTTGAAAGAAGGTTGGAAAACCATCTTTCAATCCCTTTAACCTTGGTTATGTTAAGATATGTACAAGATCTTTGTTTATTCATGTGGAAATCTATTAGATCTGAGTTATTCTTGGTGGAATGAAGCCAACTTTTGAAGTTCATAAGAACCCCACTGTGACATCACCCTAGAACACCTCAAATCCACTGATTTCACGGTTACAAGTTAAGATTCAAACGTGAAAAAGATGAAGAAGTGCGTGTAGATCATAGAAGTATAAGATTTAGGTTGGAAACTTACAAGAATTGCGAGAAATCGAGAGAAATGAGTGCTTGAGCGTGCTGGTCGAGTAGAGGAGCTGTCACATCACAAATGATGTGACAGGAGGGTATTTATAAGGTTTCCAAAAGAGGAAAGGCACAAGGGTCGAGTGAGTCACCGATCGGATGGCGCCCCGATCGGACGGCCACTCGATCGGGTGGCCATTCGATCCAAGTGTCAGCGTGTTGGGTTTTGTCGTTTCGATTCGTGTGTTGAGCGTTGCGATGCGATTCGAGTGAGTGATGCGATAGTATTACCCACGATTAACCTAACTACTATATCTAACATACAATCACTATAAATAACTTGCATTTAGCGTTTGCGATTAGACTACGATGTGATAGAATTTGCGATTGCGTTTTGATTAATCACCATACATAATATAAACATGCACAAGTAACACATAATAAGCACACACACGTAAAACAACATCCAGAACGCGTAATTCGGGTTGCGAACACGATAGCGATGCGATTAGCGATAAGTCGATTAGCGATTAATATACGATTTAGTAGCGATTTATTAACATGTACTCCACATAATACAACTAAAGCGCTTTAACTACACAACCAGTTATAAGTCGAGGTGGTCAATCCGTAGTTAAACAAGGAGTGACAGATCGCAATTAGCAATCTTTTCTTCCTTTGACTTTGACCTTGACATTGACTTCGATTTCCCGAACACGGGTTGTTACAGTCTCCCCTACTTAAGGAAATTTCGTCCCGAAATTTAAGAAGTTGTCGTAACAAACAGTTGCGGGTACTTTGCCTTCATATCACTTTCTAGTTCCCAAGTAAACTCGGCACCGCGTTTGCCTTCCCAGCGAACCTTCACAATGGGAATGCGTGAGCGTCTGAGTACCTTGGTTTCTCGTCCCATAATCTCGACAGGCTTTTCCACGAAGTGTAATGTTTCGTCCACTTGTAAATCCTCGAGAGGGACATGTAATTCCTCTTCGGCTAGGCACTTTCTGAGGTTCGAAACATGGAAAGTCGGGTGGACGTTACTCAGTTCCTCCGGTAATTCGAGTATGTATGCCACCTTGCCAATCCTTTCCCGGATCTTAAAGGGTCCAACATATCGAGGCGCAAGATTTCCTTTCTTGTCGAATCTAATCACACCCTTCCAAGGTGCAACCTTTAGGAGTACGTGATCGCCAACGTCAAATTCAAGGGGCTTGCGGCGTCTATCGGCATAACTTTTCTGAAGACTCCGAGCTTTCAGTAGATTGTCTCGAATTTGGGGGATTTTGTCAGTCGTTTCTTGCAACAGTTCAGGACCGGTAAGTTGTGCATCTCCGATCTCGTGCCATACAATAGGCGATCGACATTTCCTTCCGTATAATGCCTCAAATGGTGCCATTTGAATGCCAGAGTGATAACTGTTATTGTACGAGAATTTTACTAAAGGTAAGTACGTATCCCAATTACCACCGAAATCTATGCACACGAGCGAAGCATGTCTTCAAGGGTACGAATCGTGGGTTCAGTCTGACCGTCGGTCTGTGGATGGAAAGCGATACTTAGATTAAGTGTAGTACCGAGAGCAGATTGAAACGTTTCCCAAAGACGCGAGGTGAATCGACCATCGCGATCAGAGATGATATCATGAGGGGTCCCGTGTCGACATATAACCTCGTTGGTGTAGATTCATGCTAATCGTTCTACCTTATAGTCTTCTCGTATCGGTAGAAAGTGAGTGGACTTTGTCAAATGGTCAACGATCATCCAGATACTGTCGTTACTTGATGGCGTGCGCAGGAGTTTCGTTATGAAGTCCATAGCTATACTCTCCCATTTCCACATAGGGATCTCGGGTTGCACGAGTAAGCCAGAGGGTCTTTGATGCTTGGCCTTGACTTTTGAACAAGTCAGGCACTTCGAAACATCGATAACAATATCCTTTTTGATACCCGGCCACCAGTACTTGTAGCGCATGTCCTGGTACATTTTGTCAGCACCGGGATGAATAGAATATCGAGATTGTGGGCTTAGTCCATCAGAAGTTGTCCAAATTCGGTCTAAGTAATGAAAGATGCCATTCGATTTGTTCTCGAGTTGAGCACCGTCGTTGAGAATTCTTTCCTTCTTCAGGGTTCTTTCGGTAAAACAAGCATGTTGAGTGTCGCGTATGAGGGCTTCGAAATTATGCTGGGTTTGAACATTACGAACGCTATGCAAATAGCTTCGTCAACTGAGAGCGTCGGCGACGACGTTTGCTTTGCCTGGATGGTAGTGGATCTCACAGTCGTAATCGTTGAGGAGTTATACCTACCGGCGTTGACGTATATTCAGTTCCTTCTGGTCAAAGATGTGTTGTAGGCTCCTATGATCGGTGAAGATCATACACTTAGTACCGTAAAGGTAGTGTCGCCAAATCTTTAATGCAAAAACAACTACGCCAAGCTCGAGGTCGTGTGTGGTGTAGTTCTTCTCGTGGATCTTGAGCTGTCGAGAGGCGTACGCGATGAACCTGTCTCGTTGCATGAGAACACAACCAAGACCAAGGTTCGAGGCATCGCAGTATACTACGAAGTTGTCGTTTCCGTTGGGAAGTGAAAGCACGGGAACATTTCCTTGAGAGTTTGAAAGGCCTCCTCTTGTTTGGCCCCCCAAGTAAAAGGTTTGTCCTTATGCATAAGCGAAGTAAGCAGTACATCGATTCTAGAGAAACCTTCGATAAATCGGCGATAATAGCCTGCTAGTCCAAGAAAAGAACGGACTTCAGATGGGTTTTTGGTGTAACCCAACTCTTAATAGCTTCTATCTTCGCAGGATCGACATGAATACCTTGACTATTGACAATGTGACCCAAGAATTGGACCTACTCCAGCCAGAATTCACACTTGGCGAACTTGGCATAGAGACGGTTTCCCTTGAGTAACGCAAGAACCAAACGTAGATGCTGCGAGTGTTCGGCTTTTGACTTGGAATAGATCAGGATATCATCGATGAATACGATGATGAAGCGGTCTAGGAAGGGTTTGCACACGCGATTCATTAGATCCATGAAAACTGTAGGAGCGTTGTGTGACATATGTGCTTGTAATCATTGTATAAACTCTGAATTGTTCAATTATCAATAAAACAATGTGATTTGATCCCAATGTTTGTTTATTTATGTTTTACATTTTGCATGTTTTGATTTTTTTGTTCGCTTTCAAACTCTATATCGCTTTCTAGAAAGTTGTACGCAAACGATACGTAAACGTAATATGTTTAACGCGACAAACACTCCGAAACATCACTATATGCTTGACATACCTTAAATAACCTTTACATAACTTAGAAATAAGTTTTGAAGGCTTTGGTATGGCAAAATTAAGTTTATTCGATCGTAGGGACTATTTACGTCAAACTGCGAAACTATGCCGATTCGTGTGGTAACGAACATTCCGGAACATGATCATAAGTTAAACATACCATAAATATCCTTTACATAGCTTGGAAATAGGCTTTGAGGGGTTCGGTGTGCAAAAATAAACTTTTTGGTCAATCAGGGACTAAAAGCGTCAAAAAGTGCATAAGTTTGCATTTACGCGCATAACTTACGTTCTGAATATATCCGGACATCTAAAAATTTATTTAACCATTAAAATATTTTATTTTAGTGATTGGCATGATAAAATTCCATTCGTCGCGTAATTTGGATCGTTTTTCGCGTCTGTTCGTTAAAGATATTTTAAAGCATATTTTAAGTTCTCTAGACTTTAACTTCATTATAGAGCCTTGAAAATGGGTTATCGGGGTTTAAACGCGTCAAGAATGTCTTAATAGTGTTGCAGGGACCAAAACTGTCAATATTCGAAACTTTCTGGAACTGGGCATGTGGTGGCGTCACGCCACCACAATCTGGGCTTGCTGTGGCGGCACGCCACCACCCTATATGGGCATAAACTCAAGTTTCAGCAATGGCAGGTCTATTTTCAACATTTAACTTGAAGTTTAGGGTCTTTTTTGTAACATTTGTAATACCGTGTGATGGTTTTTGGCACCCCTAGTATTCCAAAACCATTTTACTTATGTATACAATCCAGATCAAAGCTCAATTATCGAGTAACGATCCTAACGGTTCTTCAAACTCTATATAAACCCACTTGAATTCATTCTTCTTCCTCACATTGAGCTCAATTTCATTCTCTAAATTGAAGCTCTCCTTGTGAAGCTTCATACCTGAGAATTTTTTAGTTCAAATCTTCATAACTTGGACCTTTTGTAAGTTTCGTTCGTTCTTTTATGCGTTTTTAAGCACGAAAGTCAAACAGTGTTTGACTTTCTGCTTTGACCAGTCAATAGTCTACACGAAGTTCGTTCGAACTTCGCAACGTGAGCGTAATCACAATGGTCATAGTCCTTTGTGACTATACTTACTGATTACCGCGTTGTTTTGGCATAGTGACGAGTCATAGTTTCGGTCAAAATACGCATTTATGCGTATTATGCAACCAAACTATTCTTAGGTATCAAAACCCTTCGTTTTGATATCAAACTCGTTTTCTAACTTCGCTTAGACTTTCAAACAACCGCTTAGACTTTCAAACCCGACCCGTTTGGTCGATCATTAGGATCCGACCAAACACATTTTGTGACCATAGTTTTATAGGGAATAACCTTCCGAGGTTATACCTTATGGTCACTACGTTTAGTTAGTTGTATGATAGGTAGTTTATATGCCTTAGGAAAATGACCAAAATACCCTTTTTCCGCATAAATTCATTTTAAGCATATGTAACTTAAGTTTTGACATCTAAACTGATTAGGCAACAATATTAGATATGTTAAGGCATATAATACTTGTCAAAGGACTAGTTAGGCGGTCCAAACGCGTTTTACGCGAACAACGCGTTAAAGTAGCGTAAACTACCTAAACAGGTTGTAATGGGTTGTAAGCACTTAGGATAGGTTCCGATTTAGAATGTAGGCTTTGTTAAACCATATCATATGAGTTCCAATACTCATTTGGTTTACGAAATCTCATCCTATCCGATCTTCCGAATTAGGACCGGTTTATTAACATAGTTACTTATATTAGGTGTCGATTGATTCCGGGATCTTCCTAACTTTGCTTGATTTATTCAAAGAAAATTGAGCAATCTCAAGTGAGTACATAGACCTCTCTTTTACTGTTTCAAATATTTTGGGGTGAAACACATGTGCCTACTTGTTACTTTTATGCTTTTCATGTTTTCATATCATATTCTTGCTATGTTCATTAGTACAAATATAGTACATGATTTCATCCATGCTTTATGCTATGTATGTTTAATTAACATGTTAGTACATTGATTTCATAAACACATTTGTTTCATATGTTCATTTCAGCATATGTACACATTGATTTACATCATATTCATGCTATGTATTTCCATTTTTGCATACATAGTACATTGTTTTCATATAACATGCTTACATTTGGTATGACATTTGGTTTGTTTAACGGGACAAAAGTACGTTCATTAACATTAGCTACGCCGCTCGGTAGTAAGTAGTGGTACCATAGGAATTGACAACTCCCATTCCTGACTTCCTAGGTTTGTTTGGAAGTAGGAAATGACTGAATCCGATATACATAATTTAGATAAACCTTTAATTTGTTTAAAGGTTTGTCGCCATAGTCGCAAGGCTTGAATGTATGCGTTTTAACATTACCGCATAGATGTTTGTATCAGTAGAGCATGCAGTTATTTTACAAAACATAACTTATGAATTAAACTTTGAATTATTCAAAAACATTATTTTGTGCATTTTACATATGGTTTAAGTAGTCACTTTTTACTTGCCATACATAACATTTGGTTACACATTACATGATTTACATTTGACAATAGACATTGTTTACACATAAACATATTGACATTGGTTTAAACAAGACATTTTGTTGGTTTGTTTGGGTAAGTGATTTAAATAATGAGGCGTGTGTAATATGATAAAAGCATGGTGGATACACCGTTGGTACTTCCTATATATAAGTGCTTTTATGATATTACATATCGTAGCATTATTTAAACCATTTCAATTTAGACATATTACATTTTACATAGATAACATATTTTCACATAAACATTGATTTACAAACAACTTATTTTATACAAATCTCATTTTTACTTGGTTATTTATTTAACCACACATCTTTCTTTAATATCATATTTCTTATCGATTTTTATATGATTTACAAAGGAATACACTTTACAAGGTTCATGACTATTTTAGTTAAAACACTCTTTTAAAAACTTACAAGTCATAAATCCTAAATCAATAAACCTATGTATCTCACAGGCATTTTTATGCTGGCGTACCTATTTTCACATGTGTTTTCAGAAGCTGTTGCATAGGATGATCAAGATACACTTAGGCGGACCTGTGACTTAGTGACATAAAATGAAGCTAGACTAGTTTAAATCGTGTTATGTACTCTAGTTTCCTTTGTATAAGACAATGTAACCCTTTTATTAATAAATAAATCAAAACTTTAAATACCATGGTTGTGAAACAATAATTCTGTTGCTCGACTTCCCAACGTTTCCGCCGCGGTTTGTTGTTTTACGCGGTCGGGGTGTGACAGAAGAGTTGGTATCAGAGCCAATGGTTATAGGGAATTAGGTTATTAGTAATGCTTTGACCTAGACTATAACTTTTCTAGGACCCTAACACAAGTTATCTTGTGTTTAGATCTTAAAACATGCACTTCACCTATCCTTAGGTGATTACCAAAACAAGAACACAATTTTCTGAAACGATTTCTGAAAATCAATCGTCTGTTTTTAAATGATTTATTATAAGGTTTTGAACCCTCCAAGTTTTCAAAATGATTTTGAAAATTTAATCATCCATTCTTGAATGATTCTTTTGGCCTTGTGCCTTCAAAGTTTTCAAAATCTCGCTAAAATTTTGGGTCTAAATAATGTGAACACGTGCAATCTGGAAGGGTGGGTGTCTGTACGTCGAGTTTTCTGTCTAGGCTAGAGTGTTCGAACAAATCCACATAATCAGATCAGTCACTCTTACCTGGGAACTCTTGGGGTGAGTGTCCAATTATAGGCTATAGCATGTCTTCGCAATACATTATTTTTGACCCATTTACTTTGATTAGTCACCGTGTGTCGTTTGTTTGCTTTGTGGTACAGACAAATGACCACCACCTTTGCTTATGTCGATTGGTATCATTTCATTTTCATCTAATCATCTCACTCGTTTTCTCTCATGTTTCCTCTTTTAGAATGCCTCCTCGACGTGAAAATTAGTTACCTAATGTCGAACTGGCAGCAATCATTTCGCAGCAAATGGCTGCTGTACTCCCAGACATTGTTGCTCAAGTTAACCAAGCCAACAATAATAATAATGCTCCGTGCAACTTTCAGAGTTTTAATTCAGCTAAACCGCTCAAGTTCAGTGGTTCTGAGGGAGGAACTGGGCTCCTACAGTGGTTTGAGAGCATTGAGAGTACCTTTTGTCATGTTCAGTGTCCTGATAATAGCAAAGTCAAGTTCGCTTCTAGTGTATTTCAAAAGAGGTCTCTTACTTGGTGGAATGGAGTCATGAGGGATCAAGGTGCTAATGTCGCTTTGGGTCAAACATGGGAAGAGCTTAGGGCTCTTATGATGAGGGAATTATGTCCTCGTCATGAACAGAGGGCGTCAGAAAGAGAGTTTGATGATTTGAAACAGGATAGTGGTGAACATCGGGCTTACACCGATAGGTATGATGAATTGAGTTTGCTATGCCGTACGATGGTATGTCGATGGTTTACCTGACACCATTCAAGACATCGTCACAGGTAGCAACCCTACCACAGTCCGTCAGGCAACCGAGTTGGCCACGACTTTGACTGAGTCGCAAATTAGAAAGGGTAAGCTACGCAGGAAAGGTGACAAGGATAAGAAACAATCCTCTGATAAGGGTGAGAACAAGAAGGGAAAAAAGGGTCTGCAAGGAGGTCTAAGAAGCGCAAGGCTTCTCAGAACTTCGTTGTCACTGCAGAAGTAAATCAGGCAGCTCCCAACCAACATGCACAACCACCAGCAAAGAAACAGTATGCTGGTAAAGCGCCGTTGTGCAACAGATGCAATAGTCACCATCAACCATAGGTGCAGTGTCGTTTTTGTACTAACTGTGGAAAGTCAGGTCATCTTGTCGATGTTTGTTGCTTTGCTCCCAATCAAGTCGCACGTAACCCAGCTCAGCAAGCTGCTCAACCGCTTGCTCAAGAGGCTCAGGCTGCACAACCTCACTATCCTCCTAGTTCGTGCTACAATTGTGCGGATCTGACCCATTACAGAAACCAGTGTCCAAAGTTGGTTAATGCAAATCAGGCGCAGGCTCGTGGTCGAGTCTTCAACATGAATGCTAATGAGGCGCGACTAGACAACAAAGTGGTCAATGGTACGTTCTTTGTTAACAATCAGCCTACATCTGTTCTTTTTTATTCGGGTGCCGATAAGAGTTTTGTGTCATTGTCTTTTGAACCATTGCTTCGCATGACTAGATCGAAACTACGAAAGCCCTTGACAGTAGAGGTAGCTAGTGGTGAACCCATTGTTCTCGATTCTGTTATTCGAAATTGCTAGTTAAACCTTAATAACCATCTTTTTCCTATCGACCTCTGTTAGACCCAGCTCAGGCTCAAAACAACTTCTTTTCACGTAATATGGCAAGTGATTTCAGTAGATGTGAAAAAGATGTGCGGAAATGGAAATCAGACTTTCAAGAAACAAGACCTACAGAATTATCAAGTTTATATCACTTAGAAACAAAATGGTTTACAAAGTGATTGTAAGATTATTATCTAATACAAACGAATCTTAAATTCTGTGGGCGAGAGAGCAATGGAGTTTAGATGTATGTGTGAATGCTAAGCTTCAAACTCACTTTACTTCTCCTGGTTTAGCCTTCTATTTATAGACGGCTTGTATGAATAAACAATTGTTTATTCATACAATAATTCCTGCAAAAAGTGGCCAATTGACATATTCACTGATTCCAACGTTCAAGTTGGCTTTTTCATCATGATTTCATTTAATGTCAACTTGCTTCGGTAAGTGTGGCAGGACAGAGCCAATTTCAGACAAGTGGGTTGTTTCATCAGAAATTCAGATAAACCACTTCATCAGAAATTCTGATGAACAAATCATCAGAAAATCTTTGATGATCAGAAACGTCAGATACTGATGATATTTTATCAGAAATATCATTAGATCTATCAGAAAAGACCTTTTCTGATAATCCAATTCAGCTCTTGATCAACTTGTAATTCTTTGAAGTAGATGCTGTGCTTTTCTAGTTGTCCCATCTGATCTTCTTTTTCTAGTTCGTGATCTTCAGGACTGTGATCTCTTTCATAGACACAGTTGATTGTGTTTTCTTTCAATACTTACAAATAAAGTTTCCTAATAGTTTCCCCCTAAGTATTGTAAGAAAAAGAACTATCTCTATGTCAAACATAAACAATTTTCTTTGAAAGAAAAATTCAAAAACAACTAAGTTTAGAAACATAAAGTGTAGTCAAACCAACCATACATCAGTCAAATTTAAAACTTTGTTCAAAAACAGAAATTTCATCTTATCAATTCATTTAATTGATCTTCACTCTACTTCTGTATTTGTCTCCTGGTTTCAGTCTTTTCTTGTAATCAATAGCCTTTTGAGTTGCTTTGTACATCTCTTTATACCATCCTCTTGCTTCCATCCAATTTTCAATGCACTCTTCAATTGTTTTTCTCAGCTTTTCATTGTTCTTTCCCTTCTTTTTGAGCTGCTCTTGTTTTTCATTCATGCAGTTTTTTATATATTTTAGTGTTTGATTTGAATACCTGCATATTTCACTGATTCTGAACAGAGCTTTCTTTTCATTTGCATCTTTGAAGACTACACACATTTCTGGTTGATCAAAGATTGCTCCGGTTCTTACTGGTTTAGAAGAGATTTCAGCTGGAATTGAAGTGTTTGGAGGTGGTATTAGTACTTTGTTGCTGTACTCAAAATTGATACATAGATCAAAGTCTACCAGTGCAGCCCTTTTGTATAACTTTTCTCCTGCACTTTTGAGACTTTCAAGGGCTCTTCTGATTATAACTGAATTTCCTTTCATTTCATCAATGATACTCTTCATTTTGACTATTCCCAATGGGTGAATATCATCAGCCAGATTTGCATCAGTAACCTTCTGTTGACTGTTGTCTTTTCTGATCAAGGTATACTTGTTTTGTGCTTCATTACCTAGGATGCCTCCTCCAGTGGTCATTGTATCAATTCTTTCAATTGATACTATTGGATTAGTCAAATGCTTGTGTAAAATTACCCAACCTCCATTGTTTCTGTTTTCAACAATACCTTTGCTCAATGGAGAGAGTGATCTCTTTGGGTTGTCTTGTGGACCTTTCCAATAGTAATTCTTTAGATGTTCTTCAGGGTACATTATAGTGTGTAAATCACCTTTTAGCACTTCCATTTTCCTGATGTTCCCTTCTGAATCTTCTATCATTTCTTTTCTTGGCCTTTTTGAGGAAGTCACTTCATGTTCCATTCTTCTCTTTTCTTTTGTATCCAACATTATGCTCAACTCTGTTTCTCCAGTGATGGTTGTGGAAACTGGTTGTACTGGAACATGCTCTTTTGGTTGTACCCTTGATGTGTCTGGCTTTGTGACATTTGGTGGAGGACCCATGGGTACCTTTTGTTTATCTTGAGGTGGACCCATGGGTTGCTTCTGTTTTTGAGCTGTTGCGATTTCTGTTGGTTTGGTTTGATCTTGTTGAACAATTTCTGGTGGTTGTTGAGAACTTTCTGACCTTCTTGCTTGTCTTTCTTGTGGAATTTGAGCTTTCAGTTCCTGAAGATCAATATTAGCTAATCTGGCAACATTATACTGCAATCTCTTAACTAATAGATGAACATTTGAAAGAGCTTGAGTATTTGTTTCCTCTTGTTTCTTCATATTCGGGAACTCTTGATTTTCTTGATTTCTTTGTGCAGCTAATTCCATCAATAGTTTCTCAAAAGCCTCGGTCATGCTGCTGTTGTTGGCTCTGAGAAACTGTATTTCTTCAAGAAGCTTCCCTGAACTTGAGCTTTCCCCTGCAGTTGCAACCTCAGCCATCTTTTTCTTGATATCATGCAGTTCATTAATAGCTTTATTAATTTCTGATGAGCTTTCTTTGTTTTCTGATGATCTTTGCAATTTGTTGAGGACTGTTGTATTGTCTTCAGTTTGCTTCTGCACAGCTTTGACAGTTTCTGACAAAAACTTGATTTCTGATTTTTGATTTCTGATTTCTTGTAGTATCAAATCATGTTTTTCTTCTGTTGCTGTTTTCACAGTAGCAGTTTTATCTTCAGGTTCTTTTCTTCTGTTGAAGTTGTTCTTGGGAAATTGGAGAAACAACAGATGTTTCTCTTCTAACACCAGCAGAAAACACATTCTCTGCTGTTTTAAGGTTAAGAGGATTGGATGAATCCAAATTCCCTATATCCTCACCAGAAAATTGAAACAAATTCAAGTTCTGGATTTCCTCATTTCCTTGAACCATTTCAGGTTCTCCATGAGTTGTTGAGAAACTTTTTGTTTTCTCATCCAGGTTTCCTTGATCAGCAGGCTGATCTTTACCTGTTGTTACTACATTTTCTTCCTCAGAATCTGATTCAGAAAATGAGTCTCTTGTTTTACTCACTTCTTGTTTTGAAGAAATAGTTTCTCTAATTAAGATTTCATGTTTTCCTTGAATTGATTCATCAGAATCATTCTCAGAATCATAAAATATGTTTATTTTAGACTTTTGTGCACCTGTTTCTCCAATGTGTGAGTCTTCAGCATGGTGTTCTTCAGTCACAGGACTCATGTTTACATCTTTTTCAGCTAGATGAGGATCAGATTCATCCTGTTGTTCCATTCTTGGTGTGCTTGACTCTTGTGCATCATGCTCCATTGGGGACACTTGTTCAAAAACTCCTTTGCTCTGTGACTTTTTGTTCAACATCTTCAGGTATTCTGCTCTGTATGGTGATTCTTCTGGTATTATGCTCATCACTTTTTCTGTCAGAGCAGGTACATCATAATCTGACTTCCAAGACCCTGCAACATTCCATGGTTTCATAATTTCTGTCTTCCACATATTTTCTGATGCTGGGATTTCCATGTTTCTTTTCAGAAAAGCATCAGAAATTATGATTGATAGAAACCTTGGAAAGGGTAGATGTGTATCTATTCTTCCATCTTTGGTCAGAATTGATCTTTTGATCAGAATAAATATTTCTGCTCCATAATCAATGTTCAATCCATTAATTAGACTGAACATGATTGTTAGAATGCTCATATTTATCTGATCTGTACCTCCAATCTTTGACGATAGACACTTATTCAGAATTTCCATTAAGACTTGCCAGAAGGCATGTAGCTTGTTTCTCTTGAATTTACTGATTGTTGAAATCTTTGTTTTGTATCCCATTACAGCATCAAGTTGTGAAAACATATCTTCTCTTTCTGGTGACTTTTCAAAGTTCTGATATAAGGGTAGCTCCAAACATTCCCTTATCTTTTCTGGTGAAATTTTAATGAAGATATTTCCCCACACATGTGCTGTTAGCTCAGTATGACTTGAGATTTTGAGAGTTTTTACAACTTGTTGTATGAGTTCTTGTGGTATCTCTCTGGTCTTTGTAAGAGCTTGAGCTAATGGGCACCTTGTTAGAAATTCATTGAGAATTTGACACTTCGTATCATACTCTTCAATTTTATGGTTCATTGCTTCATTGTTGCTCTTTAATGGAAGAAATTCATCTTCAGTGATGAAAGGAACTGAGTGTTTAACTTGAGGTTTGTTGATGTTGACAGCAGCCATTGAGAATTTGGGTTTTGTGTTTGGAAAAGGGTTTTGAATTTGAAGGTTGAAGATGGAAGACTCTGTTTTGAATGAGGTATTTATATGGTGTGTAGACAGAGATTTTTTGAGTGTTTGTCGTGGGTTGTTTGTGTTTAAGAAGATTAATGACACCTTTATGATGTTTTAATCCTTTAAGGAGACAACCGTTTTTGAAAGACCATTGATTTATCTCTAATTTAATGTATATCCTTTTAAAGAGACTTAGAGACTTCAACGATTTTACAGATAAACACAATTTTCCAACTTGCGCCTTTTCTCTATGTGGGACCCCTTTTGTTTAAAAAGGTCTAATCGAAACCTTTTGTGTGTTACCCCAGATATTTCTCATGATGATATTTTTATCATCAATTTTTTTTTTTTTTTTAAGATGAGAGGGAATAAGAAGAGTTATGAGATTTTACTTACATTGTAGTCTTGCATTTCTGAACTCCACACCTTTGTTTTGATATACCAGAGGTATATTTTTGTTTACATAGCTTGTTCCAGTCCTCAGAAAAAATTTAAAAAATTTGTATTTTCAAAAATTCAATTAAATCTGATTAAAAGAATTGTTTTTCTGATGATATGTTAAACTTTCTGATTTTTCAAAACAAAAAATGATTTTCTGATCAGTTATCAGAATTTTCACAATTTTCTGGTGAATAATCAGTTTTTCTGATTGATCATCAGATTTTGATTTCTACTAACTTCTGTTAGTTTCCATGTCAAATTCACCAGATTTTCTTTGATTTTATCAGTCAAGAAGTGTTAGTTCCCTCTAGATCTATTTATCAGAGAAAAAAATTTTAAAACAAACCTGTTGAAAGAAACATAAAACAAACATGATAAACGAAAACAAAACTTAAAACAAAGAAAACTACTCCTCCTCCTCCTCCTCTAACACATTGAACATGTACTTCACATATAACCAAAGACTGGTTACTCGTCCGGTGTGATTCTTCGCCGGCGTCAAGGTGGCTTCACTAATTTTTTCTTGAAGTACCATCTCAGCTCTTGAGTAGCAGCTTCTCACTCCTCCAAAGCCTAGTTGACTAGTGATCACCTTGGTAACAAATCGAGGGTAAATCAGAAAGGGTTGACGGTCGTGGATGTTTGCCTCTAAGTCTCTCATTAGAAACGTAGCATAGTTAAATGGTTTTTCTTGTATCACAGCATGCACCACTTCCATCATCCTATTCGACAGCTCATTGAAGTGTCCAATTTTCTTGGAAAAGCAGACACTTAGCTGAGTTACCAAAAACTGGAAAGGTGGTATAAATCCAGACTTGCTAATGGCTCTTGACGAGTTGAGTGTGTGATAGCCCATTTCAGTCAAGGTTTGTTTCACATTTGATTTTTCCGGAAGTTGGATTTCATGATCATCACCCAGTTTGAGGACTTTTCTGATTGTTTCTTCTTTTAGAGTAATTTTTACTCCCATAACCTCACTTTCAATCCACATGGAAGTACCACCAAAAATGATTTGAGAGTTCCACCAGAACTCTTGGAGAAGTTCTGGATATATGGTGACATGTGATGACACAGCAAAGCCTAGAGGACTTTTCATGATCATATTGTACACAAACCTGCAGTCCTCCCATGCAGGTCCTTCCAAGTTGGATCTTAATCTAAGATTGTGAAGTCTATGAAACGGAAGAGGGAATTGAGTGGCTTTCATCAATTTTGGGCGACCCATTTTTGATAAAGGGAAAAAACTGTTGAAGGGCTTTTGAAGAACTGGTTTTTGTTACAAATGTTCTTTTCAGGTTGATAGTATTTATATATGAAAGTGATGTTATAACAGCCAACCCTTTTCTCTTCAATTAAGAAGATATCTATCCCAGTGAATGTAACAGTGAGTGTAACACTGATTTTGACAGTATATCAAGCCCCATGTGTGAGTATGCATTAAATGACTAGGCATCTATTTTCATAGCTCCTAATGATTCTAGTGCCTACATGTCACATTTAAGTTCCTTATGAAGAAATGACGTTGCATGCAAAAAAAAAAAATGAAATTCAATAAACTAAAAGAAAATGAGATGGTTGATTATCACAGCTGTATGGAACTTCATCAGTATGCATGTCACTTTTCCCCCTTTTTGTGTTTTTATTTTTATTAAAACAAAACAACAAAAAAATACACGAAAATAAGTAATTACAATCTGTGGAATATGCATGAGGATGAAAAAAAAATTCTGATGTTTCAACATAGTTTCTGATTTTATATCAGAACTTCTGGTAATTTTTCCCAGAGTGTCTGATATTTTCTCAGATTATCTGATAATTATTGACTATTTATCAGATTTTCTGGTGTTCCATCATATTGATGGATTGTTTTATCAGAAGCTAGTTGATTTGTTCTATGAGTATCAGAATTTTGTTGTTTAACAAGTTGGTCATCAATTTGTGTTTTTGTGTTTTCTGAGAAATCTTCATCATTTAGATTGACCATGCCTAGTTTGCTGATTAAAAAATTGTGTCTCTTTTCATCAAGAGGTTTTGTAAAGATATCAGCAATTTGATTTTCAGTTGGAACAAAATACATTTCAATGTTACCTTTCTCCACATGATCTTTTATGAAGTGGTATCTGACATCTATGTGTTTAGTTCTTGAGTGATGAACAGGATTTTCAGTTATTGCAATGGCACTCTTTGAGTCACATAGAATTGGAATTCTTGTCAGAGTTACTCCATAATCTTTCAGTTGAGTCTGCATCCACAGCACTTGTGAACAGCAACTTGCTGCTGCTACATATTCTGATTCTGCTGTTGATGTGGCAACACAGTTTTGTTTCTTGCTTGACCAACATACTAATATTTCTCCCAGAAGTTGACATGCTCCAGATGTGCTTTTTCTGTCAATTTTGCACCCTGCATAATCTGCATCTGTGTATGCAATTAATTCAAGGTTTGTATCCTTAGGATACCAGAGACCAATTTCTGATGTGCCTTTGAGATATTTAAACACCCTTTTTACAGCTTTCAGATGAGATTCTTTAGGATCACATTGATATCTGGCCAGAAAACATGTTGCAAACATGATATCTGGTCTGCTTGCAGTTAAATAAAGCAGTGATCCTATCATCCCTCTATAGGTTTTAATATCAACATTTATACCATTTTTATCAGAATCTAACTTGTTCCCTGTTGCCATGGGAGTTTTTGAAACAGAGCAGTTTTCAAGTGAGTATTTTTGTAGAATTGTTTTCACATATTTTGATTGACTCAAAAATATTCCATCAACTCTTTGTTTTACCTGTAACCCTAAGAAAAAGGTTAACTCACCCATCATACTCATTTCAAAGTGGTTGGTCATCAATTTTTGAAATTGTCACAAAATTTTTCATTTGTTGATCCAAATATAATGTCATCAACATATATCTGGACAAGCAGAGTGTGACCTTTGTGTGTTTTGAGAAAAAGAGTGGTGTCAATAGTTCCTTTGGTAAACCCAGAATTGAGTAAGAAGTTTGATAAAGTTTCATACCAGGCTCTAGGAGCTTGCTTCAACCCATACAAGGCTTTGTTTAATCTATAAACATGATTTTGAAATTTTGGATCAACAAAGCCTTCTGGTTGATGCACATAAACTTCTTCCACAATTTTACCATTCAGAAAAGCTGATTTTACATCCATTTGATAAACTTTTAAGTCCTTAGATGCAGCATAAGCAAGAAAAATTCTTACAGCTTCTAATCTAGCTACTGGTGCAAAGGTTTCGTCATAATCAATACCTTCTTGTTGACAGTAACCCTTGACCACTAACCTTGCTTTGTTCCTGGTGATTATGCCATTCTCATCAGATTTGTTTCTGAACACCCATTTTGAGCCTATGACAGATTTGTCATTTGGCTTGGGTACCAGATCCCATACCTTGCTCCTTTCAAATTGATCAAGCTCTTCTTGCATGGCTTGAATCCAGTCTGGATCATTTAGAGCTTCCTTGACAGATTTGGGCTCTATCTTGCTTAAGAACCCAGAGAATGCACACTCATGTGCAGTGGCAGACCTTGTTCTGACACCATCTGTAGGATTGCCTATGATGTCTGAATGAACATGTCCTTTGATCCATCTTAACCTGTTGTGAAATGTTGTTGGTTCTGATGGATTTGAAGTTTCCCCCTGATCAGGTGCTACGTTGTTCTGAAAAGTATCAGAAATCTGGATTTCTGATGTACTACATACTTGATCTGCAGGGTTAGAACATGAATAATCTTTTGATTTATTTTTGAAAGCATCATCATGTACTAGAAAATCTTCATTTAATATTTCAAAGAGATGTTCATAATTTTCTTGATTGTCAGAAAAGTTTATTTCTTTTATGTATTCATCAGAAACCTCTGTTTCTGATTAGTCATCGAATGAGACATACAAACTTTCTCTGATGGTCCTGGTGTTGAGAATAAAAACTCTGTATGCTTTTGAGGACAAAGAGTAACCAAGAAAAATGTCTTTTTCTGCTTTTCTGTCAAATTTTCCAGGCTTTCAAAATCATTAAAAACAAAACATCTACAACCAAACGTATGCAAAAATTTTATACTTGGTATTCTTCCATTTATAATGTTGAAAGGTGTTTTGTTGTGCCTTTTGTTGATTATGGATCTGTTTTGTGTAAAAATGCATTTGCTATAGCTTCTGCCCAGAAGTGAGTGGGCAATTTATCATAAGCAAGCATGGTTCTGGCAGCTTCTACCAAGGTCCTATTCCTTCTTTCAACCACACCATTCTGTTGAGGTGTTCTTGGAGCAGAAAAATCATGAGAAATTCCTTTACTTACTAAAAAATTCTCAATTTTTGCATTTTTAAATTCTGTTCCATTGTCTGACCTGATCCTTCTTACTGTTAGTTTTAACAGATTTTCAATTTTCTTAATAAAATTAATGATCAGATCAGGAGTTTCACTTTTCTTTCTCAAAAATTCTACCCATGTGTACCTGGAGAAGTTATCTACTATTACTAGTATGTATTTCTTTCCAGAAAAATTTACTGGTACTTATGGGTCCACACAAATCCATGTGTAAAAGTTCCAAATTTTCTGAAATAGAAGACTCAGAAATTGATTTGTGTGAGCTTCTTTTGGATTTTCCCATTTCACATGCTTCACAAATTTTATCCTTCTTTGAGGATATCAAAGGTAATCCTTTTACCAGACCTTTGCTTGCTAATTGGCTTAGGTTTTTGAAATTTAAATGAGCAAGCCTTTTGTGCCATAACCAACTACTACCTTTGTTATGTTTTGAAAATAAACATAGTTTTGGATGTTCACTTTCTTCTTTAAAGTCAAAATAGTAGATAGATTTTCTTATCCTTTTCCCACTTAAATAAATTTTGTTATCATCTATACCTATTAACAGCATTTTTCTGGTAAAAAGGTTACCTGAAAACCTTTGTCACAGAATTGACCACAACTCAGCAAATTATACTTTAAGCCTTCAACAAAGGCTACTTTCTCTATGGTCAAACATCCATATTTTATGCACCCATATCCCATGATCCTCCCTTTCACTCCATTTTCAAAATTTACCATTCTACCCAACTTTGAAACAAAGTTGCTGAGTAAGCTCCTATCCCTAGTCATGTGCTTGGAGCTTCCTGAGTCGTAGTACCAGATCTGCTGCACATGATGGTCCTGAAATGAAATGATTAGAGGGTTTTTGGTACCCAGTCATGCTTGGGTACTGTTTCTGATGAAATTTGAAACATTTTGTTTTTATTTCTTCTTGGTTTTGCATCAGAAACTCTGTTATATGCTGAGCCACTAACAGATTTTACATTTTTCTTTTGAAGATGGTGTTGGACAAGCTTCAGTATGTCAACACACATACAAGAGTTATCAGAATTTTCTGATAGATCCTCTTGTGATGGAATGATTGGATAATTTTGAAAAGATGAGTGAACTGCTTCTGGAGTTTTTACAGATTCTTGACTGCATTCACTCTTGTTTGTTTTGAAGTTTGGTTTGTCAAAAGAATATTCAGAACAGATTGATTTGCAAGATTCAGATTCTGATATTAAATTATCAGAATTCTGATGAGTTGCTTTTACAAAGCTAGTGGGTTTATTTCTATTTGATCTTATAGAACTTGTATACCCTAAACCCTCTCCTTTGTTCTTAGGTGTGAACTCAATAAAATTTATAAACTCTTTAGCCTGTTGAAAACCTCTTACCTTGATTTCTTTGTCATTGATTTTCTTGTAAAGATCTTTTCTTTCATTTTCATAAAACTCAATTTTTGCTCTTTGATCTAAACTGTCCTCAATAAGATGTTGGTTTTCAAGAATGATTTAATACAAAGTCCGTTGCAACTCATCAGATTTTCTAATATCTGATTTATGTCTTTCTTGCAGTTTTAGAAAATCTGACATGAGGTTGTTTAGTTTGTGTTCAAGATCAAGATTGTCTAAATTTACCTTTTGTTCTGAAGTTTCTGGTAGTCCTTCAGAGAGTGCCATGACGCAAAAATTTGCCAATTCTTCTTCTTCATCATCAGAAGAATCATCAGATAACCATGTATCTGTTCCAGCAATTAAGCTTACTTGCTGCTGCTTCTTTGCTTCTTCAAGCTTTTTCTCATAATAGGCAACATCCTTCAGCTTTTTGGTCTTGCATTCTGATGCATAGTGACCTCTTTGCTTGCACTTGTAACACACAACTTCAGCCTTCCCTTTATCCTTAGATCTAAACTCTTCTTTAGATCTTCCATCCATCCTTCCTTTGTCACTCCTCTGGTATCTCTGGTTACCTCCCCTCAACCTCTGCTCAAATGTTTTGGTGAGCAGTGCTATTGCTTCAGCAAAAGCTGAAAAGTCTGATGATGCATTAGAAGTTTCAAGATTTTGACTGTTTGAAGGTTGTGGATCATTTGTTGTTGTTGATCTTTGTGAGTTGGAGATTAGAGCTAAAGATCCCCCTCTTTGAATGGTTTCTTCAAATATTTCTTCCTCTCTGGGGATCAAGATGTTGTATAAGTCATGAAGACTCATGTTTCCTAGTTCTAAGGTTGATGATAAAGTCATAGTAAGACTTCTCCATTCTCTAGGAAGGGCATCAAGAAATTTTATGTTTCTTTCATCATTTGATTTTGTTATACCAAATTTCTTTAGCTCGTTTAAAAGTTTTGTAAATATTTGATATGTATCATTTAACCTTTCATTTGGCAAACTTTTAAACCTTTCATAAGATGAGACATTATTTGTTCTTTTGTTTCTTCTCATCCTTTCTCCTCCTTCACAAAGGTTTTCCAACTGATCCCATATTTCCTTAGCTGATGCACAAGCATCAACTTGTGAAAATATGTCATTGGGGATGGCCATAATTAAAAGTGACTTAGCCCTTTCATCCCCATCCACCAGGTCCTTGTCTTCCTCACTCCAATTTATTTCTATTTTGGGAGCGCGGGAGGCACGGATTGCTGGTGATTGGTCAGTTGCTGGAATAGCAGGTATATCAGTCATTGGTGTATGTGGACCCCTTTCAATGGATTGAAACAGAGCTCGGTCATGACCATTAAGGAAATTGACCATCCTGATTTTCCACTGGGGGTATTCCTCTCTGACCAGAGTCGGAGGTTTAGACATAGAACCAATGTTAAAAGCATTATTCCAGGATTGAAATCTGGCCATATTTAGAGAAAAGAAGATGAGCGATTGATCGTTTGAAAATAGTTTATTCAATCTGCTCTGATACCAATTGTTAGACCCAGTTCAGGCTCAAAACAACTTCTTTTCACGTAATATGGCAAGTGATTTCAGTAGATGTGAAAAAGATGTGCGGAAATGGAAATCAGACTTTCAAGAAACAAGACCTACAGAATTATCAAGTTTATATCACTTAGAAACAAAATGGTTTACAAAGTGATTGTAAGATTATTATCTAATACAAACGAATCTTGAATTCTGTGGGGGGAGAGAGCAATGGAGTTTCGATGTATGTGTGAATGCTAAGCTTCAAACTCACTTTACTTCTCCTGGTTTAGCCTTCTATTTATAGACGGCTTGTATGAATAAACAATTGTTTATTCATACAATAATTCCTGCAAAAAGTGGCCAATTGACATATTCACTGATTCCAACGTTCAAGTTGGCTTTTTCATCATGATTTCACTTAATGTAAACTTGCTTCGGTAAGTATGGCAGGACAGAGCCAATTTCAGACAAGTGGGTTGTTTCATTAGAAATTCTGATAAACCACTTCATCAGAAATTCTGATGAACAAATCGTCAGAAAATCTTTGATGATCAGAAACGTCAGATACTGATGATATTTAATCAGAAATATCATCAGATCTATCAGAAAAGACCTTTTCTGATAATCTAATTCAGCTCTTGATCAACTTGTAATTCTTTGAAGTAGATGCTGTGCTTTTCCAGTTGTCCCATCTGATCTTCTTTTTCTAGTTCGTGATCTTCAGGACTGTGATCTCTTTCATAGACACAGTTGATTGTGTTTTCTTTCAATACTTACAAATAAAGTTTCCTAACAACCTCACAATGATGCAACTTGGAAGTTTCGACATTATAGTGGGAATGGATTGGTTAGCCAAGTATCACGTAGAGGTAGTTTATTTTGAGAAGATTATTCGTGTTCCTCTTTCTTCAGGTGAGATCTTAGAGGTTCGTGGTGAGAAACCTGCTAGTAGTGTCAAACTCATGTCTTGTACTCAAGCTCAGAAGTATCTGCGAAAGAACTATGTGGCCTTCTTGGCACATGTTGTAGCAGATAAAGGCAAAGGTAAGTCTATTCAGGATATCCCTGTTGTTCGGGATTATCTTGAAGTATTTCCTGAATAGTTACTTGGTTTACCCCCAACACGTCAGGTTGAGTTTCGTATTGATCTTGTACCTGGTGCTAGTCCCATTGCTAGATCTCCATATCGTCATGCACCGTCTAAGATGCAAGAGTTGACTAAGCAGCTTCAGGAGCTTTCTGACAAAGGTTTTATTCGTCCTAGCTTTTCACCTTGGGGTGCTCCCGTTCTTTTTGTCAAGAAGAAAGATGGATCTTTCAGGATGTGCATCGATTACCGTGAGCTTAACAAGCTTACCATCAAGAATCGATATCCCCTACCTCGTATTGATGATCTCTTTGACCAATTACAGGGTGCTACTTGTTTTTCAAAGATTGACCTTCATTCTGGGTATCATCAACTTCGTGTGCTTGAAGAAGATATTCCTAAGACTGCTTTCCGCACTCGATATGGGCATTATGAGTTCACAGTGATGCCATTCGGTTTGACTAATGATCCTTCTGTTTTCATGGACTTGATTAATAGGGTTTGTAAGCCTTATTTGGACAAGTTCATCATCGTTTTCATTGAAGACATCTTGATTTATTCTAAGACGCGAGCTAATCATGAGCAACATCTTCGTCTTACTCTGGAACTCTTGAAGAAAGAGCAACTTTTCGCAAAATTCTCCAAGTGTGAATTTTGGCTTAAGGATGTTCAATTTTTGGGACATATCATCAACGAACACAGTATTCATGTAGATCCCTCCAAGATCAGTGCGATTAAGGATTGGGATACGCCTACTACACCCACCAAAGTTTGTTCTTTTCTTGGTCTCGCGGGTTATTACCACCGCTTCATTGAAAACTTCTCCAAGATTGCAGTTCCTTTAACTGCTCTAACCCAGAAGAACAAACCCTTTGATTGGGGATCTAAACAGGAAGAAGCTTTTCAGACTTTGAAACAGAAACTCTGTGATGTACCTATTCTATCTTTACCTAAAGGCAATGATGATTTTGTCGTATACTGTGATGCATCCAAATTAGGTCTTGGCTGTGTTCTCATGCAAAGGAACAAAGTCATAGCTTACACATCAAGACAGTTGAATGTTCACGAGAAGAATTATACGACTCATGATCTTGAGTTAGGTGCAGTTATATTCGCTCTCAAAATCTGGAGACACTATTTGTATGGTACAAAATGTGTTGTTTTCACTGACCACAAAAGTCTTCAGCATATCTTCAATCAGAAAGAACTCAACATGAGTCAACGACGTTGGATTGAACTTCTAAACGACTATAGCTGTGAAATTCGCTACCATCCTGGTAAGGCGAATGTCGTGGCTGACGCATTAAGTCGTAAGGAACATGTCAAGCTTCATTGTGTTTGTGTTCGACCTGATATTCAAAGACGCATTTCTCAGGCTCAACATACCTGTGTTTCACAAGATTTGATGGATAAGGAATTACCATTTCATATCAAGCCTGATCTTGAGTTGAAAGACGATGGATTGTATTATTTCATGGACCGTTTATGGGTCCCAAGTCGAGACAATCTCCGCACCTTACTTATGGATGAAGCTCATAAGTCTTGTTATTCTATTCATCCTGGTGCAGATAAAATGTATAAGGATCTTCGTACTTAGTTTTGGTGGCCTGGTATGAAGAAAGACATTGCCTTATACGTATCAAAATGCCTTACTTGTCTTTAGGTTAAGGCTGAACATCAACATCCCTCTGGATTGTTGGAGTAACCAGAGATTCCAGTTTGGAAATGGGAAAACATTGCTATGGATCTTATTACCAAACTTCCGTGCACTAAAAGAGGTTATGACGCTATTTGGGTAGTTGTTGATCGTCTTACAAAGTCAGCACATTTGTTACCAATCCGTGAGGATCTATCTGCTGACAAGCTGGCTAAAATCTATGTGGATGAGATTGTATCCCGACATGGTGTTCCTTTGACCATTATATCTGACAGAGATGCTCGATTCTCATATCATTTTTGGAGGACCATGCAATCTGCTATGGGAACCCAACTTAATTTGAGCACAACTTATCATCCTCAAACAGATGGTCAATCTGAAAGAACAATCCAGACTTTGGAGGATATGCTTAGAGCTTTTGTGATCGATTTTGGTGGTAGTTGGGATTCGTATCTTCCGTTGATTGAATTCTCCTACAATAATAGTTATCACTCTAGCATCAACATGGCTCCTTTCGAAGCTTTATATGGTCGAAAATGTCGTTCACCAGTCTGCTGGAATGAGATCGGTGAGGCTCAGCTTACTGGACCTGACCTCATTCTAGAGACAACAGATAAGGTTAAGAAAGTTCGCGATAACCTTCAGACAGCTAGAAGCCGTCAAAAGAGTTACGCGGATCGATGATGCAAGCCTTTGGAATTTCAAGTCGGTGATCGCGTTCTACTCAAGGTTTCACCTTGGAAAGGTGTGATCAGATTTGGAAAGACAGGAAAACTTGCACCTAGATATGTTGGGCCATTCAAGATCGTCGAAAGAATCGGAAAGGTAGCCTACACATTGAGTTACCTCCTGAACTTGGAAATATTCATCTAACCTTTCACGTGTCCAATCTCAAGAAGTGTTTAGCTGACGAGAACCTCCACATACCGCTTGATGAAATTCGTGTTGATGACACGATGCATTTTGTTGAAGAACCTGTGGAAATCATGGAACGTGAAGTCAAATGGCTCAAACGCAATCGCATTCCACTTGTCAAAGTTCGCTGGGAATCTAAACGTGGACCAGAATTTACTTGGGAACGTGAAGATCAAATGAAGGTAAAATATTCACATCCATTCTCACAAGTTTCCTCTAAATATATTTCGGGACGAAATTTCAACAAGTAGGGGAGACTGTGACATCTGTGCTTGTAATCATTGTATAAACTCTGAATTGTTCAATTATCAATAAAACAATGTGATTTGATCCCAATGTTTGTTTATTTATGTTTGCCATTATGCATGTTTTGATTTTTTTTGTTCGCTTTCAAAATCTATATCGCTTCCTGGAAAGTTGTACGTAAACTGATATGTAAACGTAATCAGTTTAACGTGACAAACATTCCGGAACATCAATATATGCTTAACATGCCTTAAATAACCTTTACATAACTTAGAAATAAGTTTTGAAGGCTTTGGTATGGCAAAATTAAGTTTATTCGATCGTAGGGACTATTTACGTCATACTGCGAAACAATGCCGATTCGTGTGGTAACGAACATTCCGTAACATGACCATAAGTTAAACATACCAGTGTGCAAAAATAAACTTTTTGTCAATCAGGGACTAAAAGCGTCAAAAAGTGCATAAGTTTGCATTTACGCGCATAACTTACGTTCTGAATATATCCGGACATCCAAAAATTTATGTAATCATTAAAATATTTCATTTTAGTGATTGGCATGATAAAATTCCATTCGTCGCGTAATTTGGATCGTTTTTCGCGTCTGTTCGTGTTTCGTCGTAAAATTTGCAATACCGTGTGATTGTTTTTGGGCACCCCTAGTATTCCAAAACCATGTGCCTTACGTGTACGATCCAGATCAAATTCATAACGTTTCTTCAAACTTTATATAATCCCACTTGAATTCATTCTTCTTCCTTACATTGATCTCAAATTCATTCTCTAAGTTGAAGCTCTCCTTGTGAAGCTTCATACCTGAGAATTTTTGAGTTCAAATCTTCATAGCTTGGACCTTTTGTAAGTTTCTTTCGTTCTTTTATGCGTTTTTAAGCACGAAAGTCAAACAGTGTTTGACATTTTGCTTTGACCAGTCAATGGGCAACACGATGTTCGTTCGAACTTCGCAACGTGAGTGTAATCACAATGGTCATAGTCCTTTGTGACTATACCTACTGATTACCACGTTATTTAGGAATAGTGATGAGTCATAGTTTCCGTCAAAATACGCATTTATGCGTATTATGCAACCAAACTATTCTTAGGTATCAAAACCGTTCGTTTTGATATCAAACTTGTTTTCTAACTTCGTTAAACATGTTTTAACATGTTTAACTCGTCACTTTTATTTTAGTGCTTACATAGGGTCGTAAGATAAGCGGTCTAAACAACCGCTTAGACTTTCGAACCCAACCCGTTTGGTCGATCATTCGGATCCGACCAAACATATTTTGTGACCATAGTTGTATAGGGAATAACCTTCCGAGGTTATACCTTATGGTCACTACGTTTAGTTAGTTTTATGATAGGTAGTTTATATGCCTTAGGAAAATGACCAAAATACCCTTTTTACGCATAAATTCTTTTTAAGCATATGTAACTTAAATTTTGACATCTAAACTGGTTAGGCAACAATACTAGACATGTTAAGGCATATAATACTTGTCATATGACTAGTTAGGCGGTCCGAACACGTTTTACGCGAACGACGCGTTAAACTAGCGTAAGCTACCTAAACAGGTCATAATGGGTTGTAACCACTTAGGATAGGTTCCGATTTAGAATGTCGGCTTTGTTAAACCATATCATATGAGTTCTAATACTCATTTGGTTTACGAAACCTCATCCTATCCGATCTTCCGAATTAGGACCGGTTTATTAACATAGTTACTTATATTAGGTGCCGATTGATTCCGTGATCTTCCTAGCTTTGCTTGATTGTTATTCGAAGACTATTGAGCAATCTCAAGTGAGTACATAGACCCCTCTTTTACTATTTCAAATATTTTGGGGTGAAACACATGTGCCTACTTGTTACTTTTATGCTTTTCATGTTTTCATATCATATACTTGCTATGTTCATTAGTACACATATAGTACATGATTTCATCCATGTTTTATGCTATGTATGTTTAATTAACATGCTAGTACATTGATTTCATAAACACATTTGTTTCATATGTTCATTTCAACATATGTACACATTGATTTACATCATATTCATGCTATGTATGTCCATTTTTGCATACATAGTACATTGTTTTCACAAAACATGCTTATATTTGGTATGACATTTGTGACAACTATGCTCTGTAATCGATGTACAATGTAAAAAAATGTTAATTATCAATAAAACAATGTGTTTTGGTGTAATTATATGTGTATTTGTGTTTGATGATTTTACGATTTGATTCGACTTTAATTTCAAGCTTTAAATCGCTTTCTGGAAAGTTTTACGCAAACTGGTCCGTAAACGCAGTCAGTTTAACGTGGCAAACACTTCGGAATAGTGACATAGGCTTAACATACCTTAAATAACCTTCACATAACTTAGAAATAAGTGTTGGATGGTATGGTGTGTTGAAAACAAGTCTATTCGATCGCAGGGACTATTTGTGTCAAACTATGAAAGTATGTTGATTTGTTCAGTAACGAACATTCTGGAACTTGGTCATAAGTTAACCATACCCTAAATATCCTTTACATAGCTTAGAAATAGGCTTTGAGGGGTTTGGTATGCTAAAATAAACTTATTTGATCAATATGGACTAAAAGCGTCAAAAAGTGCACAAGTTTGCATTTCCGCGCATATCTTACGTTATGAATATATCCGGACACCCAAAATTTTTGTAGACACTAAAATATTTTTATTTTAGCGATCGGCATGCAAAAATACTATTCGTCGCTTAAGTTGGATCGTTTTCGCGTCCGTTCGAGTTTCATCGTAATCAGACGAATAACGCAACCGTACGACCAAACGAGCCGACATCTAGGAGTTTTCCGAGCATACTTTGAGTCCTCTATACTTTTACCACCTTGTAGGGACTTGAAAATGGCTTAACGGGTGTTAAAAGTGCCAAAAATGGGCTTATGTATGTGCAGGGACCTAAACTGTCAATGTTGAAACTTATGCTGATCTGCAGATTTTAGGTGGGGCGCGTAAGCCTGTCCCTCAGCTTACGTGGGGCGCCTAAAAGTGCCTATTTCCATAAAATCCATTTTCAGCAAACTGTTTGATGTCCAGGGGCTGTTTATGCAAATTTTCTTGTGTGTTAACCAAGTTAACACCTCTCCAAGGCTTCGAATATGCTCTTAACACTTGTATGGCTATGATTATTGCTTGGAAGTTACACAAACACATGTCTTGATCTTGTGAGTTTCCAACAAGTATAAATAGCAAGCCATTTCATTTGTTTCAACTCACCCTTGATCTGATTTCTCTAAGTTGAAGTTACAATACTTCATGCCTGAGATTTTAAGATCAAGTTCTCCCTAGCAAGGACCCTTTGTAAGCTTCCTTCGTTCTTTTATCGCTTTCCTAGCTTAAAACTCAAACAGTGTTTGACTTTTAGCTTTGACCGGTCAATGGTCAACGCAAAGTTCGTTTGAACTTCGCAACGTGAGCGTAATCACGATGGTTATAGTCCCTAGTGACTATACCTACTGATTACCACGTTGACTAGGCGTAGTGACGAGTCGTAGTTTCGGTCAAAATGCGCATTTATGTGTATTTTGCAACCAAACTACTCTTGGGTATCAAAACACTTTGTTTTGATATCAAAACCTGCTTTCTAACTTAGTTAAGCATGTTTTGACATGCTTAGCTCGTCACTTTTAGTTTAGTGCTTGTTTAGAGTCGTAAGTCAAGCGGTCTAAACCACCACTTAGACTTTCGAACTCGACCCGTTTGGTCGATCATTAGGATCCGACCAAGCATGTTTAGTGACCATAGTTGTATAGGGAATAACCTTCCGAGGTTATACCTTATGGTCACATAGTTTAAGTAGTTATATGATAGGTAGTTTATATGCCTTAGGTAAATGACCAAAATGCCATTTTCATGTATAATTGGATTTTAAGCATATGTGACCTAAACATTTGTCACCTAACTAATTATACAACATAATTAAACATGTTTAGGCATATAATACTTGTCATAGGACTAGTTAGATGTCTCGAACGCGCTTTTGCGCAAACGACGCGTTAAAGTGGCGTAAGTCACCTTAATGGGTCGTAACGGGTCGAAATCACTTAGGTTAGGTTCCAATTTAGAATGTAGGCTTTGATAAACTATATCACATGAGTTCCAGCACTCATTTGGTTTACAAGACCTCATTCTATCCGATCTTCTGATTTAGGTTTCGATTTATTTACTAGTGATCCAATTACTAGGTACTACTTGAATTTCCTTGGTTTGCCTGAGCTTCGCTAAGTTCTTTAGATCAAGGATACCCTTCTATTCAAAGTGAGTACATAGTTCCCCTATTTTACTGTTTTCGATTGTTTTGGGGTGATTCATATGTATTAAATGATTTTGATATTTAAACGATGATTTCAAAAACGATTAAGATGGTTTATATTAAACTAATAACGATTTTGATAATGTGAACAAACTTGTTGGACATATTTACATAACGAATGACATTCATTAGCATTGATCAAGCTGACCAGTATTAGGTTATGGTACCATAGGATCTGACAAATCCCGTTATCAAACTACACCCATGGTTATGTGTGGGGGTTATGTAGGTAACGACCGAATCCGATGATTGTTAACTTCCCCTATGGTGGTTTGTTAATGCGAGAAGCGAGATAGTCGAGTCACGAAGGTTTGAATGTTATTAGCGAGACGACCAAAAGTAGTTTTACAATTAAAACGAGAACAATTTTGGAAACGAGTTAAACCATTTGAAACGACTTAAACGAGATAAACGAATTGGATAAACGATTGGTTTTGGGTAGTGATTAGATAATGGGATGGGTGTAGCATGATAAAAGCATGGTAGATAAGCTGCATGTACATCTTATATATAAGTGCTCTTATCATATTACATTTCATGTCATTATTTAGTTCACTTGGGAAATGATTTTGAAACGATGTCACACAACGAGGTTTTTGAAATGATATAAACCATATGAGTTCTATTAACGAGTTTTTACGAGATATTTTATGAGTTGGTTTACTAAAACAAATGTTTTAGGGTTAAGAATCATGGCTACGAGATTTTATAAACTATAACCGAGTTGATTTGAGTTGGTTAATCATGTTGCAATACACTTTTCAAAACGAGGTTTGTACTTTTGACTATTGTAGTCTAATGAGGCACTACAACATATAAATGAGCCATGAATCCGACACTTTCACTAAACCTATGTGCTCGCCAACATTTCTTTGTTGACTTTGTTTTTACATATGTTTCAGGTGGTGTTGCTTGATGTTGATTGCTAGGATGCTTGAGTCACATAGGATCTGGACGAGGCCTTAGTGACATAAAAACAATGATAGACGATGTGTAGCTTGTTTGTTTTGGTTTAAAGACAATGTACATTATTTAAATAAATCAATAAAACGAAACTTTTTGTATCCATGTTTGTGAAACAATAATTCTGTTACAACACTCCACGACGTTTCCGCCCCGGTTTCATTGTTTTGACGCGGTCGGGGTGTGACAGAAGAGTTGGCATCAGAGCCAATGGTTATAGGGAATTAGGTTATTAGTAATGCTTTGTCCTAGACTATAACTTTCTAGGACCCTAACGCAAGTGTACTTGCGTTTAGATTTTAAAACAATACCGTCACCTATCCTTAGGTGATAACCACAACGAGAACACAAATTTCGAATCCACTTCAAAAATTAATCATCTGTTCTAGGATGATTGATTACTAGGCATTGAACCCTCTGTTATAAGGTTTTGAACCCTCCCACTTTGATTCATTTTTTGGCTTTGTGCCTTCTGAGTTTTCAAAATCTCGTCAAAGATGGGACTAAATAATGTGAACACGTGCAAACTGGAAGAGTGAATGCTTGTACCCTGAGTTTTCTTTCTAAGGCTAGAGTGTTCGTACAAATCCGCAGTATCGGACCAGTCACTCTTACCTGGGAACTCTTGGGGTGAGTGTTCACTTATAGGCGAGCACGTCTTCAGTGATACATTATATTGATTCATTTACTTTGATTAGTCATTGCGTGTCGTTTGTTTGTTTGAGGTAACAAACGAATGATCGGCTTCCTTGTGTTTTGTCGATGTTTTCAATACCTCTTTTGTTTTTCCCTATTGTCGACCTCACTCGTTTCTCATATTTCCTTGTTCTTTTTAGACAATGCCTCCTTGACGTGATGCACAACCTTTAACTGTTGAAGAAGGCACAACCCTTGTTGCTCAACAAATGGCTGCAGTGCTTCCAGGCGTAGTGACCCAGATCCATCAATTATATAACAACAATAATAAAAACAATAATGCACAATGTAGTTTCAAGAATGTTAATTCTGCTAAGCAATTAAAGTTTTCTGGGTCTCAAGGAGTAACCACGCTCCTGCAATGGTTCAAAAGTATCGAGAGCACATTCAGACATGTGCAGTGTCCGAATGAGCGTAAGGTTGAGTTTGCATCAAGCGTATTCAAGAAGCGTGATCTTACATGGTGGAACGGGGTGATGCGTGATAGGGGTGCCGATGTGGCGATGGCACAAACATGGGAAGAGCTTTGAGCTCTCATGATGAGAGAGTTCTGGCCCCGTCACGAAATTCAAGCTTTGGAATGAGAATTCGATGATTTGAAACAAGACGGGGGAGAACACCGTTCATACACGGATCGTTATGAGGAGCTCAGCTTGTTGTGTCCTACGATGGTAACCCGTTGGGGAAAGCAATTGAGAGGTATATCTATGGATTACCTGATTATGTGGAAGATATTGTGACTGGCAGTAACCCTACCACTGTCCGACAAGTGATTGAGTTGGCTGCTACACCGACCGAGTCTCAGTTCAGAAAAGGGAAACTAACCCGTAAGGGTGATAAGAAGAAGAAGAAGAAGACAGCTGATTCTGCACAAGACAAGGGTAAGGGTAAGAAGCAGGGTGAGTCTTCAAAAAAGTCAAGGAAGTGCAAGGCTTCCCAAAACTTTGCTGTCACCAAACAGAACCCTCAGAACCCACCAGCCCTACCTCCCGCGAAGAAGCAATATCCTGGTACCGCACCTCACTGTGCTCGATGCAACGGTCATCATGTTGCCCAACAGGCTTGCAAGCAGTGCACTACGTGTGGTAGACTTGGGCATCTGTCCAACATTTGTCGTGTAGGATCGGTGAATCGATCAAAGGAGTCGATCAGAAGAGTTCTAGACCAAACCAAAGGCGGAATTCAATGATTTGGACATGTTTGCAGCTTGATTCACAGTTAGAAGTAGATTAAATGTCGATTGTATGGATTTCACAACGTTACAAGAGCTGGCGACACTTCGGCAGAGCTTCGCTACCGGAATCAGAATTGTTACAAATGAAGACCCAAGACCTCCTATTTATAGGAAACCCAGACCACATGAACCTGTTTCACATGACCTGCTCTAGGTCGCACGACCTGGTCCAGTCCACACGAACTGGTCCAGTCCGCACGAACTGGTCACTTCGTGCGAAGTGACTGGTTCCTGTCTGTATCTCTTTTCTCTCAAACAACGTTTCTTAGTCTATTTATCTAGTTACATGATTCGATACAAGACGAAGTCAACAGACATATGCACTAACGAACTCCCCCTTGGATGTTGACGAGTCTTCAGTGTGTCGAGTCTTCAGTCTTGATCAGTCTTCATGCTCTTTCCAAAGTATCTTTCTCTGTAAGCATCCTCATCAATCTCTCTTCTTCTGTCTTCAGACTCCCCCTTTCAATAAGCTGGGATCGCAGTCTGGAATTCACAATCTGCATCTTTCACATGTTCAGGAACGTCTCCTAGCTCTCCGTAGCAACAGGATCAGAAACCTTGCTCTAATCTGCATATTCTTATGCGGAAAGTCCTCAGGAGTCGAAACCTAGCTCTTTCAAAGCTTTTTTCCCTGCACAAACTCTACCCAAAAGTAAGTTTCACAATTATTAAGATTTAACAAATTTAGAAATCATTTGAAGATATCATTCAACATAAACAATAGTTATATAAAGTTCAAATTAATGACCTTGATTATCTAATAAAATCAACTTCAAAATTTCTCAAATTATCTCACACTTTAACTTCCTTTTTCATTTTAATCACACTCTCCCAATCCATTGTGGTTCATCATGTTTAGCACTCGGAATTTTGAAAATCAACTTTTCAACATCAGTTGTCGAAAATAAGATGAAATAAAATCTTTTTGATTTATCAAAATTTTATGCTAAAACACATTCTTTTTGTTTTTTTAAGATTTTCAACGTGTTAAAATGCAATAAAGAAATATTTACAGACAATATTTTTGTGAGTTTGTGTAAGAGGATCATATCAATTTTTGACAAATCACTAGCACCGTTGAGCTTTAAACACTTTAAGTCCTAAACGATTCACTTAGATTGTCAGTATACTGATCCACTTAAATTTTCACACAGAGTTCAATTGATTGGAGATACGAGATTAGTGTTTTAAGGACTTAAGCTTATTCGCGTGTCCCACCTCAGAATATACTCCCGTATCCAGACTCCTATATTCAGTCTTACAGGTGAATGTACACTAATGATATCTGTAAGGGGGTAAATGCGAGGCCATGAGAGCTCAGGCTATTGCTTCCGCAAAATCAGAGAGATGATGGCTCAACTTTTAGGTGTGTTCCCTTTAGAGAATTTTTTCTTCAACAAGCACATGATTAGCATTTTTCAATGTTTCATCATTTTTTATACTGAGGGTGGGCTTTATGATTAAAGAAGTGCAGAGCATTATACGAGGACTAGGCTATTGCTCCCGCAAAATCAGAAGTCCTGGTATAATACCCCAGATATCATCATGCACAAAGACCTAGTATGTCAGAAATAGAAAGCCCTTCAAACAAGATTTCAGGGGTTACCTATATATCTGAGAGATGTTCCCCATGAGATAAGTAAGTATTTGATATTTAGGTTTTGTTAGGAAACTTTATTTGTAAGTATTGAAGAAAAACACAATCAACTGGATCTATGAAGAGATCACAGTCCTGAAGATCACGAACTAGAAAAAGAAGATCAGATGGGACAACCGGAATACATAGCATCTACTTCAAAGAATCACAAGTTGATTAAGAGTTGAATTGGATTATCAGAAGAGGTCATTTCTGATGGATCTGATGATATTTCTGATGAAATATCATCAGTATCTGACGATTCTGATCATCAAGGATTTTCTGATGATTTGTTCATCAGAATTTCCGATGAAGTGGTTTATCAGAATTTCTGTTGAAATAACCCACTTGTCTGAAATTGGCTCTGTCCTGCCACACTTACCGAAGCAAGTTGACATTTAATGATATCATGAAGAAAAAGGCAACTTGAACGTTGGAATCAATGAATATGTCAATTGGCTACTTTTTGCAGGAATTATTGTATGAATAAACTATTGTTTATTCATACACCAAGCCGTCTATAAATAGATGGCTAAACCAGGAGAAGCAAAGTGAGTTTGAAGCTTAGCATTCACACATACATCTAAACTCCATTGCTCTCTCCCCCCCATAATTCAAGATTCGTTTGTATTAGATAATAATCTTACAATCACCTTGTAAACCATTTTGTTTCAAAGTGATATAAACTTGATAATTCTGTTGGTCTTGTTTCTTGAAAGTCTGATTTCCATTTCCGCACATCTTTTTCACATCTACTGAAATCACTTGCCATATTACGTGAAAAGAAGTTGTTTTAAGCCTGAACTGGGCCTAACAATTGGTATCAGAGCAGATTGAATAAACTAATTTCAAACGATCAATCGCTCATCTTCTTTTCTCTAAATATGGCCAGCTTTCAATCCTGGAATAATGCTTTTAACATTTGTTCTATGTCTAAACCTCTGACTCTGGTCAGAGAGGAATACCCCCAGTGGAAAATCAGGATGGTCAATTTCCCTAATGGTCATGACTGAGCTCTGTTTCAATCCATTGAAAGGGGTCCACATACACCAATGACTGATATACCTGCTATTCCAGCAACTGACCAATCACCAGCAATCCCTGCCTCCCGCGCTCCCAAAAGTGAAATAAACTGGAGTGCGGAAGACAAGGACCTGGTGGCTGGGGATGAAAGGGCAAAGTCACTTTTAATTATGGCCATCCCCAATGACATATTTTCACAAGTTGATGCATGTGCATCAGCTAAGGAAATATGGGATCAGTTGGAAAATCTTTGTGAAGGAGGAGAAAGGATGAGAAGAAACAAGAGAACAAATAATGTCCCATCTTATGAAAGGTTTAAAAGTTTGCAAAATGAAAGGTTAAATGATACATATCACAGATTTACAAAACTTTTAAACGAGCCAAAGAAATTTGGTATAACAAAATCAAACAATGAAAGAAACATAAAATTTCTTGATGCCTTTCCTAGAGAATGGAGAAGTCTAACCATGACTTTATCATCAACCTTAGAACTAGCAAACATGAGTCTTCATGACTTATACAACATCTTGATCCCCAGAGAGGAAGAAATATTTGAAGAAACCATTCAAAGAGGGGGATCTTTAGCTCTAATCTCAAACTCACAAAGATCAACAACAACAAATGATCCACAACCATCAAACAGTCAAAATCTTGAAACTTCTGATGCATCATCAGACTTTTCAGCTTTTGCTGAAGCAATAGCACTGCTCACTAAAACATTTGAGCAGAGGTTGAGGGGAAGTAACCAGAGATACCAGAGGAGTGACAAAGGAAGGATGGATGGAAGATCTAAAGAAGAGTTTAGATCTAAGGATAAAGGGAAGACTGAAGTTGTGTGTTACAAGTGCAAGCAAAGAGGTCATTATGCATCAGAATGCAAGACCAAAAAGCTGAAGGATGTTGCCTATTAATAGAAGTTCGCACTCCGTGCCTCGAAACCACTTCCTTTAAGTAAACCTCTGCTAAAGTAGAGAACTTGTATGTTTCTTTGATAGCCAAAAAGTGTGCAGACTTAGTCAGTCGATCCATGATCACCCAGATAGTGTCATTTCTGCGTTGAGATTTAGGTAGGCCAGTAACGAAATCCATGGAAATTTGCTCCCATTTCCATGTCGGGATCTCTGGTTGTTGAAGTAGGCCTGATGGTTTCTGATATTCAATCTTGACTCTCGCACAAGTCAAGCATTTGTTGATGTAGGTTGATATGTTGGCTTTCATGCTAGGCCATCAGTATGTAGACTTTAAGTCGTGGTACATCTTATCCGAACCAGGATGTATTGAGTAACGAGACTTATGCGCTTCATCCATCACAAGCTCACGTAAGTTTCCATAAAGTGGAACCCAGATGCGCCCGTTTACATAGTAGGCGCCATCTTCCTTTTGTTCTAATCGTTTCCTTGATCCTCGTAGAGACTCCACCCTGATGTTCTCTGCTTTCAATGCTTCAACCAGAGCATCTCGTATCTGAGTAGGAAGACTAGATTGATGCTGAAGAGATGGAACTAATGGATATAAAGTGGTGTACGGCTAGTGTGTTGAGAAGAGCTGAGAAGTTTAAACAGATCACTGGAAGAGATGATTTCCGTGATGCTAGAACTTCACCTTTAGGTTTTGATATTTGATAAATCTAAAGTTACTTGTTTTTGTTGTAGGGAGAAGGGGCACTTTAAGTGAGAATGCACAAATTGCGAAGCAAGTGGAGCTCAAAATCCATTTGGCAACAATGATTATCATCAGAAAGTGATTTATCATCAAATTGCTCAACAGCCGCATCAACAACAATCGCCACAAACTTTACATGCTAGGAAGGATCTGATCGAAGAGCCATCAAAGAAATCTTATCTAGTTCATCAAGAAGATGAGAGAATTCCAGAAGGTTTTAATTGGGATCATTATGATCCTAACAGAACTTCAAATTCTAAAGCATTTGTTGCTCAAATTTTTGAAGATTTAACGGCTGAAGATGAAATGGCGTATGCATATTACGAATCTCAGCAATTCAGTCCTAAAAAGAAAGAAGAAGAACCAGTTTCAACAGAAGAGACTTCAGAAAAAGCACCAATCTTTGATCAATCATTAGATGAAGAGAGTGATGATGACAGTAAAGAAATTCAAAAACTTGAATATTATCAAAGAGAATTTTCACCTGATAGGTATAATTTGTATTTTGCAGGTAAAATGGAACAGATCAAAGAAAGACAAGCTACGAAAAAGAAGAATCATAAGGCAGCAACTATTAAAGAAAAGGTCAAACCTGAAGAAAATGTTCGAGTAGTAAAGAAGCAGGTTAAAAAAATTCCAGCTATCAAGGTTGAGAAGGAAGCAGATGCTGAAAAGATACATAAGAAGTGTGAAAATTGTGATACTGTGAAAAGGCACAACAACAAATTGATTCATAACATGAACAGACTGAAAGAATCTTATGATGTTTTAAACATATGATTGGGATGATTTTTGGAAGTTATCGATTTTAAAGGAATTGAAATTAATTGCATGAATTAAGGAAAGTATGTAACTGATCACACAAGCCCTCTCGATCGCACAAGATCAGGTCACACAAGACCTGATCTGATCGCACAAGGGCAATCACACAAGACAGTCGCACAAGATTGGTGCAACTGTTTAAGCACACTGTACAAGCAAGAGCTGCATGATCGCACAAGATGAGTGGATCGCACAAGGTGGTGCCGATCGCACAAGTCTTGGGCCACACACACACATCTGACGAATCTTATTATGTTGTTGGGCCTCAAAGCCCAATATCCAGTCGCACAAGAGGTTCCGGGTCGCACAAGGCCAAATGGATCTCACAAGTTGAGTAATGCTTGTTTGTTTGGGCCGTATGCATGTTGTGTTTCTTATGTTATTTGGGTCGGGTGTGTTGGGATCGCACAACCTGTTGTGGGTCGCATAAGTCATGCTGGACGCACAACAGGTTGGACCGTATGCTCATTGGGCTTTAGTTATCAACTCGCACAAGATGATTGGGCTCGCACAAGCTTGATAGCCCAATCATCCGAGTCGCACAAGTTAGGCCCTTTTGTATATTTGACTGGTAATGTTTGGAACGTGTTGTCATGATCATTATGTGTTGTAACCTGTTAGTTTACGTGTAAAATTTACATGCACTACTTGGACCTAGACCTGACTTGTATGGTAACCACGTTAGGACGTGGTTGACCACTAGCAGCTAAATCGACCTTTACTTATCTACCGAGCAAACCGAGGTGAGTTCACACACTTTCTAAGGCATAGGATTCCCTGTGGTTGGGAATGGGTTAAAGAATTAAAACGGAACCTACATGTCCTCCTTGGGTAGGATATGTACGGCCATCCTCCATGGGTAGGATGGCAATATGAATCCTGCGTATTCTCCTTGGGTAGAATACGTACGTTCGTCCTCCTTGGGGAGGACAACAACCTTAAACTTACTAGACAAAACTCTATCATTAAGTCCCTCATTTTATATCAACTTAATCACCGAGGCCGATGGCGAGCGGGTCATTAGTTAATAGCGTTATTAGGTTTGACAAACCTCACACCGTGCCGTTCGGGCGGACGTGTACTAATGGATCATGGCAAACTGTCAATGATGATAGACATTGACGTAGGGCACAACTATTGTTCGCCAATTGTCGATATGGTAACGGTCTAGTGGTTCACATGGGGAAGCCCCCAGTGATTATGGATATGGATTGGGAAATAACGATACTGGTTAACTCGTGGTTTACGAAATAACTTATGGTTTTCAAAACAAACTTGTGAAACTAAACAACCAACTGTGAACTCGCTCAACTTTGTTGTTGACTCGTTGTTACATGCCTTGCAGGTCGTTAGGTACTTATGGAGCTTGCACAGGGAGGAGTGATCGTTGTGGGACATGGACTGTTGAGTTCCATGTTAAACATTTAAACTTATGAACTTATTACTTATGTTTGGGTTTTACATTTTATGCTTCCGCTGTTAACTTGAAGTTGGTTACTTTCTTTTGGACACCAATTATATTGTGGTTGGTTTTATTTATTTAATTACGTTGTTCAATATGATTGGTGGCTTGATCCTGGTCAGTCACGTCTCCATGCGGTGATACTCCGCTTGTGGATTTTGGGGATGTGACAGATTGGTATCAGAGTCATTGGTTATAGTGAACTTGGTTTTAAAAAGGAAAAGCTTTTGGTAAAACCAGACTATAACCTGTACAGTGCTCAACGATCCATAACGACGGGTCGCTCCGCGAGCAAGACTTAACATCCTAGGTGATATGATTTATGTTATAGTGCATCCTTTCGACTGAGGGCGTCGGCCACAACATTAGCCTTGCCCGGATGGTACTTGATCGCGCATTCGTAATCATTTAAGAGCTCGACCCATCGACGTTGTCACATGTTTAACTCCTTTTGCTTGAAGATATGCTCGAGACTCCTGTGATCGGTATAAATGGTGCACTTGGGACCGTACAGGTAATGTCTAGATATCTTAATGGCAAAAACCACTGCTCCCAACTCCAAGTCGGCGTAGTGTAGTTCCTTTCGTGAACTTTAAGTTGGCGTGATGCGTAAGGAATGACCTTATCTTGTTGCATCAACACGCAACCAAGTCCTTGGATGGAAGCGTCGCAATAAACCACAAAATTGTCTGTGCCCCCAGGCAATGAGAGAATTGGTGCGCTACATAGTCTATCCTTTAAGTGCTGAAATGCAGATTCCTGTGTATCACCCCAACGATAGGTGACACCCTTCTGTATTAGTGAGGTGATAGGTTGCGCAATCTTGGAGAAATCATTGATGAACTTTCTGTAGTAGCCTGCCAATCCCAAGAATTGGCGGACTTCTGTTGGTGTACGGGGTGCAGGCCAGTTCCTGATTGAGTCAACCTTGGATGGATCAACATGAATCCCATCCTTGTTTACTACGTGGCCTAGAAAGTGGACTTCACGAAGCCAGAAGTCACATTTCAAAAACTTAGCATAAAGCTGTTCTGCCCGAAGGAGTTCTAGGATGAGTCGCAGATGACGCTCGTGTTCCTCCTAACTCTTAGAATAGATCAGGATGTCGTCAATGAAAACAATGATGAACTTATCCAGGTAGGGTTTGCACACCCGGTTCATAAGATCCATGAAGACCGCAGGTGCGTTTGTCAGCCCAAAAGGCATGACCAAAAACTCGTAGTGTCCATAACGAGTTCTAAATGCTGTTTTGGAGACGTCCTCTTCTCGGACTCTCAGCTGGTGATATCCCGATCTCAGATCAATCTTTGAGTAGAAGCTCAACCCTTGCAGCTGGTCGAATAGGTCATCAATACGTGGAAGAGGATAGCGATTCTTCACGGTCACCTTGTTGAGTTCACGGTAGTCAATACACATTCTGAAGGTACCGTCTTTCTTCTTCACGAATAACACTAGAGCTCCCCAGGGCGAAGAGCTAGGACGAATAAAACCCTTATCCAAGAGCTCTTGTAGTTGCGTGGATAGTTCTGATGGAGCCAAACGATAAGGTGCTCGAGCTATGGGCGCTGCTCCAGGAGCTAGCTCGATTTGAAATTCGACTTGTCGATGAGGCGGAAGACCAGGTAATTCCTCAGGAAATACCCCAGGAAAGTCACGGATGATCGGAATACCTTCTATCTTCTTCTCTTTCTTCGAGGTGTCAGTAACGAGGGCTAAAATAGCAGTGTGGCCCTTTTGCAAACACTTTTGGGCCTTAAGGAAAGAGATGATGCCCACAACAGCACCACTCTTGTTGCCTTGAATCACGAGAGGTTCTTCACCAGAATCAGGAATACGGACGATTTTCTCCTTGCAAATAATCTCCGCTTGATGTTGAGATAGCCAATCCATCCCAATAACGACGTCGAAACTACCAAGAACAATGGGGATGAGATCGATAGAGAAAGTCTGACCAACTAAGACGAGGTTACAACCCTTAACTATGTGTGTGGCTTCAAGACTTTTACCATTTGCTAGCTCTACCGTGTGTTTGGTGTTCAAAAGTGTTGGAGTATGTTTAAGCATTTGACTAACTTTTAAGGACACATAACTAGTATCGGCACCCGAATTAAATAAAACAGTAACATAAAAATCATCCAGAAGAAACTTACCTATCACAACGTTGGGATCGTTCCTTGCGTCACCCTGACCCAGCACGAAAACGCGTCCCCTGACACCCTTGCCATCATTGTTACCCCCGTTATTGTTCTCGTTCCCATGATTATTGTTGTTGTTCTGATTCTGGTTTAACTAGGGGGCAGTTCCTCTTGAAGTGGCCTTAAGCACCACACTGATAGCATCCTTTATTACCATGTTGTTGCTGCTGCTGATTCTGTGGAGCTGGTGGCTGTTGTTGACGATTCTGATTTGCCGGTCGTGCACCCCTGCAATCCTTTGCTTCATGACCGAATTTGTTACACCTCAGGAAACGACCCTTATTGTACTGCCCACTATGATGCTTGTTGCATCGGTTGCACTTGGGGTGGTTCCCGCAGTATCCACCCTGTCCTTGACTACCAGAAGATTGCTGACTAGGACTCTTGTTGTATCAATCTTTCGCTGCTGAGACTGAGACTGAGCTGATGTTGAACCCTTGGTTGAGACTCCATCCCATTTGCACTTGTTGTCGCTAGGGGCATCAGAAGTAGTAGAAGTAGTGGTAGCACCAATACGCTTGGGCAGCTTGTTCTGTTCGACCGCCTGATCGGTGAGACAATGAGCCAAATGAATAACTTGTGGGATAGTGGCGAGGTTTACTACAGTCACATGGCTCTGGATCTCTGGCACTAAGCCTTTCAGGTACAGCTCGATACGTTTAATAGGAGGATCCACCATAGTGGGACACAAGATAGCCAGTTCGTTCAATCTTTTCGTGTACGCTTTAATTTCTGACCCCGCCATCTTTAAGTTGGAGAACTCTACCTCCAGCTTGTGGATGTCATCACGATTACAGTACTCTTCCTTGATCAATTCCTTGAAATCGTTCCATGGGGTGGCATTAGCAGCAACCAACCCCAGCATCTGAACCTGAGTGTTCCACCATGTGAGCGCTACACCTTCGAGAGTACCAGTAGCATACTTCACCCTACGAGCCTCAAGGCATTCACACATCTCGAAAATAGATTCGAGCTTCTCGAACCAGTGGAGGAGGCCTACAGCTCCTTCAGTGCCACTGAAAGTAGTAGGTCTGCAGTCCATAAAAGTTTTGAAAGTACACACAGGAGGCTGAGCATGTTGACCTCCTGCCTGAGCGGCTGCGAGCGCTGCAGCAACTTGCTCATTGATTAAAGCCGTCAGCTGGGCTTGAGTTAGGTTGATACGTCCATTCATGATCTTCACAATAAAGAGAGCACGAGTGAGAAAAGTGTCGTGACAATGCGTAAGTGTGGAGTGACAGAAGAGGGTAAGCACACAATGAGTGTCTAACAACAGTTGGTGACAGCTGAGCACGAGACCCGAAATGATAATATCACATGCACTGACACCCTCGTTTAATATTTCACACACTCGATGCACTTTCAATTGGTTCACACTACTCAATGTATAATCACGTGAAGACTGAAACACTTTCAAACTGGAACCATGTTTCAAACTGTCATGTTGGCAACTTTCAAACGGTCAGGTTAGTTTCAAACTGACAACCATGTATTTTCAAATGGTCATGTGCATTTTCAAACTGTAAGGTGCATTTTCAAACGGTCAGTCCAGTTTCAAACGGTCAGGCAGTTTTCAAACGGTCAGGCGCTGGGCTCGTTCAAACGGTCACCAATTTTTATGCCATTTTTACCATTTTTACTTCGAATTTTAAGCTGAAACTTTCAAGGGTTTGTTAAAACCCAATTACGCACACATTGTGAAAGTTTTAGCCTATTTTAACCGTGAAAAGTATCAATTTTGTGAAAGAAGGTGTAGAAAATCAGAATTTGCTAGCGAAAACGAGCTAAACGGTAAGAACTCTTCCTCCTGAGCTCTGATACCACATGTAGGATCGTGAAACGACCTAACGAGTCGATCAGAAGAGTGCTCAGACAGAATCAGAGGCGGAATTCAATGATTCGGTCTTCGTTTAGCTTGTATTCACTAATAAATGTCTTGTTTATTGATCTTGAACAGATTTACAGTACAGAGACACTTCGACAGGGCTTCGCCGTCGGAATCTAGAATGTTACAAATGAGACAGTTTGAAGCCTATTTATAGGGAGGACCCCTGACCGTTTGAAGGTGACATGCACCCTTCAAACGGTTACCTCTTCAAACCGTGACCTCTCAAACGGTCAATCTTCAAACGACAAGTTCAAACATTCTTGTTTCCATGCATAATGTTATTTTCACGTGAAATTGAAATATGTGATGTCATCTTTGATGTCACATATGTGATGCATGATGATGTCACATTCTTTTTCAACTCTGCAACGATCCCGAGACTCGACATAAGACGAAGAGGACAGATGTATGCACTAACATATTCAAACTCGTGTTCTTCAAGCTCAACAATCTCGTGTTTCACAAAATTTGATGGGTAAGGAATTACCACGTCAACTTGAGCTTAATCTCGAAGTGAAGGACAATGGATTGCTCTATTTCAAGGATCGTTTGTGGATTCCGAAACAAGACGATCTTCGCACCTTGGTAATGGACGAATCTCACAAGTCTCGATATTCTATCCATCCTGGTGCTGATAAAATGTACAAGGATCTTCGTACTCAGTATTGGTGGCCTGGTATGAAGAAGGATATTGCCTTGTATGTATCGAAATGCCTAACTTGTCTCAAAGTCAAGGCTGAACATCAACGACCTTCTAGTTTGCTTGTACAACCAGAGATACCGGTTTGGAAGTGGGAGAACATTGCTATGGATCTCATCACTAAATTACCACATACATCTAAAGGTCATGATGCTATATTGGTTGTTCTCGATCGACTAACGAAGTCAGCTCATTTTATTCCGATTCGCGAAGATCTATCTGCTGATAAATTTGCAAAGATTTATGTTGATGAGATTGTATCTCGGCATGGTGTTCCTTTGGATATCATATTTGATCGTGATGCTCGATTTTCATCTCATTTATGGAAAATCATGCAATCTGCTATGGGAACCCAACTAAATCTAAGCACAGCTTATCATCCCCAAACAGATGGACAATCTGAGAGGACGATTCAAACTTTGGAGGATATGCTTAGAGCATGCGTGATAGACTTTGGTGGTAATTGGGACTCTCATCTGCCGTTGATCGAGTTCTCTTACATCAACAGTTATCATGCTAGCATTAATATGGCACCATTCGAAGCTCTTTGCGGTCGAAAATGTTGTTCACCTGTCTGTTGGAATGAGATTGGTGAAGCTCAGCTTACTGGACCTGAGCTCATTCTGGAAACAACGGATAAAATCAAGAAAATTCGCGATAATCTTGTGATAGCTAGAAGCCATCAAAAGAGTTATGCGGATATACGACGCAAGCCTCTAGAATTCCAAGTCGGAGACCATGTCCTACTCAAGGTGTCACCTTGGGAGGGAGTGGTAAGATTTGGAAAAAAGGGAAAACTTGCACCACGATATGTTAGACCATTTAATATTGTTGAAAGAATTGGAAAGGTTGCCTATCGACTAGAGCTACCTCCAGAGCTTGGAAATATTCATTCGACTTTTCAAGTGTCCAATTTGCCAAAGTGTTTAGCTGACGCTGATCTTCAAATTCCACTCGACGAAATCCAAATTGATGAAACGATACACTTTATCGAGAAACCTGTGGAGACAGTGGATCGTGCAGTCAAACAGTTGAAGAACAAATGGATACGATTGGTCAAGATTCGCTGGGAATCTAAACATGGCCCAGAGTTTACTTGGGAACGTGAGGACCAAATGAAGGTGAAATATCCGCAATTGTTCTCACAAGTTTCCTATAGTTAAAATTTCAGGATGAAATTTCCTAAAGTAGGGGAGACTGTGACAACTGTGCTTTGTAATCGATGTATAATGTAAAAAAAATGTTAATTATCAATAAAACAATGTGTTTTGGTGTTATTATATGTGTATTTGTGTTTGATGATTTTACGATTTGATTCGAGTTATACGCAAACTGGTGCGTAAATGCAGTCAGTTTAACTCGACAAACACACCGAAATAGTGAAATAGGCTTAACATACCTTTAATAACCTTCACATAACTTAGAAATAAGTTTTGGATGGTATGGTGTGTTGAAAACAAGTCTATTCGATCGTAGGGACTATTTGTGTCAAACTGTGAAAGTATGCCGATTTGTTCAGTAATGAACATTCCAGAACTTGATCATAAGTTAAACATACCCTAAATATCCTTTACATATCTTATAAATAGGCTTTGAGGGGTTCGGTATGCTAAAATAAACTTTTTTGATCAATAGGGACTAAAAGCGTCAAAAAGTGCACAAGTTTGCATTTTCGCGCATATCTTACGTTCTAAATATATCCGGACAGCCAAAATTTTTGTAGACACTAAAATATATTTATTTTAGTGATCGGCATGCAAAAATACCATTCGTCGCTTAATTTGGATCGTTTTCGCGTCCGTTCGAGTTTCGTCGTAATTAGACGAATAACGCGACCGTACGACCAAACGAGCCAACATCCGGGAGTTTTCCGAGCATACTTTGAGTCCTCTATACTTTGACCACCTTGTAGGGCCTTCAAAATGGCTTAATGGGTGTTAAAAGTGCCAAAAATTGGCTTATGTATGTGCGGGGACCTAAACTGTCAATGTTGAAACTTATGATGATCTGCAGATTTTAGGCGGGGCGCGTAAGCCTGTTCCTCATCTTACGCGGGGCGCCAAAAAGTGCCCAGTTCCAGAAAATCCATTTTAAGCAAACTGTTTGATGTCCAGGACTGTTTATGCAAATTTTCTTGTGTGTTAACCAAGTTAACACCTCTCCAAGGCTTCTAATCTTCTCTTAACACTTGTATGGCTATGATTATTGCTTGGAAGTTACACAAACACATGTCTTGATCTTGTGAGTTTCCAACAAGTATAAATAGCATGCCATTTCATTTGTTTCAACTCACTCTTGATCTGATTTCTCTAAGTTGAAGTTACAATACTTCATACCTGAGATTTTAAGATCAAGTTCACCCTAGCAAGGACCCTTTATAAGCTTCCTTCGTTCTTTTATCGCTTTCCTAGCATAAAAGTTAAACAGTGTTTGACTTTCAGCTTTGACCAATCAATGGTCAACGCAAAGTTCGTTTGAACTTCGCAATGTGAGCGTAATCACGATGGTTATAGTCCCTAGTGACTATACCTACTGATTACCACGTTGACTAGGCGTAGTGACGAGTCGTAGTTTCGGTCAAAATGCGCATTTATGCGTATTTTGCAACCAAACTACTCTTGGGTATCAAACCACTTTGTTTTGATATCAAAACCTGCTTTGTAACTTAGGTAAGCATGTTTTAACATGCTTAGCTCATCACTTTTAGTTTAGTGCTTGTTTAGAGTCGTAAGTCAAGCGGTCTAAACCACCACTTTGACTTTCGAACTTGACCCGTTTGGTTGATCATTAGGATATGACCAAGCATGTTTAGTGACCATAGTTGCATAGGGAATAACCTTCCGAGGTTATACCTTATGGTCACATAGTTTAAGTTGTTGTATGATAGGTAGTTTATATGCCTTAGGTAAATGACCAAAATGCCCTTTTCATGCATAATTGGATTTTAAGCATATGTAACCTAAACATTTGTCACCTAACTAATTATGCAACATAATTAAACATGTTTAGGCATATAATACATGTCATAGGACTAGTTTGACGTCTCGAACGCGCTTTTACGCAAACGACGTGTTAAAGTGGCGTAAGTCTCCTTAATGGGTCGTAACGGGTGGAAAGCACTTATGTTAGGTTCCAATTTAGAATGTGTTGGTGCATAATGTCTATAGCATACGTCTATCAGTCTAGGTCATGTAAGTAGATTGAACAGGGTATAAAATGTAAATTTATGTTATTTTGGTGTAATTTCGTTTGAAATGACACATGGTCATTTCAAACAATGTGTTAATTCCGCTTGAAATGACATATGTCATTTCAAACGGAATCAGAAGCCTATAAATAGGCAAGTAGTGCTTCTCATTTCATACGGAATTAGCTAGTGTGTCATGAAGTGCTGCTGAAATTCCACCGTGTAATCAAGTCTATTTTGAATGAGAAGCTTGTTTTAAAGTGAAATACTCTGTTTCTACTCAATTCTTCACTGATTCTAGACTGTTTGTTTGTTTCCGCCACTCAAACAGTTGTGTATTGCCTCTGATTGACTCATTTGGTCGGTAAAACGATCCTAAAATTGGTATCAGAGCCAGTTATGAGTCAATACACTTGAATCAGTGCCTTTTTCTACACTTTCTTGGACTTCTGGACAATTTAATGGAAAAAATGGACTGATTTTCTGATATTGTGTGTAAAATTCTGTTTTAACAAACCCTTGAGAGAATCAGATCAATATTCAAAGTAAAAGTGACAAAAATGGACCAAAAACCTGATTCCGTTTGAACGAGCACACTGATTCCGTTTGAAAAAGTGTTGTTATTTCGCTTGAAATAACTAATTCTGTTTGAATAGTTGTGGTAATTTCAAACGAAATTACCTATTTCATTTGAAAAAGGTAATTCCGTTTGGCTAATTCCGCTTGAAAACAGGTTTTTGGTTAATTTCGTTTGAAATGGCACCTGATTCCGCTTGAAGGTGCAATTCCGTTTGAGAATCTAATTTCGCTTGAAAAGTAATCTGACTTGAAAAAGTAATTTCGTTTGAAAAGGATTATTCTGTTTGAAGATCTGATTTCGTGTGAACGTCCATCTTGTTCGTAATTCCGTTTGAAAGTCTGATTCCGTGTAGAAAGCTAATTTAGTTTGAAAACTTCTGTTTTCAAAACTTGAAAATTTTTTCGGTAATCTAATTTCGTAAAATGGACAATCAAGAATTTTATAACTTCTTTGCCGGTGGGGGAATGACGGCAGCACAAAACCCGACCAGTATTGTACAAAACGTGAATATGGAGAATGAACTTGGGACGATGCAGAAACCTACTAAGTTGATGAATATTGATGAGTATGCGGGTTGGTCTGGAAGGTTTAAGACATGGGTTCAAGCAAACCACTTCGAGTGCTGGATGAAGATCGAATCGAAATATGTTCCTCCTAAAGATGGTTTGGGTCTTGAAAAGTCGATTAGCAGTTTGACACAAACTGAACAAGAAGATTTCAAGGCAGAAAAGAAGATGATGAGTATTCTACAACAAGCAATTAAGGAAGATATCTTAGTATTACTGCAACATCAAGATAATTCACAATCAGTGTTGCATGATTTGAAAGTGAAGTTTTTGGGAAGTGTATCGATGATAAAAAGCAAGACTGCTTTGATGAAGAAAGAATTTGACATCTTCAGGGGAATTAAAGGTGAAACAACAAAACAGTTGATCGAGAGATATTGTCACCTAGTTGTTGAAATGAAGCGTTTGGGTATTGAGAAAACTGACGAAGAGTGGGTTGATACACTAGCAGATGCCTTGCCATATGATGAATGGGGTACTTATCTTTTGGTGTTGAAAAACAACTTAGAGTATGTTGGATTTAACCTCAGTTCATTTATTGAAAAGATCAAAGCACATGAACTTGAACTGATGAAGATCAGAAAGATGAATTCTGCAAATGTTCAACAGGATGCTTCACTATATTACAAAGCCTTCACCGTTTGCAAGTTATGAGCCAAATCCCAAGAATTCAGAACAAATGTCTCCACAAAGCTCATCAAGCTCGAATAATCAGGGTTATGTTTCTGGGATACAGTGTAACATTGCTGTAAAAATAAAAAATGGACAAGAGTTTACAGAAGCAGCTGCAAAGCAACACAACGCACTGTTAGCTTCCGTTCTTGAGTCATATGAGAGTTTGGTAGCTGGGAGGATCGGTAATCCAGACATGACAAAGGAGGATTACGATCAAATTGATCCAGAGGAGCTAGAGCTGATTGACATTAAATGGGGAATGGCTAGTTTGGTAAGAAGAGCCCAAATGTTTATGGAAATTACGGGTCGGAATAGTTTATCAGGACCGGATAAAAAGCTTGGTTTTGATAAGTCCAAAGTGACGTGTTTTAAGTGTAAAGAGAAGGGGCATTTTAAGCGGGAGTGTCCGAATAGAGAGGTCAACAATCACCAAAATCCATTTACCAACGATTACTACAGACAGGAGATCTATCACAAGACAAATCAACAACCTGTCGTTCAAAGACTTCAGATCGAAAACAAGTCGGAAAAAGCTCTCATAGTCAATCAAGATGATGAAAAGGTAGCTAAAGGTTTTAGTTGGGATAAGTATATCCCTGGTAGTGAGGGTAGAGAAATGATGGCTGAGATTGTGGAGGAACCGGAGAGTGTTGTTGAAACAGAGGTTGTTCGTGAAGATGTGTCTGAAGAAAGTTTGGTTGATCTCGAAGAAGTTGCTGCAGAAGTCTACTATTATCAATCCGAATAAGAGGTTTTAGCTAGTTCTTTAAAATCAATTATGCCTCCTAATGTGTTTTACAGGTTTTTTCAGTGAGCCAACAACCGGACTTTGCCCACAGTATGATGTTGAGAAAGCTCCGGTTGAAGAGATAATTGATGTCTCAAAAGAAATGACTGAAGAAACACTGAAAGTGATTGCTGACAAAGCCTTAATGGGAAAACTGAAAGAGGTAGACATAGAATCTGTAAAACCAGAGTCTGTTGAGACTGAGTCAGTTGAAAACATGTCGGTCAAAACAGAGTTAGGTCAAAAGGAGTCTAACGGGAAATCTGAAAAGGAGGAGATCAAATCAGAAGGAGTGTCTGAGTCAGAGTCTGATGGTGTCGGTAAACAGGATGTTAAAATTGATCAAGAGGAAAAGATTGTTGAAAAATTTGATTCAATATCTGAAACTTCATGCAAAAACTATTCAAAACCATGCATGGAATGTCTTGAAAAAGACAAAAAGTTTCAGGAATTGAAACAATACACTGATGAGATTAAATTTGATCTAAGTAAAGCAAAAGAAGCGTATGGCACGTTGGCTAGATCTATCAAAATGATTCAAAAAGAGAGTCTTGAAAACGATAAAGCCACAAGAGTGTTAAAATCAACAGTTTTTGATAAACAAAAGGAAATGAACTTTCATTTGGACACGATTGCTTCATTGAAAAAGGAATTAGATTTAACAAAAATTGAGAATGCAAGAATTGATAAGAAGTTGATGAGTTATGTTGCATCTTCATATGTGATTGATCAGATTGTCCCGAAACAACCAGATGCAAGACCTGTCTTTAACAATGTTCCACCCCCAATGTGGAATCATTACACTCAGAAGTATCCAGATGGGGTGGAAGCTGCTTTGAACCTAAAACTGAGAACCATTGAGAATGAGTTGCCTGAGAATATTGATGTTACATTCTCTCCGTCCGACACTAACAATGAGTCACAGGTGATCAAGACCGTTGTTGACCAAGTGTTAGACGAGGAGAGTGATAACTCGGAGTTTGAGATTGTGAAAACTCATTTTGAAAATTCCATTTGTGATTCTGAAGAAGATGGTAACTTCTTAGACAGATTTATACCAAAATCAGACAAAGTCACGAATGATGATTCGATCATTGTGATTTACACAATGGTTGGAACTGACAAACTTTACTCTAATTTTGAGTAACCGCTCCAAAATGCCAAAATTGAGAATGTTTAAAAGGTGTTTAAATTGGTTGAGATTGACATTTCTGAGGTAAACAACAACGAGTTCTTTTCAAAACCTAAAAAGTCTTTTGCAACTCAACAACCTAACAACTCTGGAAAGAAAGGGTCGGTGGATAATAATAGTCAAAACAACTTGAAAAAGAAAGGTGTTGGTTTTGAAAAGAAGATGGCAAAAAATAAGGTTAAACCAAAGGAAAGGTTAGGAGATGTGTTTGTTGCTGATAAGAGTACTGTTGAGGAAAAGAGTACATTTTCAGTCAAAAAGCCATTGATGATTTCAATGCAGCGAAGAAGTTGAGAGAAGAGACATACAAATCAACTTTTGTTGAATATGACAAAAGAATTTGTTACCGCTGCAGTGAAATTGGTCATATGGCCAAGCAATGCATGAAAATGCTTTATAAACATGTTTTGCAAAAACCAAAATCTAAAACACCAACTGATAACAAGGGTAAAAAACCAATGATTTCACCAGTTCGTATTTTGAAGAGAGGTGAATCTCTGAAGTTCGAGGAAAAGCCGAAATCAACTTTTGAGGTTGGCGAATCTTCGAAAGTCCAAAAGACTTCAAAGATTTATCCAAAGATGAAAGTTTCTGAGAATCAATCTTGGGTAGCAAAATCAAAATCATCAGTTGAAGAGAAAAAGATAGAATGTGTTTTGAAAACTGAATCAAAAGTTTTTAAAGATGATGTTGAAAAGCTGGAATTTGAACTAGATAAGCTGCTTGAGGAATTTCCTCCAATTAAAAAGGGAGAATTAAAACCAAAAGTCAAACCTGTTGTTCCAAATGTCATTTTTAACATTCCAAAAGTTGATGTGACATGTGATATTGTATTTGGTAGTGTTTCAATAGTAATGAAATCATGGGCTTCATTATTTGAATGATTTTCTTCAATGTGTACAGGGGCTGCCGAAGTCAATAATCTCGAAATGGATCATGGACAGCGGAGCTTCAAGGCACATGACTGGAATGCCAGCATTGCTTTATGACGTCAAATCTATCAACGGAGGATATGTGGGATTTGCTGGGAATCAGGGTGGCAGGATAGTTGGTCAAGGGAATCTATCGAATGGAGTCATTACGTTTGATAAAGTGAACTGTATAATCGAACTTGAAAACAATCTGCTGAGTCACAGATCTGTGACAAGTCTTTTACAGTACATTTCACTAAAAATGAATGTTTAGTCATAAAACCTGGTTTCAAAATTCCTAAGGAGATGGTGTTGTTGCGAGCACCACGAGAAAATGATTTATATATTCTTGATATGAGTGTTGCAACAACAACAGATTATCAGAAACAATGTTTTGTGTCAAAAACCAAAGCAACAGAAAAAGAGTCGAGAATGTGGCATCGAAAGATGGGCCACATTCATGTGCGTAAAATGAACTTTCTTGTACACAATGATTTAGTCGAAGGTGTAAATCTGAAAAAATTTCATTTAAATGATGATTGTATAGAGTGCAAGAAGGGAAAACAAACGAAGAAGTCGCATCCACAGAAGTTGTTGAATTCAATCAGAGTCCCGCTTGAAAGGTTGCACATGGACTTGTTCGGGCCAGTCAATGTAAAAAGTGTTAGCGGAGATTTATACTGTCTTGTGGTTACTTATGACTTCACAAGGATTTCATGGGTAGTGTGCATGGAAAGAAAAGACCAAACTTTTGAGTCACTGATGGTCTTATTCAAGAAGATGGAAACGCTATATAAGCTGCCGATCAGAAGAATATGAAGCGATAATGGAACGGAGTTCAAGAATAATCGAATGCTCGAGTTCTGTAACGAGAATGGGATTCTTCATGAATTCAGTGCACCTTATACTCCACAGCAAAATGGTGTAGCTGAACAAAAGAATCGTACCTTAATTGAGACAGCTCGAACGATGCTTGCTGATTCCAAGTTGCCAATATTCTTCTAGAGTGAAGCAGTTGCAGCAGCATGCTATACATTGAACCACGTTCTGACAGTAAAGAAATTCAAGAAAACGTGTTTTGAACTTCTTCATTATTACAAACCAAACTTGAAGTTTTTGGAACCGTTTGGATCTCCGTGTATTTTATATATCAAGATGGCAAATTTGGTGCAAAATCTAATGAGGGTTTCCCTGTAGGTTACGCGAGCCTGCTGAAGAGAGTGTTCGTACCATGCCTAGGGAAGATAATTCAAGTTCAGCATGTGGATTGTCAGAAGCATACTGCTCCACCACAACTTCCCGGACAAAGATTCATGTTCGATTACGACAAACTCTGGGAGTCTTTCCAACTACCGACTGAGCCAAGTGAAGAGGAACTAGCTTACTTATACCAACAACAGTAATCTATGGTTCAAGAACAGGTGCCAAGACCATTGGTAGTTTCTCAGCCTGATGTGGGTACAAACATTCCAACAAATGGTACAAACGATCACGAGGCCGGTCCAAGTGGAACTGCTCACGAACCACCAGAGGAACCAGCTCCAACGTTTGATAATCCTGACGACTCAGAATCAGAATCCGGCCCGACTTTTGACAAGGAACCAAATGTTGCTACGACTGAAGCTGAGGATCACACCGGTGATCTAGATATTACGAACTTGTAATCGGAAGTGAGAGTGCCTAACACTGCTATGCCAAGAACTCTGTCTTATCATCCTTCAGAGCAGATAATTGGTGATCTTCAAAGCGGAGTAAAAACAAGAGATCAGATCAACAGAGCTCTTACATGTTTTTATACATCTGTTGCTCCTTTACAGGAAGAGTTCTCACTTAAGTGTTTCATCTCGCAGGTTGAACCCAAGACAAATAAAGAAGCTTTAACTGAAGAAAGTTGGGTTAACGCTATGCAAGAAGAGTTGCAGCAGTTTGAGAAGCTGGGAGATTGGAGATTAGTAGACCTTCCTGAAAATCAAAAGTTGATCAAAACAAAGTGGGTATTCAAATGTAAAAGAGATGATAGAGGAGTCATTGTTCGAAACAAAGCACGATTGGTAGTACAGGGACTCAGTCAGCAAGAAGGCATTGACTTTACCAAGGTGTATGCGCCTGTTGCTAGACTTGAGGCGATTAGGATCTTCCTGGCGTTCGCGTCTTGGAAAGGATTCAAAGTCTACCAACTAGATGTGAAATCTGCATTCCTGTATGGTAAAATCAAAGAAGAAGTGTTTGTGGGACAACCGCCGGGGTTCACTGATCCGCTACACAAAAACAAAGTCTATCTTCTGGATAAAGCGCTTTATGGACTTCACCAGGCCCCGAGAGCCTGGTATGAGACGCTTTCCCAACATCTGCTGGACAACGGGTTCACCAGAGGGACAGTTGATAGCACTCTGTTTACAAGAGAGGTTGCAGGGCGTCTTTTGATCGCGCAGATCTACGTTGATGATATCATTTTTGGTTCGACAAATGACGAGTTGTGTAAAGATTTTGAGAATGTTATGAAGAAGAAATTCAAGATGAGTTCGATGGGGGAGATGAAGTTCTTCCTAGGGCTACAGGTCGAGCAAATGCCCGAAGGAATCTTCATTCATCAAACCAAATACATGAACGATGTTCTGGACAAGTTCAAGATGTCTGAATCGACTCCAACATCAACCCCCTAGCTCAAAATCATGGAATCTGTCCAGATGAGAGTGGAGAAAGGTGGACGAGACATATTACCGATCGATAATTGGATCCTTGATGTATCTTACTGCTTCTCGCCCGGACATCATGTATCCGACGTGTTTATGCGCCCGATATCAGTCCAGCCCACGCCAGTCACACTTGACGATCGTGAAACGCATCTTACGGTATTTGAAAGGTTGCCCAAGCACCTACTTGTGGTATCCTAAGTCTGGCGATTTCTCTCTCACAGGTTTTGCTTATTCGGACTTTGGTAGTTGCAAGCAAAACGCTAAGTCCACCACTGCAGGCTGTCAGTTCTTCGGAACTCGATTAGTCACTTGGCAGTGCAAGAAATAAACCTCAGTAGCGCTCTCTACTTGTGAGGCAGAATACGTTTCGGCCTCGAGCTGTTTGTGACAACTCGAGTTTCCGACTTTCACTTTCGCATTAAGTGCACGTTGACTTTGATTGTGTAGTTGTTTGACTTGTTTAACTTGTAACTGTACACGTTATTTTTTTTAATGAACGCATTGTGGTTGCATGATTTTGTGTTTGGCTGTATAACATGAAACCTGTTGAAAACTTAAACTGTTAACACATAAAAGGACTCGACGAAACAGACAGGACCCGACGAAACAGACTGTTTCGCCATAAGCATCTCGACGAAACAAAAGTCTGTTTCGCCAAGCCCAGTTTCGCCAAGCCCATTAAGGGCCCAGAACGGTAATTCGTTCATATTAACGTGAACCGACTTCCTGTTTCACATCTTTGGCTAAAACAAAAACCCTAGAGCTCCATCTTCTCTGATTGACGGCGACAACGCATGGCGGCAGCACGCGACCGTCAGAAAGCATACGCCGATAAAGACAGGAAACTACTCGAATTCCAGGTTGGGGATCGAGCGCTACTCAAAGTTTCGCCCTGGAAGGGTGTGGTTCGTTTTGGAAAACGCGGCAAACTTAATCCACGATACGTCGGACCTTTCGAAGTTATTGAGAAGATAGGCAGGGTGGCCTACAGATTGAACCTACCAGCTGAACTCAGTGCAGTTCACAACGTCTTTCACGTGTCGAATCTGAAGAAGTGTCTGTCAGATAAGACCCACATAGTTCCTCTGAAAGAGCTCACTATTGATGAACAGTTACGATTTGTCGAGGAACCTGTTGAAATCACGGACCGGGATGTTAAGGTCCTCTATAACACTAGAATACCTCTTGTTCGAGTTCGTTGGAACTCCCGTCGTGGCCTAGAGTTCACCTGGGAACGAGAAGATCATATGAAACTCAAGTATCCCCAGTTATTCGGAAACCGTGCAACTACTACTGAGGCTGAAGCTACTACCGAATTTCGGGATGAAATTCCAACTCAACGGGGGGATGATGTGACACCCCAGGAAAACCAGTAAACGATACAACTTACTTAGCTTCCTCAGTAACCGCATGCTAAATTTCGGGACGAAATTTCTTCCAAGTTGGGGATAATGTGACAACTCGAGTTTCCGACTTTCACTTTCGCATTAAGTGCACGTTGACTTTGACTGTGTAGTTGTTTGACTTGTTTAACTTGTAACTGTACACGTTATTTTTTTTAATGAACGCATTGTGGTTGCATGATTTTGTGTTTGGCTGTATAACATGAAACCTATTGAAAACTTAAACTGTTAACACATAAAAGGACTCGACGAAACAGACAGGACCCGACGAAACAGACTGTTTCGCCATAAGCATCTCGACGAAACAGAAGTCTGTTTCGCCAAGCCCAGTTTCGCCAAGCCCATTAAGGGCCCAGAACGGTAATTCGTTCATATTAACGTGAACCGACTTCCTGTTTCACATCTTTGGCTAAAACAAAAACCCTAGAGCTCCATCTTCTCTGATTGACGGCGATCGTGTGCCCCGGAACCCCGAATCGACTTAATTACTGTTCCGTTCATTGTGGTTAGTGATTAAATCCCTGCATGATTGTTTGATTTCATTGTTGTAAACTGTTTTTAGTTCAAGTTCATTAGAATCAATGATAGATAGTGTTGTGTTCATGAATGATTTATGATTGGGTAAACGGAATCTATGGTTAGTTACGTTTTGTATGACAGATCTGATTGTATGATGATCCCTTGAACCCACGAATCGGAACTAGTATTAATCGTATGAACACCTAGTAATATGATGGATTGTGCTCGTGTTATACTCGTTGTCTGAATAGCTTGTTAAGGTTAATGCTTGGCCTATTATGATTGATTGATTCCATGATGATATCTATGTTAATGATGTCCGCATGATTGCTTCTTGATGTTGACGACATTTAGGGTTTCTGTGATTTTGACGAAACTGACATCACCCTATAACAGGCTGACGAAATAGATCTCTTGGCGAAACAGAAAGTGTTTCGCCAAGGGCATTCGACGAGACAGAACTTTGTTTCGCCAAAGGAGACCACGGCGAAACAGAATGTGTTTCGCCAATTTGTGTTTCGCCGAGGGATATCACGACGAATCAAGTGATTCGTCGAAGGGGCTCACGGCGAAACAGAGGGTGTTTCGCCGACTTGGGTAATTTGCACAGTAACTGTTTCTGTTAAAACTTAACTGAGTTAACTAACTGCTGTTAGATGTTATGCCTGACTTGTATGATCATGAATGCGTGCAATGTGCTACTTGGTGATTATTTATGCGTTGTCCACTATGATTATACTTACGTGCCAACTTCGTGAATGTAAACTGATTATGTACACGTGCGCACTTTAGGACGTGATTGATTACTTGCGAGCATACACTTAGCATACCGAGCAAACCAAGGTGAGTTCACACAGCCAAGGCATGGGATTCCCCGGTGGTTTGGGAATGGGTTAAGAAATTAAAAATGGAACCTACATATCCTCCTTGGGTAGGATATGTACCGCCATCCTCCATGGGTAGGATGCCAATATTAATCCTGCGTATTCTCCTTGGGTAGAATACATACGTTCGTCCTCCTTGGGTAGGACAACAAACCTTAACGCATGCTCGTCCTCCTTGGGTAGGACAATCACACTCGCTACGGTCCTTGGATCAAGAAGGGCACGTACAAACACGACTAGTCTAACACATGGGGAAGCCCCCACTAATCTTCGCACAGATGCCTGAAAAGGCCGCGATACGGCCACTAATCTTCGCACAGATGCCTGAAAAGGCCGCGATACGGCCACTAATCTTCGCACAGATGTCTGGAGGACCGCGATGGGAATTAATAAGAAACATGGTTTACAAAACGAACAACTGATTTACGAAACGAATTCTATAACTGAACAACCAACTGTGAACTCGCTCAACTAGTTGTTGACTCTCTGTTACATGCCTTGCAGGACCATAGGTACTCTTGGAGCTTGCACGGGAGGCGCAGTCGTTGTGGGCACGGATGTGGATGTTTTGTTGGAAAACATTATGACTCTTTAAACTAAACACTTGTGTTGGATGTTCATAACTATGCTTCCGCTACCTATGCTATGCTTTTGGTTTAGCACCAATTGTATTGTGATGGATTACATTTACTTTTACTTTTACTTATTACTTATATGTTCAATATGATTGGTGGCTTGATCCTGGTCATGTCACGCCTCCAAGCGGTGGTACTCCGCGTGTGGATTTTGGGGGTGTGACACTGTTGCTCTCAGATCCTTTGGATCCAACAGCAGTTGCGAGACTTTGGTTTGCAGTTCTTGGACATGCCTATATTTGTGGACAATGAAGCCGCAATTAACATAACGAAAAACCCGGTTCACCATTCTAAAACAAAACATATAGAAATTCGACATCATTTCATCCGTGATTGTCACGAGAAGAAATTGATTAGAATCGAACATATACACACCGATGAACAGAAAGCTGATTTTTCACCAAACCGTTTGATAAAAAGAGATTTAACTATCTTTTGAAATTAAATGGGATGAAAAATTTGTTTTCTGGGAGGGTTATTGAATGTGAAGCCGAGGAGGACGGTGATCTGATGTGATCCACGTAGTGTTGTAAAAGTTTTTGTACAGTTTATTTTCTGCTTTTGATAAAAACAAAAACACAAAAATATGTCTTTGTTTTTAGGGGGAGAAAGTTGGCAGAAAATCAAAAAACATGATAAAATTTTCAAAAATCCAAAAACAATAGAAAAGTAAAAAACGAGTTTGTGTAAAAAGGGGAAATGATAGTACATCAGCTAGACAGTGCAGTACGCTAAAGAAATGAAAAGTAAAAATGTGTTAAGTAGTCTTGCAGATGATATGTCGATAGGTTTTTACACATTTAGTAGTTTTGTTCAGGATATAAAATTAAATTTCTTGCTTTTATGTGGGGAACATCTCTCGGATATATGGGTAACCCCCGAAATCTTGTTTGAAAGGTCCCTCTTTCTGAGATACTAGGTCTTTATACTTAGTGATATCTGTGGTATTATCCCGGGACTTCTGATTTTGTGGAAGCAATGGCCTAGTCCCCGGAGAATACTTTACGCTGCTTGAAATAAAAGCCTCCCCTCAGCATAAAAAATGATGAAACATTGAAAAATGTTAATCATGTGCTGTTGTAAAAAAAGATTCTCTAAAGGGAACCCACCAAAAGTCGAAGCCGTTATCTCTCTGCTGAACGGAAGTTCTGACCTGAGCTCTCACGGCCTTCGCATTTATCCCCTTACAGATATCATCTAGGTATACTCACATGTAAGACTGAATATTGGGATCTGGATACGGGAGTAAATTCTGAGGTGGTACACATATAAAAGTTAAGCCTTAAAACACTTAATCCGTATCCTGAACATATTGAATTTTGTGTGAAAATTCAAGAGGATCAGTATATCGGCAATCACTGTGAACTGTTTAATACTGAAAATGTAATCAAAGCTTAACGGTGCTTGTATCTTGTCGGCAGCTGATATGATCCCCTAACACACTCACAAAAATATTGTGTGTACAGTTTATTGCTTATCATATTAAAAAATCCAAAAAGATTTGCATTTCATCTTATTTTCGACAACAAACGTTGGGGAACAGATGATCAAAGTCTTATGTGCTGAACATGTCTGGATCATGAGGGTTGGGTATGCAGAAGATTGAAAAAAATGATTGGTAATTACTTGAAAGTCCAAAAGTTCATTAACTTGAACTTAAATTGTTTCAGAAAGTCAGCAAACTTCATAATTTGGTCAACCAGGGTCATTAACTTGGACTTGGTAGGCTGAACAGTTGACCAAGGTCATTAACTTGGACTTGGTAAACTGGGTGTGTCGGTAAAATCTGAAAAAGTTAAAAATTTGAATTTTTGAAAAGGTAATTCCGTTTGAAAACACTAATTCCGCTTGAACAAGTAATTCCGCTTGAGTTGGTGATTTCGATTGAACATGTCATTGTTCTTATTTCAAACGGAATTAGGCTGTCTATAAATAGTGAGGGGATTCCGCTTGATCAGGTCATTTTTGTAATTCCGCTTCAAAGTTCCTCTCAAGCGATTTCAAGCGAAATCCTCAAAATCATTGATTTCTAGTCGAAACTGTCACACCCCGAAATATCAGAGCATTGGCGTGACTGGACTGGTATCTTCATTGCACAGCGGAAGCAAATAATCTAAGTCTTTCTAGTATCTTCATGGTTCTCCTATTCCAACTGTGCCTTGTCTTAGAACTGAAACGTGAGAAAGAAACATGCGAAAAAGTCAACATAAAGTTGAGTGAGTTCATGTTTGTTTGTAAAAGATTTGAAATAAATCTTTTTGAATAACCGGTTTTTGAAGTATTGTTGAGAAAACGAATTTAAAATCATTTTCATATATAAATCAAGTTTTCATGTGTACCCCACGTACTCATGTATAATTCAAGTTTTTCTTGAGTACCCCACGTACTTCAAGTATAATTCCCGTTTTCTTGAGTACCCCACGTACTTCAAGTATAATTCAAGTTTTTCTTGAGTACCCCACGTACTTCAAGTATTAATCAAGTTTTAGTATGATATAAATTTTATGTAAATAAAGTATTCCTGTAAGTATCAGGACTGTTAATGGGTTGCAAAGCCATTAACATGTGACACGACATAGGAAGTCACCAAACCTTAGGCATTTAATTGGTATATTCGGAGACACAAAAGCACTACTCGATTCTCGCCCTCACCGAGAGTGTGGCTGCCCGGCACCCGTTAGATCTAACCTTTTGTTCTGCGGTCTAGGTATATTGTTGATTAATGGTGCTTATGTACCCTATTCGTGACACGATTTCTCGTATCATTTCTCATAACGCCTCATACTTGGTTCTCGTCCTCACCAAGTGCGTTTCTCGTATTCTTATAACTCGTCACACTTGGTTCTCGTCCTCACCAAGTGTGCTTCTTGTATTTTTATCATACCATTTGTATACATTTTAACATTTGTATTTTGTAAACTCTTGTATTTGTATTATCCCGTAGTTTATAAAACTAGAATCTCGTATGTATGCATATTTCGAAAAATACGCTTGTTTGAAAAACCGGTATAAAACATAAGCTTTTCGTAAACCATTTGTGTCATTTAAACTTGCTTGTAAAATGGTTTAGAAATATGTAATTCTTGTTTGCTTTGCAAAAAGTGCATGTCTTTCCACCCCAAAAACATTTAGAAAAATGTAAAATCGTAAAAGGTGGGGTTATGAACTCACCTGAATATTCCTGTGCAAAGCTAGCTAATTACGACTTCGCGATGTCATTTCCAAGACGTGACTCGCTATCGTGCATTCTACAATATTCCTAACACGGAATATCTAATAAGTTTCTAAATAACGCAATAACTAACTACGTGTAATCGAGCTCTACCGAGTCGTTAATCGAACGATTTAACGGTACGTTGTTAACTTGATGTAAATGATAAAGTTATACTTGTTAGCTCGTTTAACGTCATTAAGTATTTGCAAGTCTTGAAAAGACTTAGTTTCTCATGAGAACTAAAGTATATATGTATATATTTATATAAAAGTATATAAATATATCGGTAGAATTTCGCTAGTCGTTTTCGAGAAGTCGTACGTGTATGTAACGAGTGTTTTATGAAAACGAAAAATATATAATAAACTCGTATTATATATCGTATGTTATTGAGGCGTTTGAAATAAATATAAATGTTATATTTATTTTATAAAACAATCGTCGAGTTGTTGTGTTTGAAAACAATTATATAATTATATTTATTTTTCCAAAAGGATCCGTTGTGTTTGTTTGGTATCCGAAAAATATAATAATTATATTCATTTGTTGTAAATAATTTCCGACTTGTCGTTTTCGTAAAGTGTAAAGTGTCGTCGAAAAAATATCACTTGAATACCATGATCCGTTTTATAATAAAACGCGTTTTGTTTTACGGTTTTTCTCGAAAAACGGGCAGAGTTTCCTCTGTTTTTGGACGACCCCGACAACACAAGTTGTCGTTATTTTAACGAAATTCAATCAAGATTCAATATCAATTCAAACAAATATTTATAACTCAAGTTATAAAACAAGATAATATATGAAACCGCAAACTATATATACGATTTTACCATTCGGTTCGAGAGCTTGTTCACGTATAAAAATTATTAAAACGACATAAATAACTCGCGCCACTAAAATTCTTTACCACTTCTTTCGCGTCGAAATGCAGAGTTGACCGAGTCAACTAGATTGACCGAGTTGAGTTGACTCGAAAGCTGAGTTGACCGGGTTTGACCGGGTTGACTCGGTTCCACCGAGTTGGCCAAACCGCTCCTGAGGTTGACTGAATCTGACCCGTTACACCAGATCTGACCAAACATAAAGCCTGAACACTTGAGCCACTGACCCGAACCCGAGCCACAACTGAATCAGACGAAATCTGAGTTGTGACCGTGAATACCCACCATCATCTTTAACATTAGGTCATTGTCATCATCCTCTTTAACAACAGTTTATCACCATCATCATTTTTAGCATCATTGGAGAAGAGAACATAGGAACCGCATCACCGGCCGATAACTTTCGAAACAAAAGATTTCAAAATAACAGAAGAGGGTTGAGAGGGGTTTACCAGAAAATTTAACGGATAAAGGCGAAGACCGAAGGTCCGTAGCTCCGACCGCCGGTCCGTGGCTCCGACCGCCTGGTCCGCTGGTTCTCTCTCTCTCCTCTCCGCAGTTCTCTCTCTCTCTTATCCCCAGCTCTCTCTCTCCTGCATTTTCTCTCTCTCACCCCGCTGAGTTGCCGTCGCACCACCACCAGACGGTGGTGGTGTCGGATGTCTTGTCGCCGGTCGCTACTTCACGCGCCGTTCTTCCTCTCTCTCTCTCTCTTCCAATTCTCTCTCGGTCTCTCTCTCTCTCCGCACTCTCTCTCCCCGCCTCTCACTCTCCCATCACCGCGCCGCCACAGACGGCGGTGGTGGTGGTAGGTTGTTTATCGGGTTGGGGGGTGTTCGGGTGTGTGTAGGTGTTGTAGGAATTGAAGGGAAGGAGACAACTATATGTCTGTGTTTGTGTGTATAAAAATCGAGTGAGAAAGAGAGTAGATGTGAGTTGGTGTGTGTAATCTGCTAATGAATTTGAGGATCGAGAGGAGGTATTCATTTATAGACCCAAGTCTGCTAATGACTTTTATGTCTATTGTGTGTTCAAGTTACATTCCGGTCATAAGTTTCTAACCCAAGTCAATACCCAACATATAAAAATGATGAGTTGTCTAACCGTATTGGGAATGGCATGTACTCCAAAAGTAACATAAAATATTTAAAGATGTTTCCTAAAAATACTACATGTGATTTGGTTGCAATCTAAGTATAGTTTTGATCTTGTTTAGTCTTGTGGGTTTTGCGCTTGGGCCAGGGCCCACAAGCCCATCTCATACGTATGTGGCCCGTAATTCATACGAGACTAGATATCGCGACCCAATCTTCCTAAGCAAAAAATATTCGTGTAACATCCGTATTTTTCGACGTTGTCAGTATTTCGTACGGTATCAGTTCGTTGTCGCGTAGTATTCAACAGGTTTCTCTGTAAACCACCGTTCGCGCATTGTAAAGCCGGTTAGCCGTTTCAAAGCACTTCAAAGGCCTGATTAAGTTACTTTGCATTTTAAACACTATGTATTGTCGCATTAAACACCTGTTAATCACGTAATTAAGGGCGTAAATTACCGGTTGTCACAGAAACTCTGCCCGATTGTTGTTAAAAATCCTGATTTTAGTTGGCATACTCAACTATAATCATGGTAAAGGTGAGTTTGATGGTCAATTTGACCTAGATTTGAACTGTTTTTTTGGTTGTCGGCGCTGAACAGGACAAAGAACATAGATCTAGGGTTTGATTTTGATATAAAATCAACAATAATCATACATGTGTAGTCGGAATAGGTTGTAGATCTGTCTTAGGGCTGTGATTGAACCAGATCTGTTGTTTTCATTTGAATGACGATGAACCGGATATTCGGACTTAGATCTAGGGTATTTCTGTGGACTAAAATGAATTTGAAACATACCCACATGCTCGGAATCGTATACAGAACAAACCTAGTTGATTGATTTCATCATCAGAAAACTTTTGAAAAATTTTGTTCTTGTTTAGGGATTCCGTTTGAAACATGTTATTCCGCTTCAAATGTGATTCCGTTTCAAATGGTAACTTCGTTTTAAAATGTCATTTCATTTCAAAATATGGTTTCGTTTCAAACTGTGATTCCGCTCCAAACTGTCATATGTGATTTCGTTTGAACTGATGATTCCGCATGAAATGTTATTCCATTTGAATGATATTTTGTTGTTGAAAGTTTTTCTAAGTGTTAATCTGATTGTTTGATGTTCTTTTTCAGCCTACGAATGTGTTGTTTGATGCACTACACAACACTTGTTGTGATTTCGATGAGGAAAAGATACCAAAGCTGTCCGAATTCAAGAATATTCTGGAGTTTCTGAGAAGATTGCCGATTCAGAAAGCTTTGACAAATCAACATCTGGTTTTCAGATCTCATATCAAACGTTTTTTGGGAGAAGGCAACATATGATGAAGAGGGCAAAGTGATCAATTCGTTTGTTGAGCTTAATGGTGAAAACAAACCAATTATTATCTCGGAGGCACTTATCCGTGAAGTGCTGGATTCTCCTGATGATGTAAACTCTCCGACAAAATTTCCAGAGAGGATGGTCAAAGGCTGTATGCTGCGGATGGGTTATAATGGTGCACTAAACAGTGCTAATTACTTGAAATCAAAATTTTCAAAGCCCTACAAGTTTCTTATTCACTCAGTGTTGCAAGCTCTAAGTCATAGGAAGGCAGGTTATGATGCAATGAGAGATTATCGAATGAACATGGTAACAGCTCTCGTATTAAACAAGAAGTATAATTTTTCGAAGATTGTGTTTCATTACTTGGTAGAGGAAATTAATTCAAAGAGGAAGACTTGGTTGTATCCACGATTTGTTCAGATGATGACAGATCATGCCTATCCTGATCTTGAAAGAGATGAGAATAATGATTTGTTGGTTCTATCTCACATGGATAACGAGTCTGTGAAACAATTGGCCAGATATCATCCTAATCATCCAGAGCCAAAAACAAAAGCTGAATTCTTTGGTTTCATCAAAGATAAGACTTATCAAGATCCAGATCCAGTCAATCATCAGAACTGGAGAAATGAGAAAGAGATGAAAGAGAAGAGCTATGCAGATGAATTGAAAATTCTTGAAGATTTGAAAGTAACTCAAAGCGAGTGGTTCTTGAAAGAAGAGAAAAAGAAGAGGAGCAGGAAAGCAAATCCGAAAGCTCCAGTGGAGGAAGGTTCTTCATCACAACCTAAGAAACGTCAAAAGAAAACTGTTAAGAGATTACTTGTTGATGAATCAGAGGAGGAAGCTGAAGCTGAAACTGAAGTTAATGTTGAAAAGGAACAAGATCCAGAAACTCCTACAATAGAACAGGTGATAGAAAATATTGATTATGAGTTGGAAAAAGGGAAAGCAGGTGATGAAGAAGGTGACGATGTAAACAAAAGTACAATAAGTTCTTCTGATTCAGAGATTGATGAAAATGAACGTGCAGAAAGAATTAGAGCTCAAATAGAAAAGGAGAAACAGTTAAGGAGAAGAAAGAGAAAGGAAAAAGACGATGATGATTATATTCCTTCTCAAGAAAATGTTGAAGATGTTCAGACACCTCCATCTGGTGGCAGAAAGAAAGCTTTTGCAAGAAAAAGTGTTGTAACTCCAAAGAAGGCAAAGACTTTGAAGATATTTTTGAACAAGAAACCTATCCAGGAACCCAGTAAACGATCATCACCACCACCTGAACCTACACCACATCAATCACCACCAAGACAACCCACACCACCATCATCACCACCACCACAATTATCACCACCACATCAACAACCCATTATCACTTCACCTCATATTCTTCAAACACCACCATCCACACAACCACCGATACAAACAACACCTGGATCTTCTGGTTTCAAAAATTTTCCGAATATTCCAAATATTCCTCTTGAAGACATTGGTGACTTCAGTTTCGTGAATGATGAGCTGGTAAAGAAGTTGCAACAGAAAGTAGAAGAAGTGTTGGTTGATAATAAAAGATTGGTTGATCGAGAGAAGAAGCTTGAAAAACGTGTTAAAACAGTTGAAGCTGAGAATTCTTCTTTATTGAAAAAGATTGAAGCTGATGAAGCTGAAATTGATGTAATGAAAGTTCAAATTGCAGAATTGCTAGAAGAAAAAGCTCGCAGAGATGAACAAAACAAGTATTTCGAATTGAAGAACAAAGAGCTTGAAGCTGTGAAGGCACAGAAAGAACATGAGATGTACATGTTGAATAAAGTGTTAGAAAATTTGCTCGGAAAGTCTGTTGAGCAGAAGTTTGATGAAATAAAGATTGAAGAGGTTAGAGCTCAACGTCAAGCTACGATTGATGCAGATTTAAAGAATAAGGGCAAAGGTCCTGAGTATGTTTCTGAAGAGAGGGAAATTGTTCCAGCTATTGTTTCTAAATCACCTATTCCAAATCCTCTTCCTATTTCGTCAGTTTCTGGTGTATTCGATGTTGATGTTGACATTGATGATATTCATGGTGATGATGAAGAGGATGATGATGAAGAGGATGATGATGAAGATAACGAAGATGATGCAGATGATGTATTCTCTGCAAGTAGTAGTGATAGTGATGATGGAAATGATGATGACGATCAGGGTACTTCTGGTGTTAAAGCTACTGAAACTTCGAATGAAAGAAATGTTGATGATTATTTGCATAACGATGCAAATGAAGAGCCAGAGAGTGCTGATGGAGAGGGGGAGAATGTTGATCAAAGTGTTGATGAAGTAGAGAAGTTAATTTTGCGTCTAGAGCCTGATGTAGAAGAAGGAGAATTCAGGCATACTTACACCATGAATGATATTATTGAAATGACGCGTATTGATGATCCGAACTTCAAGTTTGATTTTGAAGATGAATTAAATCAGTTCGAAATCAACCAACAACCTGAGTATCAGTACAAGTATGTTGAAGATGCTGATCTGTATGATAGGGTTGAAGTCGAAGATTGCAGTGATGAAGAGGATGTGAATGTGGATACTTCTGACTTTCCAACATTAGTCGAATTTTTCAGTCAAGAGAATATTGATGAATTGAGAAAGAAAGTAGAAGAGGTTTTGAAAGATAAGAATTTTGATGGTTCAGTGAAAGATGCTCAGAAGGAAGAAAGAAAGAAATGGTTTCAAAAGAGTAATGAAAGAAAATTCAAACGCCCACTGAAGTTCTACAAAAGAGATAGAGATGTGTCACTTGGTGATATAATCTGTTGGGGCTTTCTATCACAGGTCATTGCTGATGCTATTCACTGAGAATATGATGTTCAGTATTTTGCATTTCTTCATGATATTATGTCATTACCCTGGTGGGATGTGGAAGAGCTAGCCAAAGTCAGAACGTTGGATTATCCAGTTAGAAAGAATGACATTCCTATGTGGGGGTTGATTAAGTTTGAAGCTTTTAGAGATTTTCAGCACTGGAAGCCACACCAGCCAAAGAAAGTAAGGAGGGTGGATCCAGTTACTGGTATTGAAGAGACTATTTTGCAAATCAAGAAGCCAAGAGTGATAAAAAACATACCATTACCTAAGATGGAGCAGGATTTCCATAAGGGTTTTATGTGTTGGGTATACAGCTGTATGACGACTGAAGCTGTGATCACTTACAGGGCAGAGAATGAAGTTAGAGAAATTTTTGTATATGATCCACTATGGTTGGTGAATTGCTATGCTAAAGACATAGAATGTTTGTTTGTAAACAAGATCTGTTTTAAAGCTGAAGATAGAGAGCAAGCAATGCAATTTCAAAAGGTTGTGTCAGTTTGCTTCCAGAAGGATATAAATGCTGAAAGTAAATGGTCAACGAAATGGAGAGAGATTGAGAAAGAGGAAGCTCTTAAAGCCGAGAAAGAAAAGAAGGAACGTGAAGAAAGAGATAGAATGCTTCGTGGTAAATTCATGAGAGAACAAGCTGAAGAAAGAAAGAAAGATGCTTTAGAGAATGAAAAGCTTTGGAAGCTGTTACTAAAGAAGCCTAAGCAGAGAGAAGAAAAGTTTAAGTCGCTGTGAAGATCTGAAGACCAGACTGAAGACTCCGGCAATATCCAAGGGGGAGTTTGTTGGTGCATAATGTCTATAGCCTATGTCTATCAGTCTAGGTCATGTAAGTAGATTGAACAGGGTCTAAAATGTAAATTTATGTTATTTTGGTGTAATTTCGTTTGAAATGACACATGGTCATTTCAAACGGAATTAGATGTGTTAATTCCGCTTGAAAGGACATGTGTCATTTCAAACGGAATCAGAAGCCTATAAATAGGCAAGTAGTGCTTCTCATTTCATACGGAATTAGCTAGTGTGTCACGAAGTGCTGCTGAAATTCCACCGTGTAATCAAGTCTATTTTGAATGAGAAGCTTGTTTTAAAGTGAAATACTCTGTTTCTACTCAATTCTTCACTGATTCTAGACTGTTTGTTTGTTTCCGCCTCTCAAACAGTTGTGTATTACCTCTGATTGACTCATTTGGTTGGTAAAACGATCCTAAAGAATGTAGGCTTTGTTAAACCATATCATATGAGTTCCAACACTCATTTGGTTTACAAGACCTCATTCTATCCGATCTTCCGATTTTGGTGTCGATTTATTTACTAGTGATCCGATTACTAGGTACTACTTGAATTTCCTTGGTTTTCCTGAGCTTCGCTAAGTTCTTTAGATCAAGGATACTCGAAGTGAGTACATAGTTCCCCTATTTTATTGTTTTCGATTTTTTTGGGGGTGATTCATATGTATTAAACGATTTCGATATTTAAACGATGATTTCAAAAACGATTAAGATGGTTTATATTAAACTAATAACGATTTCGATAATGTGAACAAACTTGTTGGACGTATTTACATAACGAATGACATTCATTAGCATTGATCAAGCCGACCAGTATTAGGTTATGGTACCATAGGATCTGACAAATCCCATTATGAGACTACACCCATGGTTATGTGTGGGGGCTATGTAGGTAACGACCGAATCTGATGATTGTTAACTTACCCTTTGGTGGTTTGTTATTGCGAGAAGCGAGATAGTCGAGTCATGAAGGTTTGAATGTTATTAGTGAGACGACCAAAAGTGGTTTCACAATTAAAACTAGAACTATTTTGGAAACGAGTTAAACGATTTGAAACGACTTAAACGAGATAAACGAATTGGATAAACGAATAGTTTTGGGTAGTGATTAGATAATGGGATGGGTGTAGCATGATAAAAGCATGGTAGATACGTCGCAGGTACATCTTATATATAAGTGCTCTTATCATATTACATTTCATGTCATTATTTAGTTCACTTGGGAAACGATTTTGAAACGATGTCACACAACGAGGTTTTCGAAATGATATAAACCATACGAGTTCTATTAACGAGTTTTTACGAGATATTTTACGAGTTGGATTACTAAAACAAATGTCTTAGGGTTAAGAGTCATGGCTACGAGATTTTATAAACTATAACCGACTTGATTTGAGTTGGTTAATCATGTTGCAATACACTTTTCAAAACGAGGTTTGTACTTTTGACTATTGTAGTCTAATGAGGTACTGCAACATATAAACGAGCCATGAATCCGACACTCTCACTAAACCTATGTGCTCGCCAGCATTTCTTTGCTAACTTTGTTTTTACATATGTTTCAGATGGTGTTGCTTGATGTTAATTGCTAGGATGCTTGAGTCACATAGGATCTGGACGAGGCCTTAGTGACATAAAAACAATGATAGACGATGTGTAGCTTGTTTGTTTTGGTTTAAAGACAATGTACATTATTTAAATAAATCAATAAAACGAAACTTTTTGTATCCACGGTTGTGAAACAATAATTCTGTTACAACACTCCCCGACGTTTCCGTCGCGGTTTCATTGTTTTGACGCGGCCGGGGTGTGACAACATTTGTTTTGTTTAACGGGACAAAAGTACGTTCATTAACGTTAGCTACGCCGCTCGGTAGTAAGTAGTGGTACCATAGGAATTGACAACTCCCATTCCCGACTTCCTAGGTTTGTTTGGAAGTATGAAATGACTGAATCCGATATACATAATTTAGATAAACCTTTAATTTGTTTAAGGGTTTGTCGCCACATTCGCAAGGCTTGAATGTATGCGTTTTCACAATACTGCATAGATGTTTGTATCAGTAGAGTATGCAGTTATTTTACAAAACATAACTTTTGAATTAAACTTTGAATTATTCAAAAAATTGTTTTGTGCATTTTACATATGGTGTAGGATCGTTTGCACGACCAAACGATCGTTTGCACGACCAAACGAGTCGTTCAGGAGAGTTTTTGCTCAATACGAAAGGCGGAAACAGACGTATTGAGTTGATTCAGCTTGCAAATCACTTTAAACTGTCTTTAGATTGATGTAACAACTTTTACAGCGAGTAGACACTTCGGCAGCACTTCAGCTCTCTAACCGGAATATCTAGAACTTCCTCAAACGAAATCACAAGGCATCTATTTATAGGCAGTCTAATTTCGCATGAACAGGCTCACGCAAAATTAGATTTCATGCGAAATCAGTAATTTCGTACGAAATACCGAGAACTAATTTCGTGCGAAATTACACTTTGTAATTTCGTGCGAAATTACCTTCTAACCTATTTTGACATTCTCCTCGTACTACGTGCCCTGATCTATACAATCTAATACACGACTCGATACAAGATGAAGTCGACAGACGTATGCACCAACAGACTCCCCCTCGAATGTTGACGAGTCTTCAGTGTCGAGTCTTCAATGTCTTCACTCTTTATCAGTCTTTTTGCTCTTCCTGAAGTATCTGACAGTGTAAAACATCCCCAATCTTTTTCTTTTCTCTTCTCTTTCTTCCAGAATCACAATCTGTCTCTTATCTTACTTTAATTCTCTTGATCAGATCTCTTGATTCCTTAAGTTCATCAGCATCATCAGCTTGTGTGAACATCAGGATCTGAACTTGGTTCTCTCTCATATCTGCACAATCTCTACCACACAATAAATTTCACAAATTTTAAATTTTGACAAATTTATTCTCTGCTTACCACTTGTAAACACAAAAACTCCATCATTTGCAAGTATCGTACAAAATGATTTAACATTTTTAAACTTTGATGTATCACTTGTAGGAAAAACATTTTTCTTTTTCAAACAAATTTTCAATTCAAATATTTCAAATAAACTTTCCCAAACCTTTTGTCCGTCATTGTGACAACCCGCACTAAACCAGGTATCCGTACAACTTAATTAATGAATAATTACTGCTTAATTACTGTGCTTGTTGAACTAGCTGATGAACTGCTACTTGGATACTGATACATGAACTTACTTGCATCATACTTGCTTGCTGTCACTACATTATTTACATGCTGAACCCTAGTGACAAACATGATGCACAAAAAGCACAGTAGCACTAAACGGATACACAGTGAACATGCTGATATAACCAGCATCAGGCAGATACTGCCTCTAAGGCCTGTTAAGAGCCTCAAATATTTTGGCTACACTGGTAGTGAGTGTAGGGATATAAGGGTTGTGGTACTGCGTCTCTAGGAATAAGATACACTGATTCGGATGTGCCTAAAACGTACTTTAAGTACAAAACACCGCACTTTAATAAATACCCCAGCTTCTAGCTGACTGGTAAAGTGCCAAAATATGGGGAAAATAATACTAGACACTTTCTAAAGTGTCGGGAAAACAAAATGTGTCACTAAAAACAACAATAACGACACTTTAAAGCTTTTGTAACGCTTTAACGGATTAATATCCAACCGAACAACCGGACTTTACCCGGAACACGAAAATATTACTATTTTCACTATTTATATTTTTCTGAGCCAGTTAGGGTCACTGATTACCCTAACACCCGTCGTAACATACTACACACAAGTAACTAAGTTAATTACTTAACTTAACAAATTACTACCCTAACTAACCTAGTTGATTTCGAACCAAGACCCCCCCCCCCCCATCCTAACCGGCCTAACTAAGGGGAAACATGGTTAGTACTTACTTGATTAAAATAATCTACATTGCCTAATATCTAGGTGACATTAGGACCATTGGTTAATCACACTAAGTTTACCTATAAGTACCATCCTTAACCTACAAGATCTTTCATACTTCACAACAACTTCCTCATCTCTCTCTCTTGCTCCCTAAGTTACGGCCAAACAGCCCCTATATCACACATCAATTTCGATTTTGCTTCAAGCAATTCCAAGATCATTCAAGCGTTAAAGGTCACGTATTAGGAGCCTTGGAGCAAACGGAACGCGAAGGACCACTCCCGTTAGCTTTTATCCACGCGTTTTTCACCAAAGATCTTCCCTAGCCTTGAGCTAGAGGTATAACACTTAAAACTCGTTTTTGAACTTTACTAAAGTGGTTAAAAGGGTTCGTGTCGGTTAAATATCGTTAACATACAACTTGGTGCTTAAAAGCCTAGTAAAAACTCTAAAAGTGGTGGTTAATAGCATCTAACTTGTGTAAAAGTTGTAGTATTTGAGTGATGTGTTTATTTAGACCCGATCTACGATGTGGTAGCTCGGATCACCATTTAACCCGGTTTGGTAAAGTCATGGATCTTAACATAAGGCTATTTAGTAATGTTTAAACCTTAAAATAACATTCTGAGTTACTTTTTCAGCCGCCTTCTACAGGCTGTAAACAGACTTTAAAAACTCGAAAAACGGAATTTCAAAAGCCTAAATCGTGTCATTTCGAAAAACGAAGAAAATGGCGCTGGAATCATATTTTTCTGATGTCGGTTACTATTTTAAAAACCTGTTTTCGTGACAGCAGCTAAGGCTGTTTGTTACTGCAGTAAATTGGGCTGTGCGTTTTCGATCACAACTTAAAACCCGAACCGAACCAGCCCCTGAAACTTTTATCTAAGATGGTCACGGATGTATTTGTGACCCTCAAACTGGAATTTCGATAAACGGACATACGAGGAATTTTTGACGAATTTTTCCGTAAACTGTGATCAGAATGTGACGAATCTGATCACAGTTCGGTAAACGATTTTCTATAAATTATTGATAAGAAACTGGACCCCGATATTTTTATACAATCATTTTTGGGTCGATTAGGACGACCCGTAAAAATTAGGGAATTTTTGGAAAGGGTTAAGTATTTTATTTAGTCATCCGAAAACAGTCCAGTTTCCACATATTGAAACTGAAACGACAAGGGTAGCGTTTCGCGTGTTAAAACGTAAGGGTTGATTGTTGATGATCATGGGTTGTTTTCAAAAAGAAAATGATACGCTTAAAAGCGTGGCCACCTCCAGTTACAGAGGAAACTCTGGCGAAATTTTCTAAAAACCTAACACTTAGAATTATTTACACAACAAGTGTTAGAACTATTTTTGACATGTTTTCGAAACATAAATTTCACCATAACTTTATTTACTAAGTATTCGGAGGTGGGATTTTCACAAAAATTAACGTGATAAATATATTTTGTCACAACACTGTTTATGATTATTTTGTGAAAATACATAAATATTATTTTGGAGTAAAAACAATATTTACAAGCATTAATGATTCCAAAACTTTACGAACGCTTCCACATTAACATATAAGTTACACCGGTAATTACATTACCACAAGATTGATAAAACGTAACTTACGCACATGTATTGTATCCCCCGTCCTTGGGAAGGAAATTAACTACCAAGTGTATACAGAACATAAACACGAAATAGTTGTCTAACTATTTCCCAAAGACATAAACTGTAAAGCTAAGGCACGGCCGTCCGTCTAATAGAATTAGCACTTGTAGGTCGTTGCACAGCTTATTGTATTGGAGACACTTGGTAGAGACGCGCATTCACTGTGAGTTCATGTCCCCCTTTTCTCTAACTCTTTTCAGTTTACTTAACCGCGGGGGTGAAATACATGTTACTTTGTTTACAAGTACTTTATACACGGTATGAATAACGTAAGGAGGTTTAGATCATGTGAATGGGTAGTTAGAACACCGAGGGACTCGAGCGGTAGATCTATCTGGGTGTAGCGAGCCCAGCTCCCGGCCCAACAGAACAGGCCTCTCGGAGGACTAACAGAACGGACCTGGAGTGACTTGGTACCCAACGCAAAATCGGCTAGGGTGTGTCTTTCCTACTTGCATTTCACGACATGCTAATGGCCTTGCAAACCATTAGTGATCACAAGTCCTCTTACACTGCTACATACCAGGAAACTTTTATACATACAAGTGTTTTACTTACTCACTTGCACATGAACTCGCTCAACATTATTGTTGATTTTTCAACTCACATGTATTTCAGGAAATTAAACGGATCTGGCACGGTATGGAACGTTTTCCGCTGCACTTGTCATGGAGTCATCAGGGTTTAGGGGATGTGTCTCTTTCCTGGACAAGACACAGTCCTTAAACCACGTTTATGTTATGTTATAAAGTTGTAATATTGTTGAACAAGGTTATGGTTGTTGGTTAAAAACAATGGTACTGTATTTGATTTTCAAACTTAATGGATGACTTGCATGGTTTTTAAATTCATATAGCTTTGTTATGATTAAGCTATGGTATTAAGAAGTCACACCAAAATTAACCACGCTTCCGCAAAGCCAGGGTGTGACAGCTTGGTATCAGAGCTCTGATCATAGCGAACTAGGATTCTTTCTCGAGTCTAGACTATGATCACTAGGGCTCTCACGAAAACATTTTTCTGCATACCACTTAAGTCCAGATCCAAAACTTTTTACAAACAAATGTTGAGCACATTTTATTATTATAGGCTCAGCTTGGAGGGCTGAGGATCGGTCTGGAGGATCGAGGTGATCGAGGTAGTTGAGCACGTTGGTTTATTATAGGTTCGATCTGGAGGATCGTGGCTTGGTCTAGGTGACCGAGGTAGTGGGCTAGCAAGGCTAGGAAGAGTAGGCTCGGTCAAGGAGACCGAGGAGCGATCTAAGTGGTCAAGGTGAAGGATAGAGCAGTCTTATAGCCTGGATGAAATTGGCTAGTAAGACTAGGAGAATTACGTGATACCTTACTTGGTGACTATGTGATTAACTGATTATATGATTGATTATTATACGTATATGTGTTTGTGTTACAAACGTTATGCTTTCATCAAGTACTAGAAAGATGGACACTACGAATTCCATGGCCATAGTATCAGACGACATAGTTTCATCGAAGCACGAGGTGTACATTTCCGATACTACCGGCACAGACAATGACGACTTTCAGCCCTTTTGCGCTGCCTGAAGTCGTAGCAGAGCCTACTGATGGCCATCTTGTTGGGAATTTACCACTGGCGGTGATCCCTGCTCCTGTGCCCCTTGCCGCTTATCCCGTTGTTGATATGCCCCCCCGACGTTGTCTCTGAAGACGATGTCGAACTATTAAGAGGAGGACCCACTTGAGGGCAAGGCCCTATTGCTGCTGGCATTAAACTACTGCATGCGGACGCTCCTGTAGGGGAAACTCATTCCCCTATCCCAGACTCATTTGAGTCTCTGACATCCGCATCTTCGCACATACAGGGAATGCTGCACTACTTACACGACGCCGACCCTGATATGGCATCACCAGCTGCACCGGATCCCGCACACAGTTTTGAGTTTGATCGCGATATTGAGGACAATCCTGTTTTTCCGCCTGGTGTTGATCCAGACCATGACATTGAGTTCATGGACTTAGACCAGCCCTTGGGGGATCCTGTAACCCCGGTGATTGTTGATCTAGCTGATTTTGAGATGGAGTTTTTGATTCGGAGCTAGCCGTGGCCCCTGAGCCAGGCGTTGCTCCTGACCCCGCATTGGAGTATGACCCTGTTCATGCCAATGCACCGGCTGTTGCTCCTTGATTGATCATCTGCTTGGATGAGAGAAAATTTGGGGTAACTGTGCAAGACAATTTATTATTACGGGGGCCCACGTAATAACGATTTGTAGTGCACAGGAATCCTGGTGGACTCTGCAGGTCAAGCTAATGATAACCAATGCAGCAGGAAATAACTTAAACACAAAAGACCTAGGCGATGTAGCCTCGAGTTCATTCTATTACAAGCAACAAGCCAAATTGACAAGCCTATGTGAAGGCTCAGGAATATATTTCCCCACTTATACAGTGAGTATATGTGCGTGTGAAATTGGGTGATTACATGATGGCTTATGTTGCTATATATACCTCATAGAAAATTGGAACGTTGTCCAACCCGCTTCACACTATTTCGTCATAAGGGAATGTCACCCAGACGTGACACAAACACCAGTACGTTACCAAGGACAGAAGACGAACTGCAAGAACGCATCTCACAGATAAATGCACGACATGAAGCCCTCCACTCTAAGTACAACGATGGCATTACTGGAGATAACCCTCCAACTGGCTGCACCTATAAACAGTTCCTGAACTGCAAGCCTTTGAACTTTGTCGGAACCGGAGGCACCGTTGCATTTGTTCGTTGGTCCGAAAAGACCGACTCCACTCTAAGAATGAGTAACTGTTCGCCCCAACAGAGTGTTACCTATATCTCGAGGATGTTTCTAGATGGCACACCCTCTTAATGGAACCTCTAGGTTCAAACCCTTGGCACAGACGCTGCTTATACACTGAGCTGGGACGAGCTCAAGGAAACGATTAAGAAGAAATGTTGTTTTAGGACTGAAATTCAGAAACTTGACGTGGAGTCCTGGAACTTGAGAATGGACGAACCAGAGACTCCTGAACATGTCTAGCGATCGCACGACTTGTCTAGGGTCGTCCCCTACTAAGTCATTGATGTTGTATGATATAGTGGTGTACTTGTAAGCTTTACATTGTGGTCTCGAATTGTGGCAATGCAATCGCTGTATTCTCATCACTTGTGATGATTCAATCTATTGTTTATGTCCTATAACATAAGATGTTATGTGATTGATCTGTTGATAGCATGAGATGTTATGTGTTGGTATTATTGAATGCATACGTACACTTCACTTGCTATAACCTAACCTATGTGAAACATCTTTTAGAAGATGCCGCCAAGACGCGAAATGCGCATGCCCACCTCTGAGGCAGAACTTCAAGAGATAATTGCTGCAGCTATAGCACAGCACGAGGCCCTACGCTCCGAACCTATCAGAGGTACCTCAGAAAATAACGGTTGTTCCTACTGGCACTTCCTCAAATACAAGCCTCCGAAGTTCGACGGCACTGAAGGTGCCATAGCTTTTGTGAAATGGATTGAAAGTATAGATTCCATCTTTCAAGTGAGCGGTTGTGCGCCGGAACAACAAGTCCTATACGTTTCTGAGCTGTTTCTAGATGAAGCCCGATTATGGTGGAATCTTCATACCCATATGAAGGGTGCTACTGCAGCATATGCCTTAACCTGGGGTGAACTGAAAGGAATGATGCATAAGAAGTATTGCCCCCAAACGGAAACCCAGAAGTGGGAAGATGAATTTCGGAGCCTAATGATGGAAGGTCCGAAGGTGTTGGAGTACGTGCAACGACTTCATGATCTATCACGAATTGTTCCGTACCTGGTAAAACCAGAACTGAAGAAATTGGAACAATTCATTTGGGAACTGGCGCCTCAAGTCTTGAGCTTGATGACAACATCAACGCCACCAACAACTGATGCTGCAAGTAAGATGGGTTTGGCACTCGCTACGGAGGCAATTAGACTAGAAAAACTTGCAGACCCTGACAAGGAGACTCAGGTAGAATCATCCGGAAAGAACAAAAGGAAGCTCACTGAAGGTACCTGAACGAATAATGAGAACAAAGGAAAGGGTTATATGGGCACTCTGCCCAAGTGTAACACATGCCAGCGTCATCATTCTGGCCAATGTGGACTGAAAACATGTGAAGCTTGTGGGAAGAAAGGTCATTCGAAGGATACTTGTTGGGTTAGTAATGGCCGGGGTGGCAAAGGAGGTTATGGTAATGGGAACAACAATCGAGGAGGTAACGGAAACGGAAACCGTGGAAATGTGGCGAATCAAGTTGGGAATGGGAATGGCCGAGGGCCAGGATGCTGTAGTTGTGGGGAAATTGGGCACTTCAAGAGGGAAGGCCCGAAACTGGAACAAGACCGTGAAAGAAGATCCAACATCGGAGCTTGTGAAGCATGCCAGGATCCAGGTGTGATTTCTGGTACGTTCTCTAACAACCAAAACTTTTGCATCTATTTTGCTTGATGCTGGTGCCGATTATAGCTTCGTGTCATTAGAAAGTAAGAATATACTTGGTGTAACCGCTAGTAAGTTAGATATTCCCTACTCAATCGAATTGGCTAATGGGAAGTTAGTAGAAGCCAATGAAGTTATCAGAGGCTGTGTGATTAAATTAGGAGAGCACGAGTTTGCTTTGGACCTACTACCAGTCCAGTTGGGAAGTTTCGACGTGGTAGTGGGAATGGATTGGTTATCGGGCAACAAAGCTGAGATAGTTTGACACGAGAAGGTTGTTCGTATCCCAACCGATGATGGTGAGGCCATTGTTGTTCACGGAGAGAAGCGTGACACGCCGCTAAGGAATATCAGCTGCCGGAAAGCGCGAAGGTGTTTGCAGAAGGGATGTGTTGCCTTCCTGGCACACATCGTGGATAAGGAGGCTGATGAGCCAAGAATTGAAGACATCCCTGTCGTAAGGGAGTACCCAGAAGCCTTCCCAGAAGACTTGCCTGGATTACCGCTTCTGAGGCAAATAGAGTTTCACGTCGATTTAATTCCAGGCACGGCACCCGTAGTCGATGCATCATAGCGACTTACATTTTCGGGATGCAAGGATTGACAGAAAAGTGTTGGCAACGGATGGAGAAGGAAGATAACAGACCAAAAATTCCTTTTTGGGGTAATCCCATTGTTACCCATCAAAAAGGAGGATGATGATTTTCAAATAAACATCAACTAAAGAGAATTGAACAAGCTGACAATCAAGAACAGGTATCCTCTGCCAAGAATCAACGATCTGTTTGATCAACTGCAAGGCTCGAACTATTATTCAAAGATCGATCTTCGATCTGGATACCATCAATTAAGGATACAGGAGGAAAGTATCCCGAAAACAGCCTTCCGAACTCGTTATGGACACTACGAGTTCCTTGTTATGCCGTTTGGTCTGACAAACGCACCTGCAGTCTTTATGGACTTGATGAATAGGGTTTGCAAGCCATACTTGGACAAGTTCGTGATTGTATTCATCGACGACATCTTGATTTATTCAAGGACAAAGGCTGAGCACGAACAGCATCTAAGAGCTATTTTGGAGCTGCTAAAGAAGGAACAGTTGTATGCCAAGTTCTCTAAGTGCGAGTTTTGGCTACGCGAAGTCCAGTTTCTTGGACATGTGGTTAATGGAAATGGAATCCATGTTGATCCCACAAAGATCGAGGCAACCAAGAATTGGGAAACGCCTAAGACGCCAACCGAGATTCGACAATTCTTGGGTTTGGCTGGCTATTATCGAAGGTTCATTGAGGATTTTTCGAAAATCGCTCAACCCCTTACCGCGCTCACACAGAAAGACAAGAAGTGGATTGGGGAATCAAACAGGAAGACGCGTTTCAGATATTGAAGGATAAGCTTTGTAACGCGCCAATCTTAGCTCTACCAGAAGGTACTGATGACTTTGTGGTATACTGCGACGCATCGCGTCAAGGTTTGGGTTGTGTGTTGATGCAACGCCAAAAGGTTATTGCTTACGCATCACGTCAACTGAAAGTGCACGAAAAGAACTATACCACACACGATTTAGAGCTTGGCGCAGTGGTTTTCGCTTTAAAGATCTGGAGACACTACCTGTATGGTACGAAGTGCACAATCTTCACAGATCACAAAAGCCTACAGCATATATTCAACCAGAAGGAGTTGAATATGAGGCAAAGACGATGGGTTGAGTTGCTAAACGACTACGACTGCGAGATAAAGTATCATCCAGGGAAGGCGAATGTAGTCGCCGATGCCCTAAGTCGTAAAGAGAGAATCAAGCCCATAAGGGTCAGGGCTTTGGAAATGATCATACGAACCGATCTTTCCTTGTGCATTCGTGCTGCACAGAAGGAAGCTCTCAAGGAGGGAAACCTTGAGGAAGAATATCTCCGTGGAATGGAAAAGCTTTTGGTACCAAACGAGGAAGGAACGTTATGTTTTGAGAAAAGGATTTGGGTTCCTCTGTTTGGTGGATTAAGGGAAGTTATTTTCGACGAAGCGCACAAGTCACGGTACTCTATCCACCCTGGATCGGATAAGATGTACCAGGATCTCAAAGATTATTATTGGTGGCCTAGGATGAAAGGCGACGTTGCTGTTTACGTGAGCAAATGTTTAACGTGCGCTAAGGTCAAGGCGGAATACCAGAAGCCTTCAGGACTTCTGCAACAACCTGAGATTCCCAAGTGGAAATGGGAACAAATCTCAATGGACTTTGTTACAAAATTGCCAAGAACGCCAAGAGGCCATGATATGATTTGGGTAATAGTTGACCGCCTAACAAAGTCCGCACACTTTCTACCAATCAAGGAGAAAGACAGCACTAGTAAACTTGCGGAAATTTACATGAGAGAGATCGTAGCACGTCATGGAGTACCTCTCTCGATCATCTCTGATAGAGACGGAAGGTTTGTGTCAAGAATATGGCAATCCTTCCAAGAAGCCTTTGGCTCACAATTGAATCTGAGCACTGCGTTCCATCCGCAAACAGACGGCCAGAGCGAGCGAACAATACAAACTTTGGAAGACATGCTGAGGGCATGTGTTATGGATTTGGGCAGTAGCTGGGATAAACACTTACCTTTGGTTGAATTTTCGTACAACAACAGCTACCACACCAGTATTGGTGTCGCGCCATTTGAGGCCCTATACGGACGCAAGTGCCGATCACCACTATGTTGGTCTGACGCAGGTGATAGGCAGCTTGCTGGTCCCGAGATCGTCCAAGAGACGACAGACAAGATTGCGCAAATACTTAAACGCATCGAAGCTGCTCGCCACAGGCAAAAGGCCTATGCGGATCCAAACCGGAAACATGTGGATTTCCAAGTTGGAGAAATGGTGTTATTGAAAGTTTCACCCTGGAAGGGGGTGGCACGCTTTGGAAAGCGTGGAAAGTTAAATCCGCGCTACATTGGTCCCTTCAGAATTTTGGACAAAATAGGACAAGTAGCATACAAGTTGGACCTACCTGCTGAACTAAATGGTGTTCACGATACATTTCATGTATCCAATCTAAAGAAAAGCCCAACTCAAGTTACCGTTGCCATTCCTACCGACGAGTTTCACGTTGACGACACGCTCCACTTCGTTGAAGAACCTGTTGAGGTCACGGATTGGAAAGTTAACAAGACCCGCCGGAGCAGTGTCAAACTCGTCAAGGTTCGTTGGAATGCCAGACATGGTCCTGAATTCACCTGGGAACGTGAGGACCGGATGAAAGAGAAATACCCCCACTTATTTCCTAAGAACTCTGCATCTACAAGCAGAACTTAAATTTCGGGACGAAATTTATTTAACGGGGGGAGAATGTGACAACCCGCACTAAACCAGGTATCCGTACAACTTAATTAATGAATAATTACTGCTTAATTACTGTGCTTGTTGAACTAGCTGATGAACTGCTACTTGGATACTGATACATGAACTTACTTGCATCATACTTGCTTGCTGTCACTACATTATTTACATGCTGAACCCTAGTGACAAACATGATGCACAAAAAGCACAGTAGCACTAAACGGATACACAGTGAACATGTTGATATAACCAGCATCAGGCAGATACTGCCTCTAAGGCCTGTTAAGAGCCTCAAATATTTTGGCTACACTGGTAGTGAGTGTAGGGATATAAGGGTTGTGGTACTGCGTCTCTAGGAATAAGATACACTGATTCGGATGTGCCTAAAACGTACTTTAAGTACAAAACACCGCACTTTAATAAATAACCCAGCTTCTAGCTGACTGGTAAAGTGCCAAAATATGGGGAAAATAATACTAGACACTTTCTAAAGTGTCGGGAAAACAAAATGTGTCACTAAAAACAACAATAACGACACTTTAAAGCTTTTGTAACGCTTTAACGGATTAATATCCAACCGAACAACCGGACTTTACCCGGAACATGAAAATATTACTATTTTCACTATTTATATTTTTCTGAGCCAGTTAGGGTCACTGATTACCCTAACACCCGTCGTAACATACTACACACAAGTAACTAAGTTAATTACTTAACTTAACAAATTACTACCCTAACTAACCTAGTTGATTTCGAACCAAGACCCCCCCCCCCCCCCCATCCTAACCGGCCTAACTAAGGGGAAACATGGTTAGTACTTACTTGATTAAAATAATCTACATTGCCTAATATCTAGGTGACATTAGGACCATTGGTTAATCACACTAAGTTTACCTATAAGTACCATCCTTAACCTACAAGATCTTTCATACTTCACAACAACTTCCTCATCTCTCTCTCTTGCTCCCTAAGTTACGGCCAAACAGCCCCTATATCACACATCAATTTCGATTTTGCTTCAAGCAATTCCAAGATCATTCAAGCGTTAAAGGTCACGTATTAGGAGCCTTGGAGCAAACGGAACGCGAAGGACCACTCCCGTTAGCTTTTATCCACGCGTTTTTCACCAAAGATCTTCCCTAGCCTTGAGCTAGAGGTATAACACTTAAAACTCGTTTTTGAACTTTACTAAAGTGGTTAAAAGGGTTCGTGTCGGTTAAATATCGTTAACATACAACTTGGTGCTTAAAAGCCTAGTAAAAACTCTAAAAGTGGTGGTTAATAGCATCTAACTTGTGTAAAAGTTGTAGTATTTGAGTGATGTGTTTATTTAGACCCGATCTACGATGTGGTAGCTCGGATCACCATTTAACCCGGTTTGGTAAAGTCATGGATCTTAACATAAGGCTATTTAGTAATGTTTAAACCTTAAAATAACATTCTGAGTTACTTTTTCAGCCGCCTTCTACAGGCTGTAAACAGACTTTAAAAACTCGAAAAACGGAATTTCAAAAGCCTAAATCGTGTCATTTCGAAAAACGAAGAAAATGGCGCTGGAATCATATTTTTCTGATGTCGGTTACTATTTTAAAAACCTGTTTTCGTGACAGCAGCTAAGGCTGTTTGTTACTGCAGTAAATTGGGCTGTGCGTTTTCGATCACAACTTAAAACCCGAACCGAACCAGCCCCTGAAACTTTTATCTAAGATGGTCACGGATGTATTTGTGACCCTCAAACTGGAATTTCGATAAACGGACATACGAGGAATTTTTGACGAATTTTTCCGTAAACTGTGATCAGAATGTGACGAATCTGATCACAGTTCGGTAAACGATTTTCTATAAATTATTGATAAGAAACTGGACCCCGATATTTTTATACAATCATTTTTGGGTCTATTAGGACGACCCGTAAAAATTAGGGAATTTTTGGAAAGGGTTAAGTATTTTATTTAGTCATCCGAAAACAGTCCAGTTTCCACATATTGAAACTGAAACGACAAGGGTAGCGTTTCGCGTGTTAAAACGTAAGGGTTGATTGTTGATGATCATGGGTTGTTTTCAAAAAGAAAATGATACGCTTAAAAGCGTGGCCACCTCCAGTTACAGAGGAAACTCTGGCGAAATTTTCTAAAAACCTAACACTTAGAATTATTTACACAACAAGTGTTAGAACTATTTTTGACATGTTTTCGAAACATAAATTTCGCCATAACTTTATTTACTAAGTATTCGGAGGTGGGATTTTCACAAAAATTAACGTGATAAATATATTTTGTCACAACACTGTTTATGATTATTTTGTGAAAATACATAAATATTATTTTGGAGTAAAAACAATATTTACAAGCGTTAATGATTCCAAAACTTTACGAACGCTTCCACATTAACATATAAGTTACACCGGTAATTACATTACCACAAGATTGATAAAACGTAACTTACGCACATGTATTGTATCCCCCATCCTTGGGAAGGAAATTAACTACCAAGTGTATACAGAACATAAACACGAAATAGTTGTCTAACTATTTCCCAAAGACATAAACTGTAAAGCTAAGGCACGGCCGTCCGTCTAATAGAATTAGCACTTGTAGGTCGTTGCACAGCTTATTGTATTGGAGACACTTGGTAGAGACGCGCATTCACTGTGAGTTCATGTCCCCCTTTTCTCTAACTGTTTTCAGTTTACTTAACCGCGGGGGTGAAATACATGTTACTTTGTTTACAAGTACTTTATACACGGTATGAATAACGTAAGGAGGTTTAGATCATGTGAATGGGTAGTTAGAACACCGAGGGACTCGAGCGGTAGATCTATCTGGGTGTAGCGAGCCCAGCTCCCGGCCCAACAGAACAGGCCTCTCGGAGGACTAACAGAACGGACCTGGAGTGACTTGGTACCCAACGCAAAATCGGCTAGGGTGTGTCTTTCCTACTTGCATTTCACGACATGCTAATGGCCTTGCAAACCATTAGTGATCACAAGTCCTCTTACACTGCTACATACCAGGAAACTTTTATACATACAAGTGTTTTACTTACTCACTTGCACATGAACTCGCTCAACATTATTGTTGATTTTTCAACTCACATGTATTTCAGGAAATTAAACGGATCTGGCACGGTATGGAACGTTTTCCGCTGCACTTGTCATGGAGTCATCAGGGTTTAGGGGATGTGTCTCTTTCCTGGACAAGACACAGTCCTTAAACCACGTTTATGTTATGTTATAAAGTTGTAATGTTGTTGAACAAGGTTATGGTTGTTGGTTAAAAACAATGGTACTGTATTTGATTTTCAAACTTAATGGATGACTTGCATGGTTTTTAAATTCATATAGCTTTGTTATGATTAAGCTATGGTATTAAGAAGTCACACCAAAATTAACCACGCTTCCGCAAAGCCAGGGTGTGACAGTCATGTCTAGCACTCGTAATTTTGAAAATCAGCTCTTCAACATCAGTTGTCGAAAATCTTTTTGTATTTTTCAAAATTTTTATGCTAAAACACACTAAAATATTTTTGGATTTTTGAATTTAATAAAATGCAGTAAAGAAATATTTACAGACAATATTTTTGTGAGTTTGTGTAAGAGGATCATATCAGTTTATGAGACAAATCACCAACACCATTAAGCTTTAAACATTTTAAGTTCTAAACGATTCACTTAGATTGTCAGTATACTGATCCACTTAAACTCTCACACAAAGTTCAACTGTTTCGAGATACGAGATTAATGTTTTAGAGACTTAAACTTATTCGCGTGTCCCACCTCAGAATATACTCTTGTATCCAGATCCCAATATTCAGTCTTACAGGTGAGTATACCTAGATGATATCTGTAAAGGGTTAAATGCGAGGGCCGTGAGAGCTCAGGCTATTGCTTCCGCAAAATCAGAGAGATGACGACTTCGACTTTTGGTGTGTTCCCTTTAGAGAATCTTTTCTTCAACAGCACATGATTAGCATTTTGCAATGTTTCATCATTTTTATGCTGAGGGTGGTGCTATATTTCAAGCAAGCAGAAAGTATTATACGGGGACTAGGCCATTGCTTCCGCAAAATCAGAAGTCCCGGGATAATACCCCAGATATCACTAAGTGTAAAGACCTAGTATCTCAGAAAGAGGGACCTTTCAAACAATATTTCGGTGGTTACCCATATATCCGAGAGATATTCCCCACGATATAAGCAAGTTTGAAATTCAGATTTATATCTCGACACAATTTACTCAATGTGCAAAAACCTACTGGCACATCATCAGTAAGATCGTTTATCACATTTTAACTTTCCAATTCTTTAGCATGTTGTGATAGTCCACTGATGTACTATCATTTCCTCTTTTTCACAACAAAACTCATTTTTTATTTTATCATGTTTTTGTCTTTTTCAAATTTTCTAATGTTTTTGGATTTTCTAAAAAAATTACTCCCCCTAAAATTCAAAATCATTTTAAAGGAAATTTGAAAACAAACTATACAAGTAAAGTGACAACTGACTTTCAAGCTTCAATTCGCCATCCACTTGACATAAACAATCAGAACTCCCCCTCACAACAAACTATTTTCCCTTTATGATTTCAAAACACTTAAGTTTGTTTTAATCAGATGGTTTTTCCGGAAAATTAGTTTTGTTGATTTCATAAAACCACTTGTAGGTTAGGGTTAGATCATCATTTTGTTCCTTCCACATAAAATGAATTAATCCCCTTTATTTAATCACTTAAAAAATATAACAATTTTAGATTCAACCAACAAATACCACTTGTAGAAAATCAAGTACAACTTAATGTCCCTGATTTACCACTTGTATGTCGAAATATCACAAACGTGAATTTCTCAAGAAAGATACCGATTCCTGCTCCACTCTTACCAACATGGGAGCTCCGGCAAGTCAGACTTTTCACATATGAAAAACATACATCCAAGCCTGACCAAACTTGGATGTTTCCTCCTCAACTTCACTTGGATTATAAGTTGCCTTCTTTGATTCATAAAACTCTTTAACCCCTTTGACCTTCCCATCGATCATCTTTCCAAAAATCTTTTTCACATTACCATTAAAAACTTTGTCAACATCAAATTCTTTCTTTTCAGAATAAAATTGATTTGAAATCTCAACTTTACCAACTTTTGATTTAAAATTTTGAGCCCTCAATGGTGGAAAATTGACAACATCCATTGGTGGAACTGAATTTTCATCTTTTTGAACAATATGTGGCTCCTCTGACTTTGTGTAATCAGATTCATCGCCAGATTTCACATCTGATTTCTTAACAACCCATTTTTGGTTGTCAAGATTTACTCTTCTCTTGTAAAATCTTTTCGAACATTCACCAACCTCATATGTTGAGTTTTTGAAAACTTTGAATTTTTCAGTTGGTGGTTCATTTTTCTCAACAATCTTTTCTTTCAGTTTAGAAACAACTTCCTGTTTTGTGTTGGTTGCTTTAGGACATTTCCAAGCAATGTGTCCAACTTCTTGACAACGATAACAGGTTCTTGTCTCTTTTCTCTGATAAACTCCATTCTTCTCAAACTTTTGTTTTTCTACAAAGAACTCTTTGTTTGATTGCTTCCAGAATGAGCTCTTTTTTTCTTCCACAGAACTTGCTCCTGAAACAAATACCGTTTTTTGTTTATAAGTTTTCTCATTTTTATGATTTTTCGGTGGAATAAAACCCAATCCCTTCTTTTTGAAATTACCGTTATGATTTGGTTTCTTTTGATAACCTGAACCAGAACTGTAACCTTTTTTATTGTTTAACCTTTGTTGAACTCTTGAACTGTAAGGACTTGGTTTTCCAGAAAGATTTACATATTTTATTTCAGAAATATTAATTTATGTTAATTTGAAAACCTTTTTTTATCATTTCTGGTTTAACACTTTTTATTGGAAATTCCTCATCAGAATATAATTTGTCTGAATCATTCAAAGTATATGCCACTTTGATTTGTTCATTATTCAAATTAGATTTTAATAACAGGAATTCTTTATTGTAAACCCTTTTAACCGACGACTTTGAACTGTCAACTGATGATATTCTCGAACTTTCAGACTCAGACTTTGACTCCGACTCCTCATCTTTATCCAACACCTGATTGACCACCTTTTTTATTACCTCAGACTCATGATCAGTGTCAGACGGTGTGAATGTGACGTCAATGTTTTCTGGTAAGTCATCAGTTGTTTCGGACTTTAACTTTATATTGACTGCATTTTTTACTTGCTCCTCATTTGGTTTTCTGGGAGAATAACCTTCCCAGATCGGAGGCGAACACTTGTTATAATTTGCACTTTGTTTCTTACCAGTATCCTTTTCTTCAGTCTTCTTATCTTGAAAAGCTTCCATACCTGCAACAGTTGGATAAATTCTATCAATCAAATAATCAGAACTAGAATAACTTTGCAATAATCTTTTGATTATTTGATTCTCTATCTTTTCTGTCTCCAACTCATGCTTCAACTTGGCACATTCTTCAATATAGTGATTAATTGTCTTCTGCTTGGTCATCATCACAGCATTCATCATTGTCAACGCATCGTCTCTTTCTGAATTAGTCTTTTGTAAACCAGTTACTGTTCTGTTCAGCACATCATACAATTCTTTCACATAGTTGAGATTGAACAGTAAGTTTTATTTCATCTTGTCTTGCTCACTCAACTTCTCCTATTTCTCTTCACACTGCTTACACGACTCCAAACACTTTAGACAAGGTTTGATTACTTCAATAATCTTTTCAACTTCGACTATCTTCTCAACTTCAATCACTTTCTCAACTTCAAACACATTTTTAGTTTCTGCTATCTTCTCATCATCAACTACCTTTTCAATTTCAACTACCTGCTCAGTAACTTTAACTTCTTCACTTTGTTTCTTTTCTTTTGCTGCACGTTTCTCCTTTAGCTTCTTCAATCTATCTGCAAAATAAAATTCAAAACTTTTAGGAGATAAATGAGTTTGTGCAATATTAATATACATTTCTTCCTCATCATCATTGTTATCAGTGGATGATTGATCAAGCACTTGTGTCTTTTCTGAACTATCATCTGAAGAACTAGATTCATCATCTTGATTCTTCTCATTATCACCAAACACTTTCATCCATTCTTTCATCAAATCTGGTTCTTGAACTATCTGAGCAATTAATGCAACTGTTTTTGAATCAGATGGAATATATTTATCCCAACTGAAACCTTCTGCAACTTTTTCATCATCTTGATCAAGTATGCCAAAATAAGCTTTCTTATTTGCTTCTACAATCATTTTAGCTTGTGCAGTTTGTGGTTCTTTTTGTTGATAAGGTTGATGAGCAACTTGTTGATAAATGGCTTTCCGATAGTAATCATCTTTTCCAAACGGATTATGTGCTCCACTTGCTTCTCGATTTTTACATTCTCTCTTGAAATGTCCTTTCTCCCTGCATCGAAAACAAGTAACTTTAGATTTATCAAAACCCAAAGTTGAAACATTAGCATCTCTAAAATCATCTCTCCCTGTAATCATCTTAAATTTTTCAGCTCTCCTCAAAACACTAGCTAAGCACCATTTAATATCCATAAGTTTCATTTCTTCTGCATCTATCTGATCGTAATCCTCTTTCGTCAACATTGGATTTCCGATCCTTCCTGCAAGCAATCCTTCATATGATTCTAGCATTGTAGCAAGTAGTGACATGTGGCTTTTAGCAAACTCTTCAGAGAAATTTTGACCTTTCTGAAGATGCAATGCAATGTTGCAAATTAAAACATGATCATTACTGCTGTTTGAACTTTGAAACTGATGACTTGAGATTGATTCCTTTAGATTAACATTTGAGTATGAAGAAAATCCACTGCTGCTGTTTGGACTTTGATTGTTTGATCCAGATGAATTTTCTGCATTGAAAGCAGTTTGGATTTTTGGACTTGCTTCGACATTCTGAACATTTCCTTTGAAGTACATTTTAACATCTTGTTGTGCATTTGGATTGTTCATTCTAGCAATCTTTTGCTGCTCAAGATCTTGTCCTTCAATCTTTTCGATGAACTGAGAAATTTTCAAGCCATCATATTCACCAGTATTCTTTAGTATCATCAAAAATGTACCCCATTCTTTCTGAGGTAAAGCATCAGCTAGTTTGTCAACCTATTCCTCACGATCTTTGTTGATATTTAGCAATGACATTGATCGTACTAAGTGACAATATCTTTCAATCATTTTCTTTGTATCTTCTCCCAGCAAAATTGTAAATAAATCAAATTCTTTCTTTAACAAAGATTTTTTACTCTAGATCATCTTCTCACTTCCCTCAAATTTAATTCGAAGTGCTTCCCAAATTGAACGTGAAGTATTATCATGTTGAGGTAATACAAAGATATCTTCTTTAATAGCTTGCTGAAGTAAACTGATCATCATCTTTTCTGCTTTATACATGTCTCTTTCTTTGTCCGAAAATTCAGAAATTGTTTTGATAACTCCTGTAGGTCCCCTTGATGTATGGATCTTTAACATAATTGTCAATCCAATCAAGAGTGCGGAATCCTCTTGATCAGAATATCACAGAATGAGTAGAAACAGAAATCATCAATACACTTTCAAACTGGGTTTCTATTGATTATCGATTACAAGAATTACAATCAATCAAACCCTAACCAACTCTCAAATTCGTCCAAGCACAAGCTCTCACGAATTCTCTATCTCTCAAAAACTGTTTTTGCTGATTAACCTAAACCCTAAAGCAAAGCCTTGTTTATATAACACAAGGTTGCTACTTGGGCTAGATTAAACCTCATGAGCTGCGAATTTGGGCAAGGCCCAATTCGTCCCACATCCCCATAAGTATGGGTTTGGTTAGCCCAAACATTATAACTAACTATTACAAAGCTAAACCCGCTAACAGTTTATCGTTTATCTAATTACAAGATATCCAAAGACCAAATCTAAGCTGTTGTCACAAACATGCACCAACAAACTCCTCCTTGAGAATAGCTTCATAAAATAACTTTTTCTTCAGTCTTCTTGCAATCTTCATGTAGTCGTGCACTGTCTTTGGTCTTTGAATAGCTTCAGCTTCAACAGCTTCTGTCAGCAACAGACTCCCCCTAAGCTGATGCATCCAATCACCAAATCTTAAAAAACTTTAGCGTTTGAGTAAACTCCAGTTCAGCATTTGTAAAGCAATCTTCAAACTCTTCTATCTTGTCTGCAATATAGAAATGAGGTTCTACCATGCACCCAATCAAACTCTCATCTTCACAGCAACTTCTCAGCAACATACCGCTTCAATCTGTATACTATAAAACAAACATCTCGAGAAACCATAAGAACTTTTCAACACAGTTAAACAAATTATTATTTTTCAAGAGATAGTTAAACTGTATCACAGATTAAGCAGTTTCAACTTATCACCAACACGCAAAACTTTTTAATCACACACCATGTAACCCGCATGATTTAAAATTTTCAACTCACTTTCCAACACCGTCTCTCCCTGTCAGTAACAATTCCTCCAAGAATAACAATTTTCCGTACATTAAGAATTTTAAACAGAAAAAGACACTATTTTTGGATTTTTATATTTTCTGAAAGCAAGTAAATACAAAAGTAATAAACACTCTATTTTTGTGAGAATCACTGGTAAGAAGATCATATCAGCACAATCAAACTGTTTTCACACTATTAGATAATTCTTTATGTAATTTTCGTGAAAAGCAGTCCAAGACGATTACCAGTATGTTTGTCCACTTAAACAAAATGCATGAACATTTCAAGTACCATTACCTTATGATACATTAAGGTAATTTTATTTCTGATATACTAGTGTGTCCCACTTCAGGATATACCCCCGCGATCAAGGTATGCACAAAGATTCATCGTAGTGGGTGAGTATACTGAATTCATCCGTTTTGTTTTTCAACGTTTAGATAATTGGTGAACAGGTCAGTACTTCCGTACAGTAGAGAGACCAAAATATCTAACGAGGGCTAAGACAAATACCATTTTTGGTACGATTTATGCATTTTGCATTTTTGAATAACTCTCTTTGAGAGCTTCTTCATTTAAGGGTTTTGGCATTTTTAGCTCTTTTAAGATATCCTGGGTGTGTCTAGATCAGCATGTATCTGGATGCAGCAGAAGGACACCCCTGATATCCCCAGATGAAATAACAGTATAAAGACCCAAAACTTCAGATTTTGGCAATCTATCAACGCAAGATTTAAGGTCATTAAACCATACACCACTGATGTGTTCCCCACTCATACACTGTTCATTTAGGTTTATATCACATTGGTAAGTTGATTATTTCATGCTTTTTGCCTACTGATACATCGTATGATGAAGCTGCTATCACACTTAAGCATTTTAATTTCATTTTCAGTGTGACAGTCTAACATGCTGATGTACTATCATCTCTCATTTTTCACACAGTGATAACTCATTTTTTTATTTTCTATTTTTTTTATGTTTTTGATTTTTCAATGTTTTTGTATTTTTGATTTTTAAGAAAAGCAGTAAACTATTTACAAAATTCTTATGAAAAACCAGTTATTCAGGATTCCTCATCCCGTTGAGTTCGACTAAATGTTCAAAGCGAGCCCTGTCAAAAGCTTTAGTATAAAGATCTGCCAGGTTATCTAGTGTGTCGAATCAGCACTTTGAACTTCAATTTAAATCATTTAATATATATATAACAATAATCTCACATCCCCCTTCATGTGCCTGAAGCAGCCACTATCAACATAAGTTGATAATCCTCCTTAGCAGCTCCTGCACATACCAACTAAGAAATTAGTTAGATTGGGGGACCCAAGCCTTAATGGTCTTGGGTCGTCCAAATTCACCAACTACTGGAACATCCATCCAATATCCATTACTCCAACTGGAGTCTTGGATCTCAGACCTGTTGATGAATGTTGATTTTGATTTCCACTAGGTCTATGGTCCTGAGGGTTCCTATATGTATTTGGACTATTTGACCTTTGAAAATTTTGATTTTGATACCTCGAATTTTGATTCCAAGAAGCATTATTGTTGTAATTTCTAAAGCCATTGTTATAAAAAGTTCGACCACCAGTATTTTGGTATCGATTTTGATATTGACCTTGACTTATGAAATTATTTGAATTATTATTGTTCATTCTTGGTGAACTGCTTCTAGGTCTCTCGTATCTGCCTGGTGGAGATCTAGGCTGAAATCTTGGTTGATTTCTTTGAAAACGAGGAACTTGTGGAGTTCCTTTATCAGCCCTATCTACACCAACAACAACACCCTCTGGTTGCTTGGGAGCAGATTTCTTTGGAGAATTTGAGACTTTCTCCTAACTATCACCTTTCTTCTCTGGTGATTTCCCTCTCTGTTTTTTCACTAATTTGTGCTTCACTCTTTTTGTTAGGACAGCAGCTAGCTATATGTCCTTTGATGTGACACTTGAAGCACGATCTCCTTTTCAAAGACTTCTTAGCTGGAGCCTCTGAGGTAGATCCCTTGTCAGATGGTGATGATCCCTTGGATGAACCTTGTTTAGTTTGCTTGGATTCAGATTTTTTTTGTTTTTATTTTTAGCAAACTCTACATTTGATTCATTTTCAATAACAGTTGTTTCATTTTTCATATCACTACCTTGAACAAAATTAATCTTTTTAACAAAAGCTTGATTTTTATTCTTAGGCAGTGAATTTTTCCTTTTCAAAGGTTCCCTGTTATTGTTCTTCTTAGCATCATCACTCTCAGATCCATCACCTTGACTTGATGTGGATGCGAAACTACTTGGTGCAGATGCCATAAAGTCTGCTAGCTCATCTTCACTAGGCAGGAATGAATAGTCATGACTAAGAGGAGGTGGAACTTCATTAAAGCCCTGGAAGCCCACACTGGTCTTGTCATTACTCTTCTTTAACCCACCCATCATGTATTTCATTACTAAAGACGAATCTCTGAATTGACTCAATTTCTTTTCAAGTTCAACAATTTTGAGTTGTGCATCTGACAACTCTTTGCATTTTTCAGAAATCTCTTTTGTTTTCTCAGCCATCATGTCATGAGCTAAGTCTATGACTTGAAGTTTTTCATTTAGTTTGCAAGTTAAAGCTTCAATTTCAGCTTCATAACCTTTTATCTTCTTCAAGTATGACGATTCATTTCTTTTAGCAAAAAAGTTTGACTCTTTAATGTTAGACATCTCGCTTATCAAACTTTGGTTTTGTGTTGACAACCTGTCAACCTCACCCTGTAGTTCACGACATCTCAAAATACTGAATTAGATTGTACCTCTTTCTCATGAACTTCTGAGGTTTCATCAGCAACAACCTATTCAGCTTCACTCTCTTTCTCTACTTCAGCATCCACTTTTGCTTCAGCATTCTCCACTTTAGCTTCAGCATCATTCACAGTAGATTCATCCTCATCAACTGGCATTATCTCTGCCATGAATGCCTGAGTGGCACTCTCATTACCCTGATATCGCTTTTGTAATGCATCCCACATATCCTTTGAATTAGTGTACTTTTTGAAGGTATGCTTGATGCTATCAGGTAAGGACATCTTTATTTCAGCCAATGCTCTCTTTTCAGCCCCATACATCCTTTTATCATCCTCTTTCATGTTTACATAGTCTGTTCTACGTGGTCTGCCCTCATAATCGTGTGTTGGGTTTGTGTACCCATCTTCAATACAGATCCACATTCGTGCATCCTGAGATTCAATGAATGATTCGAAGCTGGCCTTCCATGTAAGATAATTCTCCACCTTCATCATATTAGGTGCATTCAAATTTGTCATGTTCGACATTTTAACGCAACAGACTGGTAAAACCGTACAAAATATCTCCGAAAACAGTGGTTACCAAATTACACTGTTAGAATCGTCTCGAAAAGATTAATCCAATGATATCTAATGTCGAAAACCGAATTCGGAATTTTTTTCCCTAAAAATACAAGGAATTCAACGGTACAGACGGTTTCTTCAGATGAGTTACGGTTCACTTTCTATTTTCGAAAACGTGAATTTTTTGTTACGCTTGCCAAAAAATCTTCCACCCTTTTAATTCCTCTAATAATTTCGCTGGTAAGTCAGCTAAATTCGCTGGTGAGTCAGCTAAGTTCGCTGATCAATTTCCCTGCTAAATTCGCTGGTTATTTCGCTATTATGACGACCAGTAAAGTCGCCGAACACCGTGATAATTTCACTGAGGAAAATTATACGGTTACCAAAGTCGCCTTTGGATTTAATTTCGCTGGTCAGTATATTTGATTGGATCACAACTTCGCAAGGTCTCAAAAACGCTGGTTTTTCAGCAGATTTAACGAACATCAACAACTTCTCCTCCAAGCCAAACAAATTCGCCAAAAACAAATCTTTTCAGAAATTTAGAAGATCTTATCTCTCTCTAACAGAAACCTGCACAATCGAAACAACCAAAACAGTCAAATTTTATGAAGAACACGAAGAAACAGTCTTCGAATCTTCAAGTCTTTCAGCCAAAACTTCCTCAAACAATCAACCAAAAAGTGTCCCGAAAACCTGTAAAACAGCAATCAAACAAAGCAGAAGATCAAAACAGCCAAGGAATTCGAAAATTTAATCAAACTAGTCAAAAATTTGAAACCCTAATTGTCAAATTTTAACAGATTTCGAAAATCTCCCTGTTTCTGCCAATAACAATTCTGAACCGAGCCTTCAAGAGCCTAATGCTCTGATACCAATTGTAGGTCCCCTTGATGTATGGATCTTTAACAGAATTGTCAATCCAATCAAGAGTGCGGAATCCTCTTGATCAGAATATCACAGAATGAGTAGAAACATAAATCAGCAATTCACTTTCAAACTGGGTTTCTATTGATTATCGATTACAAGAATTACAATCAATCAAACCCTAACCAACTCTCAAATTCGTCCAAGCACAAGCTCTCACGAATTCTCTATCTCTCAAAAACTGTTTTTGCTGATTAACCTAAACCCTAAAGCAAAGCCTTGTTTATACAACACAAGGTTGCTACTTGGGCTAGATTAAACCTCATGAGCTGCGAATTTGGGCAAGGCCCAATTCGTCCCACATCCCCATAAGTATGGGTTTGGTTAGCCCAAACATTATAACTAACTATTACAAAGCTAAACCCGCTAACTGTTTATCGTTTATCTAATTACAAGATATCCAAAGACCAAATCTAAGCTGTTGTCACAAACATGCACCAACAACTCCCATATCAGTACGAGGTTTAACATACTTTATCTCAATACACTCCCAAGATCTCAAATGAATTACTTGAACCCAGTTTTCAAAACAATCTTTCCATCCATAATACTCCTCAATTCCCATTAGCTTCGGGGGTTTTTGTAAAATTCCAGTTTCATTTTCCATGTTCATGTTCTGAGCAATGGCAGTAGGAGTAATCGGGGCAGTAGCAAATGCATTATAAAACTCTTCTTCCATGATTCGGAAAATTTTTTCAAAATCAGACACTTTCAAACGAAATCTCTCAAGCGAAATACCCTTACAAACGAAATAACCAACTTCACACGAAATACCAACTCAAGCGAAATACCAGCTTCACACGAAATACCCTTTTCACACCAAATACCTAAATTCGTGCGAAATAACCAAATGAAATACCAATTGATGCGAAATAAGCTAATTTCGTGTGGAACTCCCAAACAAAATAACAAACTGGTGCGAAATAAGGCTTATTTCGTGCGAAATACTGCTTATTTCGTGCGAAATACTGTTGATGTCATCATCTCGAGCTGTTTTTGACTAAATTGATCAAGTTTTTGTCCGATTTTAAGTCTGAAACTTTCAAGGATTTGTTCAAACATAATTGTGTGTATAATATGTGAAATTCAAGACATTTTGACCGTGAAAACAAATTAAATTTGAAAAAAGAAGGTGTAGAAAACAGAATTTGCAGCTGAATTGGTATGAACTCTTCCTCCTGAGCTCTGATACCACTTGTAGGATCGTTTACACAACCAAACGAGTCGTTTAGAAGAGTTTTTGCTCAATACGAAAGGAAGAAACAGACGTATTGAGTTGATTCAGCTTGCAAATCACTTTAAACTGTCTTTAGATTGATATAACAACTTTTTACAGCGAGTAGACACTTCGGCAGCACTTCAGCTCTCTAACCGGAATATCTAGAACTCCCTCAAACGAAATCACAAGGCATCTATTTATAGGCAGTCTAATTTCGCATGAACAGGCTCACGCGAAATTAGATTTCATGCGAAATCAGTAATTTCGTACGAAATACCAAGAACTAATTTCGTGCGAAATTACACTTTGTAATTTCGTGCGAAATTACCTTCTAACCTATTTTGACATTCTCCTCGTACTACGTGCCCTGATCTGTACAATCTAATATACGACTTGATACAAGACGAAGTCGACAGACGTATGCACCAACATATGGTTTAAGTAGTCACTTTTTACTTGCCATACATAACATTTGGTTACACATTACATGATTTACATTTCACAATAGAGATTGTTTACACATAAACATTTTGAGATTGGTTTAAACAAGACATTTTGGTGGTTTGTTTGGGTAAGTGATTTAAATAATGAGGCGTGTGTAATATGATAAAAGGATGGTGGATACGCCGCTGGTACTTCTTATATATAAGTGCTTTTATGATATTACATATCGTAGCATTATTTAAACCATTTCAATTTAGACATATTACATTTTACACAGATAACATATTTTCACATAAACATTGATTTACAAACAACTTATTTTATACAAATCTTATTTTTACTTGGTTATTTATTTAACCACACATCTTTCTTTTATATCATATTTCTTATCGATTTTCATATGATTTACAAAGGAATACACTTTACAAGGTTCATGACTATTTTCGTTAAAACATTCTTTTAAAAACTTACAAGTCATGAATCCAAAATCAATAAACCTATGTATCTCACAGGCATTTTAATGCTGACGTACCTATTTCCACATGTGTTTTCAAGAGCTGTTGCATAGGATGATCAAGATACACTTAGGCGGACCTGTGCCTTAGTGACATAAAATGAAGCTAGACTAGTTTAAATCGTGTTATGTACTCTGGTTCCCTTTGTATAAGACAATCTAACCCTTTTGTTAATAAATAAATTAAAACTTTAAATACCATGGTTGTGAAACAATAATTCTGTTGCTCGACTCCCCGACGTTTCCGCCACGGTTTATTGTTTTACGTGGTCGGGGTGTGACAGAAGAGTTGGTATCATAGCCAATGGTTATAGGGAATTAGGTTATTAGTAATTCTTTGACCTAGACTATAACTTTTCTAGGACCCTAACACAAGTTATCTTGTGTTTAGATCTTAAAACATGCACTTCACCTATCCTTAGGTGATTACCAAAACAAGAACACAATTTTCTGAAACGATTTCTGAAAATCAATCACCTATTTTTAAATGATTTGTTATAAGGTTTTGAACCCTCCAATTTTTCAAAATGATTTTGAAAATTTAATCATCCATTCTTGAATGATTCTTTTGTGCCTTCAAGTTTTCAAAATCTCGTCAAAGTTTTGGGTCTAAATAATGTGAACACGTGCAATCTGGAAGGGTGGGTGCATGTACCTTGAGTTTTCTGTCTAGGCTAGAGTGTTCATACAAATCCACATAATCGGACCAGTCACTCTTACCTGGGAATTCTTGGGGTGAGTGTCCACTTATAGGCTAAAGCATGTCTTCGTAATACATTATTTTTGACCCATTTACTTTGATTAGTCACCGTGTGTCGTTTGTTTTCTTTGTGGTACGGAAGAATGACCACCATCTTTGATTTTTTTGATTTGTATCATTTCATTTTCATCTAATCATCTCACTCGTTTTCTCTCATGTTTCCTCTTTTAGAATGCCTCCTTGACGCGAAAATCAGTTACCTAATGCTGAAATGGCAGCAATCATTTCGCAGCAAATGACTGCTGTACTCCCAGACATTGTTGCTCAAGTTAACCAAGACAACAATAATAATAATGCTCCGTGCAACTTTCAGAGTTTCAATTTGGCTAAACCGCTCAAGTTCAGTGGTTCTGAGGGAGAAACTGGGCTCCTACAGTGGTTTGAGAGCATTGAGAGTACCTTTCATCATGTTCAGTGTCCTGATAATCGCAAAATCAAGTTCGCTTCTAGTGTATTTCAGAAGAGGGCTCTTACTTGGTGGAATGGAGTCATGAGGGATCGCGGTGCTAATGTTGCTTTGGGTCAAACATGGGAAGAGCTTAGGGCTCTTATGATGAGGGAATTCTGTCCCCATCACGAACAGAGGGTGTTGGAAAGAGAGTTTGATGATTTGAAACAGGATAGTGGTGAACATCGAGCTTACACCGAGAGGTATGAGGAATTGAGTTTGCTATGCCCTATGATAGTTACACCACTCGAGAAAGTTATCGAGAGGTATGTCGATGGTTTACCTGACACCGTTCAAGACATCGTCATAGGTAGCAACCCTACCACAGTCCGTCAGGCAATTGAGTTGGCCGCGACTTTGACTGAGTCGCTAATTAGAAAGGGTAAGCTACGCAGGAAAGGTGACAAGGATAAGAAATAATCGTCTGATAAGGGTGAGAACAAGAAGGGAAAAATCTGGGTCTGCAAGGAGGTCTAAGAAGCGCAAGGCTTCTCAGAACTTCGCTGTCACTGCACAAGTAAATCAGGCAGCTCCCAACTAACCTGCACAACCACCAGCAAAGAAACAGTACTTTGGTAAAGCACCGTTGTGCAACAGATGCAATAGTCACCATCAACCATAGGTTCATTGTCGTTTTTGTACTAACTGTGGAAAGTCAGGTCATCTTGTCGATGTTTGTCACTTTGCTCCCAATCAAGCCGCACGTAACCCAGCTCAGCAAGCTGCTCAACCGCCTACTCAACAGGCTCAGGCTGCACAACCTCACTATCCTCCTAGTTCGTGCTATAATTGTGGGGATCTGACCCATTACAGAAACCAGTGTCCAAGGTTGGTTAATGCAAATCAGGCACAGGCTCATGGTCGAGTCTTCAACATGAATGCTTATGAGGCGCGAGCAGACAACGAAGTGGTCATTGGTACGTTCTTTGTTAACAATCGGCCAGCATCTGTTCTTTTTGATTCGGGTGCCGATAAGAGTTTTGTGTCATTGTATTTTGAACCATTGCTTCGCATGACTAGATCAAAACTAGGAAAGCCCTTGAAAGTAGAGGTAGCTAGTGGTGAACCCATTGTTCTCGATTATGTTCTTCGAAATTTCCAGTTAAACCTATCCAGGAAGGTCGTTAGGGAAAACGTTAGGAAACTCACGAACAATGGGGACCTGGCCTACCTCCTTAACTTCCTTTTTCTCTGCTACTACGATGTGTGCCAAGAACGCTTGGTATTCCTTGTGGAGATACTTGCTAGCTTGGACACACGACATGAGTTGCAATCTTTTCGAAGCGACTTCTCCATATACACACAATCCATGCCTACTATGACATCAAAGCTACCCAGTTGCATCAGAATGAGATTGATCGGGAAAACATGACCTTTGAGATCTAGAGTACAGTCACGTAGGACAGAACTGACGATGATGGTTCTTCCGGTGGTAACTTCTACGTCGAAGGTCGATGGGAGGTTAACACGCTTACGATTTAGGAGTCTTTCGAATTTGAACAACACAAAACAGTTATCGGAAGCAGTATCAAACAAACACGAAGCATATATACCATTTACAAGAAACGTACCGTTAACCACATTGTTGTCTGCCTGGCCCAGACAGGCGTTGATGTTGAAAACGCGCCCGCGGGCTGCTTGCGGAGCTAGCTGCTGTTGTGCTGGCTGCTGCTGTTGTGGCTCTTGTTTCACCACTCGATTCGGACACATGTTTGCGAAGTGGTTGGGATCACCACACGCAAAGCAAGCTCTAGCGTGGATCGCGAGTGCAGGAGCCGCTTGTTGGCCTTGAGGAGCAGGAAGTAGAGCTTGTTGAGCAGTAGCTTGACCTTGAAATGGAGCGGGAGCTTTTCGAGAACCATTGTGGCAGTTGACAGTGAAATGACCGTACATGTTGCAATATACACAGAATCTGCAAGCGATACCAACCGGGTGGTGATAGGTACAAGTAGGGGAGAACGGATGTGGTCTAGTGTATGCACGCTTTGCTGGCTATGCATTTGCCACAGTAACTGCACAGTTCTTGTTGCTGGAGCTGCTGTTCTTTCTCTTGCGATGTGAGAGCTTTGAAGATTGTGGTGCGGTGGCGGTGGTTTCAGCGGCGGTTGCAGCGGTTTAAACAGCGGTGACTTGATGCAGATTCTTGGAAACTTTATCCCAGTACCCAGACTTAACTCGCTTATCATTGATCTCAGCAGCGAGTAAGTAGGTCTCCTCAATCGTTGTTGTCTTTGTAGCTTAAACGAAATCAGCCACGCAATCCGAAAGAGCACGGATGTACTTCTTGATGGCGATTTCGGGACTCTTCACTTGTTCTAGACAGATTATGCTTAGCTGCTTGAAGCGATAAGTTAACCCAGCATTGTCACCGTCTTTCTGCTTGATATGCCAGAATTCATCCTCCAGCTTTTGGCGCTCATGGGGAGGGCAGAACTCTTTCATCATAACGTCCTTCAACTCATCCCACGTCAACCCATAAGCTGCGTCATTTCCGCGTTTGTTTCTCTCGGCCGTCCACCAATCCAAAGCTCGTGATTGGAAGACGCTAGTAGCGTTAAGAGTATAGAGATCATCAAGACAGCGACTCTGATGTAGGGTGACTTCGATCGAATCAAACCATTGGAACATGGCCGTAGGCCCATCTTCACCAGTAAATTATTTTGGTCCGCATGCTTTGAACTGCTTGAAGCTGAAAGCAGCTTTAAGAGAATCGGTTCGAGACTCTTCAGAAGACTTGCTTGTATTTCGTTCAGCTCACTGACGATTTGTGGAATAACTTTCACAATCTGACTTGCGATGAGAGAAGCGAGTCGCTTATCAGCTTGTTTGTGTCTAGCGGCGTGGGAGTGAAGTGATCCAGATGACGACATTGTCTGCAACAGACATCGTCACAGGACTCAAACTCAATTTCAATATACCTAGTATAGTCTAGCGATTTACCATAAAGCTCAGGAACACGTACACATAAACCAGATAGTCACATAGATCACAGATGCACATAATCACATAAGCACATAAACACATAACTAACCTAAACACATATTTTGCACGTATTCATCTATCCTTCACATAACGTATAGCGATTAATTGCAGCGATTAAGTATAGCAATTTCGATTAGCGAGAAGCGATTGCGAATGATACTAGCGATTTGTTGGCGTGGTGTGAATTGTATGTGTTTTGGCAGAGCGAGAAACGTGAAGTCGAAACCCTCAGTGCCACTGTACTGTTTATCACAAAATGATAACAAATAAGCATCTAAAACACATAAAATTCCACATAAAATCGATAAATCACAGGGTTAGCAGCGGCGAATCCAGAATTGAAACACATAAAATCGAGAATGGATCGTCTGCGGCTCGATAGACATGGACTACCCAAAGTGGTTCGACTATTCACAAGGACTCGTGGTACACACTAGGGCCTTCAGGACTGTGCTCTTGCTTCAATCCGGGCAATCCACACGCAACCTTCCAGTTGTAGGGTGACTTCAAGTCGTTGGAGTCCGTCGAGACTTTGGTGAGAGCTTTGAAAAACCACAATATGGAGCGGCATAAGTTATCAAGGTTCGGGTTAACAACTATGTTCCTTGTTTTGATAAAGTAGAGGAGATAATTTGCGTCGAAGTATGGGTTTCACCCCTATTTCCACGCAAATTCTCATGCTGATAATAAAAGTTCGCATCAGGCAAGCGATCAGGTCGAGAGTTTGTGGTTTTCACACCAATTCTTGGTCGAATCACCTTGCCTTTGTGAGAAATTTTGGAAAATAGTGCGAGTTGCCAGCCTTAGGAAAGGCTGACCTTGCGCGAAGCGGTGGCATGTGATGTCCGCACAAGTGTGTAAGGTACAGCGACTTCAAGCGAGAAATAGTATGTAAGCTTGCACAAAACCCATACCAGGTATGCACAAGTCGGTCCGTTGGTACTTAGACTATAGACTAGGTCGTTTCTAAGACGTCGACCCGGACTAGGTCGAGTCTTGCCTAATTCCCTATAGTTATGACTCTGATACCAATCTGTCACACCCCAACCGATCGCGGAAACATCGGGGCGCGGCACTGAGCGAAACAGAGTGTCAAGAGAAATTCCATAACAACTACATTACCAGATAGTTAATATTATGTCCCATACCATAACCCATCAAGCAAAATAAGTTATTACAGACATCGATATCTCAAAAACAAATAACATGTTCTGACAACTCAGATTTTAAATAAATTGGTTGTTTGTTTTTAGACTCTCCTTAACTTGATTCCACATAGCAAGCATCCTAGCAGATAGCATCCTAAACACATGTCACATACGTTAAAATAGAGGTCAATACACATAGTGTAAAGGTGAGCATACAAGTTTAATTATATAATAGAGTTTGAAATCCGTTTGCGCATAACCAGCATGTACAACGTATAATGTGAAGCATGTAAGTTATCGACAAAGATCCTATCAATACCAATAACTGCGAGTTGACTGAGAGTAGCGAGTGTGCATCATATGTTCACCACTACGAACACGTGAAGTATTGTTCTTAACAACCCCTGAATGAACATGTGTTGAGTCCAAACTATAGTACTATCGTTGCTAAGGCAGGTAGATAACAATCAATGTGTAAACATAACAAAGAGGCATTCATCGAGTCACGTATAACATGCAATAGCAGTTATCATATAAATAGTGTTTGCGTTGTGTGTTAGATGTGATTTAGAATAAGTAACGTATGTAACACCCAAAAGTGCGTAAAGCTAAAAGGGATCGGGTATACTCACGGCGATGGTAGTTAATGGATTGAAGGGAGCACTAGAGTGAGATTAGCCTAATCAGAATGATAGCATAAGTGATAAGCGGCGTGTAAAATGATGCAGTGTAAACAAGTGACGAGTGGTCATCCATTCGGATGGGCATTCGGTCGGATTGATGCTTCTTTGGGATGGGTGTGTTTGTGTATGATGGTTTGCCTTTTGAAGTTTTCGTTGTAGCGTTTTGAAAATAGAGAAGTATCTCTACCTTTCAGGTCGTTCGATCGAACGGCGGTTCGATCGGACGGCAATCCGTTCGACGAGGTATTTCTTAGAGAACAAGTTCACAGCAGGATCAACATCCAGTCGGATGGTCTACCGATCGGGTGACAGTCTGTTGGAATTGACTATGCATTGAACATGTTGAAAATTGTTTAATGGTTGAATCCTCAAGTACAGTTTGATCGGATTGTGTCGATCGGGTGGCAATCCGATCGGATGGTAATCTGGTCGGACGGTGACCCGTCCCGCGATCCGATCTTTTGCAAATTGGAGATTCCTTAAGTTTGAAAAGTTTTGCGGTTTGATCGAGATGGTATGACAACGTGCTAAACAACAGAAACCCCATTATAACCCAAGTTATCTGATTGAACAGGAATCACCTTGGTCCGATCAGTTTACTGGTTCATGATGGTTGTTCATGTTTAACCTAAAATCAGTTGTCCTGTGGATAGAAATCAGATCTTGAACCAATAATTCACCAAGAACGAGTAGAAGATCAGAACGAGCTCCGATTTTATACGTTTTGAGTGCATTGAGTGTAAAAGAGTTGAAAGAAGGTTGGAAAACCATCTTTCAATCCCTTTAACCTTGGTTATGTTCAGATCTGTACAAGATCTTTGTTTATTCATGTGGAAATCCTTTAGATCTGAGTTATTCTTGGTGGAATGAAGCCAACTCTTGGAGTTCCTAAGAACCCCATGGTGACATCACCCTAGAACACCTCAAATCCACTGAATTCACGGTTACAAGTTAAGATTCAAAGGTGAAAAAGATGAAGAAGTGTGTGTAGATCGTAGAAGTACAAGTTTTAGGTTGGAGACTTACAAGAATTGTGAGAAATTGAGAGAAATGAGTGCTTGAGCGAGCTGGTCAAGTAGAGGAGTTGTCACATCACAAATGATGTGACAGGAGGGTATTTATGGGGTTTCCTAAAGAGGAAAGGCACAAGGGTCGAGTGGGTCACCGATCGGATGGAAATCCGATTGGACAGCCACTCGATCGGGTGGCCATTCGATCCAAGTGTCAGCGTGTTGGGTTTTGTCGTTTCGATTCGTGTGTTGAGCGTTGCGATGCGATTCGAGTGAGTGATGCGATAGTATTACCCACGATTAACCTAACTACTATGTCTAACATACAATCACTATAAATAACTTGCGTTTAGTGTTTGCGATTAGACTGCGATGTGATAGAATTTGCGATTGCGTTTTGATTAATCACCATACATAATATAAACATGCACAAGTAACACATAATAAGCACACACACACGTAAAACAACATCCAAAATGCGTAATTCGGGTTGCGAACGCGATAGTGATGCGATTAGCGATTAAGTAGCGATTTATTAACCTGTACTCCACATAATACAACTATAGCGTTTTAACTACACAACCAGTTATAAGTCGAGGTGGTCAATCCGTAGTTAAACAAGGAGTGACAGATCGCAATTTCACCCCTAGCTTAACAACTATCTTCCTTGTTTTGATAAAGTAGAGGGGATAATTTGTGTCGAAGTATGGGTTTCACCCCTATTTCCACGCAAATTCTCATGCTGATAATAAAAGTTCGCATCAGGAAAGCGATCGGGTCGAAAGTTTGCGGTTTTCACACCTATTCTTGGCCGAATCACCTTGACTTTGTGAGAAATTTTGGAAAATAGTGCGAGTTTCCAGCCTTAGGAAAGGCTGACCTTGCACGAAGCGGTGGCATGCGATGTCCACGCAAGTGTGTAATGTACAACGAGTTCAAGTGAGAAATAGTATGTAAGCTTGCACAAAACCCATACCGGGTATGCACAAGTCGGTCCGTTGGTACTTAGACTATAGACTAGGTCGTTTCTAAGACATCGACCCGTACTAGGTCGAGTCTTGCCTAATTCCCTATAGTTATCGCTCTGATACCAATCTGTCACACCCCAACCGATGGCGGAAACATCGGGGCATGGCACTGAGCGAAACAGACTATCAAGATAAATTCCATAACAACTACATTACCAGATAATTAATATTATGTCCCATACCATAACCCATCAAGCAAAATAAGTTATTACAGACAGCGATATCTCAAAAACAAATAACATGTTCCGACAACTCAGATTTTAAATAAATTGGTTGTTTGTTTCTAGACTCTCCCTAACTTGATTCCACATAGCAAGCATCCTAGCAGATAGCATCCTAAACACCTGTGTAAAGGTGAGCATACAAGTTTAATAGTATAATAGAGTTTGAAATCCGTTTGCGCATAACCAGCATGTACAACGTATAATGTGAAGCATGTAAGTTATCGACAAAGATCCTATCAATACCAATGACTGCGAGTAGCGAGTGCGCATCATATGTTCACCACTGCGAACACGTGAAGTATTGTCCTTAACAACCCCTGAATGAACAGGTGCTGAGTCCAAACTCTAGTACTATTGTTGCTAAGGCAGGTAGACAGCAATCAATGTGTAAACATAACAAAGAGGCATTCATCGAGTCACGTATAACATGCAACAGCGGTCAGTGTATAAATAGTGTTTGCGTTGTGTGTTCAATGTGATTTAGAATAAGTAACGTATGTAACACCCAAAAGTGTGTAAAGCAAAAAGGGATCGAGTATATTCACAGCGATGGTAGTTAATGGATTGAAGGGAGCGCTAGAGTGAGATTAGCCTGATCAGAACGATAGCGTAAGCGATAAGCGGCACGTAAAATGGTGCAGGGTAAACAAGTGACGAGTGGTCATCCCGCCGGATGGCAATCCGAATGGATGGCCATTCGATCGGATGTCAATCCGTTCGGATGGTCATCCGTTCGGATGGCCATTCGGTCGGATTGACGCTTGTTTGGGATGGGTGTGTTTGAGTATGATGGTTTGCCTATTGAATTTTTCGTTGTAGCGTTTTGAAAATAGAGAAGTATCTCTACCTTTCAGTTCGTTCGATCGAACGGCGGTTCGATCGGACGGCAATCCGTTTGGTGGGGTATTTCTCAGAGAACAAGTTCACAGCAAGATCAACGTCCAGTTGGATGGTCTACTGATCGAGTGACAGTCCGTTGGAGTTGACTATGCATTGAACATGTTGAAAATTGTTTAAGGGTTGAATCCTCAAGTACAGTCCGATCGGATTGTGGGTCGATCGGGTGGCGACCCATCCCGCGATCTGATCTTTTGCAAATTGCAGATTCGTTAAGTTTGAAAAGTTTTGCGGTTTGATCAAGACGGTATGACAACGTTTTAAACAACAGAAACCCCATCATGACCCAAGTTATCTGATCGAACAGGAATCACCCTGGTCCGATCAGTTTACTGGTTCGTAATGGTTGTTCATGTTTAACCCGAAATCAGTTGTCTTGTGGATAGAAATCAGATCTTGAACCAATACTTCACCAAGAACGAGTAGAAGATCAGAACGAGCTCCGATTTTATCAGTTTTGAGTGCATTGATTGTAAAAGAGTTGAAAGAAGGTTGGAAAACCATTTTTCAATCCCTTTAACCCTGGTTATGTACAGATTTGTACAAGATCTTTGTTTATTCATGTGGAAATCCTTCAGATCTGAGCTATTCTTGGTGGAATGAAGCCAACTCTTGAAGTTCATAAGAACCCCATGGTGACATCACCCTAGAACACCTCAAATCCACTGATTTCACGGTTACAAGTTAAGATTCAAAGGTGAAAAAGATGAAGATGTGCGTGTAGATCATAGAAGTACAAGATTTAGGTTGGAAACTTACAAGTAATGCGAGAAATCGAGAGAAATGAGTGCTTGAGCGAGCTAGTCGAGTAGAGGAGCTGTCACAACAGGAGGGTATTTATACGGTTTCCAAAAGAGGAAAGGCACAAGGGTCGAGTGGGTCACCGATCGGATGGCGCCCCGATCGGGTGGCCATTCAATCCAAGTGTCAGCGTGTTGGGTTTTGTCATTTCGATTCGTGTGTTGAGCATTGCGATGCGATTCAAGTGAGTGATGCGATAGTATTACCCATGATTAACCTAACTACTATATCTAACATACAATCACTATAAATAACTTGCGTTTAGCATTTGCGATTAGACTGCGATGTGATAGAATTTGCGATTGCGTTTCGATTAATCGCCATACATAATATAAACACGCACAAGTAACACATAATAAGCACACACACGTAAAACAACATCTAGAATGCGTAATTCAGATTGCGAACACGATAGCGATGCGATTAGCGATAAGTCAATTAGCGATGAATATGTGATTAAGTAGCGATTTATTAACATGTACTCCACATAATATAACTAAAGCGTTTTAACTAGACAACCAGTTATAAGTCGAGGTGGTCAATCCGTAGTTAAACAAGGAGTGACATATCGCAATTAGAAATCTTTTCTTCCTTTGACTTTGACCTTGACTTTGACTTCGACTTCCCGAACACGAGTTGTTGCATAGGTTTCCTTGTTTAGGTATCCAGATGCTTTCCTTATGGTATCTCCAAATTCCATATGTTCCTTGTTCTAATTCCTTAATCATACCTTTTAATCTTTCAGTATTGTCCTTGATTACTGTTTCTTGTATATTTCGAATTTGCTCATTTAAATCTATCTGCAGATTTAATCTGAGAGAGCGTGCTCGTTTTGGCTTTTCATGATACTTTCGACTTAAAGCATCAGCCACTACATTAGCTTTTCCTGCATGATACTGGATATCACAATCATAATCGCTAAGAATCTCCATTGAACGTCTCTGTGTCATATTTAATTCTTTTTAACCAAAAACATATCTTAAGCTCTTATGATCTATAAATACAACGAACTTACTACCTTAAAGATAGTGTCTCCAAATCTTAAGGCAAAAATAATGGCTCCTAACTCTTGATCATGGGTTGTATAATTCTCTTCATGATTCTTAAGCTGTCTAGAGGCATACACTATAACCTTTTGACATTGCATCAACACACATCCGTATCCTAACTTAGACGTGTCACAATAGACTACAAAGTCTTCAGTTCCTTCTGGCAACACGAGTATGGGTGTGTTGGTTAACCTTTGTTTTAAAATCCTAAAGGCTTCCTCCTGATTTGGTCCATATTCAAACTTAATTGATTTGCAAGTCAGTTTGGTTAATGGAATGGCTATTCTAGAGAAATCCTGAATAAAACGTCTATAATATCCTGCCAGTCCAATAAAACTTCTTACTTTTGTTGGTGATTTATGGACTTTCCATTTGGTAATTGCCTCGATTTTTGTGGGATCCACATGAATTCCTTCATGATTAACCAAATGTCCAAGGAATTGCACTTCTTGCAACCAAAATTCGCATTTTAAGAATTTAGCATATAGCTTTTCTTTTCTCAATAATGTCAGAAATATATGCAGATGCTCTGCATGTTCCTTATTACTCTTAGAGTAAATTAAAATATAATCTATAAAGACAATTATGAATTTATCAACGTTAATCATGTCCATAAATGCAGCTGGGGCATTGGTTAAACTAAACGGCATGACTGTAAATTCATATTGACCATACCTTGTTCTGAAAGCAGTTTTAGGAATGTCCCCTTCCTGTACTTTCAATTGATGATATCCTGAGTGTGAGTTGATCTTAGAAAAGAATCGAGCTCCTTGAAGTTGATCGAACAGATTGTAGGAACGTTGTTGGACCCGACTGAGTCGTTCAGAAGAGTTTTATATCCGGTTCAAAGGCGGAATCAATGAACTGGACTTGAACACAGCTTGATATTCTTAAATCTGTTACTTATATTGATTTTAACATCAATTACAACCTGAACAAACTTTGGCAACACTTCGTTACATATCTAGAAGTCGTGTACCAAATGAAAATGCGAATGCCCTATTTATACTAATCTAATTCCACTCCTGATGACATGAAGCACTTTCGGGCGGAATCAGAAAGTTCTGATTTCGCTCTAAATGGCCTTGTGTCATTTGGAGTGGAATCACCTCCTTAAACCAGAAATTCTGTTTCTCGAACCTCGGGCACTGATAATCCTATCCTATCCTATTACATGATACAAGACGAAGTCAATAGACGTATTGCACTAACAGACTCCCCCTCGGATATTGACGAAGTCTTCAGTGTCTAGTCTCCAATATGACACATCTTCGGTCTTGATCATTCTGCCTTCTCATTTAAGTTGTAACATTATAAGCATCTATCAATATTTCTCTTTTTCCATCAGCTTCAGGATCCCCCTTTTGTCAAGCTTCCGTGCTTTGGGATCGACACCTAGCTTTCCATCTACAAGTTCCTCTGGCTTCAAGCTTGTCTTCAGACTTCCCCTTAGACTCTGCTTTCGGGATCGTAATCTGGACTATCTGCAATCACTCAATCATCTATAAATACAATGTTTTCATATTCAATTACTCAGAAATCATAAACAGACTTTTTTAATCTCTTTAACTGCTCCCCCTATCAACAAACTAAATGATTTAGCAGCATTAAAGAATCCAACTCCCTCACAGTTAATCATCCAAGTCCAAACTAATGACCTTGGAGATATCACAAACTGTTTTTGAATTTTTGATTTTAAATTCAAGTTTCAAATTAATGAAGTTGTTTTATTTTCAGAAACACAATCAGCTTACTTAGATTTTGAAACCCAACATCTCAGACATCGGTTGTCGAAAATAAAACAGAATAAAAATATTTTTGTATTTTTCTGAAAATATAAAGCAGTAAAGAAAATATGTACAAACATATTTACAGACAATATTTTTGTTTGAGTTTGCGTCAGAGGATCATATCAGTTTCTGACAAGTCACAAGTACCGTTGAGCTTAGTTACACATTAAGAATTAAACAATTCACTTAGATTGTTGATATACTTGTCCACTTAAATTTTCATACAAATTTCAACTAATTCAGGTTACGAATTAAGTGTTTTAAGAACTTAAACTCATTCATGTGTCCCACCTCTTGAATATACTCCCGTATCCAGATCCCAATATTCAGTCTTACAGGTGAGTATACCTAGATGATATCTGTAAGGGGAATAAATTATAGTACGCAACCGTGAGAGCTCAGGTCAGAACTTCCGTTCAGCAGAGAGATGACGGCTCGACTTTTGGTGTGTCCCCTTTAGAGGCTCTTTTGTATTACACCAGCAATGACTATCAATTTTATTGTTTCATCAATTTGCTGAGGGCGGCGCTATATTTCAAGCAATGCAGAAAGTATTCTCCGGGGACTAGGCCATTGCTTCCGCAAAATCAGAAGTCCCGAGATAATACCCTAGATATCACTGAGTATAAAGACTTGGTATCTCAGAAAGAGGGACCTTTCAAACGAGATTTCAGGGGTTACCTATATATCCAAGTAGTGTTCCCCACGAAATAAGCAAGTTTAAATTTTGATTTATATCCCGAAAAAGTTTACTAAATGTATAAAAACCTACCGACACATCCACGGTGAGATCGTTTAACACATTTTAACTTTCCAATTCTTTAGCGTACTGTAACTGTCTACTGATGTACTATCATTTCCTCTTTTTACGCAAAAATTCAATTTTTTTAATTTTATCATGTTTTTTACTTTTTCAAAATTTTCAAATGTTTTTGTATTTTCTAACAATTTTTCTCCCCCTAAAATGCAAAATCATTTAAAGAAAATTTGACAACCAATACTGATAACTTTGTCTCGCCATCCATTTTCTGCTTCTCATGCACTGATTTGCATAAAATAACATAAAGTACCCCCATGATTTACACCCATTGATTTTCGACAGTTTGAAAACCATTTTTCAATCTTGTTAAAGTAATCATGTTTGTTCAGCCGTGAGGGTTTCGGCATATTCAATCAACACATATTTTTTGTATTTTTGAATATTTTTGACAATAATAAAACATATTTTTGGTTTTTTTTTTCAAAATTTTCAATTTTTAGGGTTTTGAAAATATTGTTTATTTATGTACAGAATGAAAATAAACTTCCTGTTTCAACCAACACAAGATCCAGCAACCTCCTTTCCTCGTTGTGCCAGGCTGCTCCAACTTCCATTCTCACAATCTTCAGATTTGTTGAGCATCTGCACATTCAGACTACTTGATTACTTGAACAATTTTGCCCAGGTCTGTTTGACCTTAGGCATTTCAACACAATAATTTTCATTCAATGCTGGAAACTCTTTGTCATCTTTCACAAAAATCTTTTCAACTTTTACTTCAACTTTTTCATCTTTTTCAAGAATCACTTGTTTCTTTGCACTCCATGTTTGACCTTTTGGAGTACCACGTTTGTAAAAATGTGACTCGTTTTGAACTTTTTGATTTTGAACAACAACTTTTGGTTTCCAAAACTCTTGAGGTTTTGTAGCATCGACAGTTGTTTTCCAACTTTGTGTTGTTCTGAATCTGGGTGTGTGAGAATTCCAGGTCTGTCTTGAATCGAACCTGTTCAGGTTTGATTTCCAATTTTGATTCGAAGCAAACTTGTTTGTGTTGTACCTCCAAGTTTGTTTTGAGTCAAATTTTGTTGACTTTTGTCTCACATTCTCAGATTTTTGTTTTTCAACATCAATCTTCTTTTTATCAACATCCACAGGTTTTAGATTAGGACACTTGCGTGCAAGATGTCCTTTTTTATCACATTTGAAACATGTTCTCATGGACACATCTTTGACCTGTGGTTGTTGCTTTTTCTTTTGAGCTAAGAACTCTTCAATAGACTGTTGTCCAATTTTAAGTTCTTTTTCTTCAGCTAAACTCTTTCCTTGAACAAAACTCATTTTTGTCTGAAAATTTGATGTTTCATTTCTTTTCCAATTTTGTTTCTTCTTATAACCCAACCCAGGCTTCATGTTTTTCTTCTTGTAACCAGGTTTGTTATACGAATCTCTATGACTCTTACCAACAAACTTTGAAATCTCAGACTTCTCAATCTCAACCATTTTGAACACTTTATCAAGCTTTTCTGAAATCCCATTCTGAATCGGGAATACAACATCTAAGAACAATTTGTCCGATCCAATCATGGTATAAACCAATCCTTTTGAATAATCATTCAAACTTTTCTCGGATTTTGTGTTTTTCAGATAACCATCATGAAGATTTCCTTCATCCTCATCCTGTGATTCAGATTTACCTGTATCAACCGACTCTTCTTTCAACACACTTTCAACGACTTTACCTACCACCTCTGAATCATGAGAATCATCAGATTTGGAATAGATTATGTCAATATTGTCTGGCAATTGATCAACCATGTTGAAAGCTTTTTCGACCTTTTCCTCATCATAAAATGCAAATTTTCCCGGTGGTGGAACCTGATGAAACTCTGAGCCAATGCTTTTCTTGTTTTGCTCAGACTCACCATCTCCCGGTTTTATATTGAAAATACGTTCAAGCACATATGACGACACGTGATAACTTTTCAACTTGTTGTTATCCTGTTCTAAATCAGCAATCCGTCTCTTTAGCTTAGTAACATCCTCAATATAAGAATTAACAACATCTTGTTTTATAGAATACATTCGTTTAAGCTCTTTAGTTGTTTCAGAAAGATAATTCATTCTTGATTGAGCATATTTCATTTCATCTTTCACTTTTTCGTATGACTCTTTCGTAATATGATATGCTAATTTCATTGAGTCATATTCTTTCTTCATTTCTTGACAAGCAATTTCTTTTTGTGAACATTCTTCTGTCATTTTAGAAACATTTTCTTTCAAAACTTCTTTTTCTGTTTCTAACTTTTTACATTTTTCTGAAAGTTTTTCATCATTTTCTTTCAAAACTTTTTCTTTTTCTAGCATTTCTTTGCATTTTTCTTTAAAAATATTTTCAATTTTAAATTCAATATCTCTTGTTCTGAATTGCTCATCTTTTTCAGTACAAGCTCTGCACGGTTCCATGCATTTCTTGCACTGATCAATCGTTTTTACGATTTCAGAATCAGAATGTACCTCAGTGATTGGCACTTCGGTGTTTGTTGTAGTTGCCTCAGTTTGCTTTTGATCAGCATCATCTTGCTTTTCTTCAACACCAACTTCATCACCAACATTACCAACTTCCAAATTCTCATTCTTTACTTCTTCTTCTGTTTTCTTCACCTCTTATCCAATCTGTTGTTCTTCAATAACAACTTTCTCAACCTCTTCATTCACAACAATTTCTTCACTTTTAATTTCCTTCACAACCTTAACTTCAACAGGTTCTGCTTTAACCTCTTCAGCAACTTTCTTTAGATTGTTCACCATCTCTTCAACACTCTTCTTCATTCTCTCTTCATCCCTTTTTCTTAGACAAGATGTCATAGCATATCTAATCTCCTTTTCATGCCTTTTAGCATATGTGTCATCTTTCAATACATTTCTATAGTATTAAGCTCTTAAAGGAATTATGAGAAGAACATCATCAAAGATTATGTCTTTCTTTGGAACAACTGGTTCTCCTTCTCTGTTGAAGTAACACTCTCTCTTTTTATCCCATCTTCTGTTGCTCACTGCACTCTCATACTCTTCTTGCATTTCATCCATTCTGTTCAACACAATGTTTCTTTCTCTGTAGGTCTTTTCTTCCAGAATCTCTTCTATGGTTTTCTCCTTCATTTTAGCTTTATCTTTATCTTCATTGTTCTCTTCACAGATTTCAGCAACAAAAACAAACTTTCTTTCCTCTGTTATAGATTTGCCATGAGCTGTTTTTCAAACATTTTCCAAACGATCTTCTTCTGGACATACCTCTGACCAATCAAAACCTTCATCATCTTGAATTACAAAACAAGCTCTCGATTTAGGTTTATCTTCAATCATCCTAGGCTCTTCTCTGCTTCGATGGTAGATTGCCTTTCGGTAATAATCATCATTGAACGGATGTTCATTTCCACCAACTGCAGAATTAGTGCATTCTCTCTTGAAATGACCTTTCTGCTTACATTTAAAGCAAGTCACTTTGGATTTGTCGAATCCAAGCTTTGTTGATGCACCTCCAAGAGATTGTTTCCCAGTAATCTCCATATAACTCTGAGCTCTGCGAATGCAGCTTGCCAAACACCAACGGATGTCAATGAGTTCCATCTCTTCCGGATCAATCTGGTCGTAGTCTTCTTTGGTTAACTCTGAGTTTCCAATTTTACCAGCTACAAGACCTTCATACGATTCCAGAACAGAAGCAAGGAAACTCATTTGCTGCTTAGCTGCATTAATGCTCATCGATGGAGAATTCTTCAATTTGAGAGCAATATTGCATAGAATCTCCTCAGCTTCATCAGAATTTGATTTCGAAGATGAATGATATCCAGAATGATGACTTGTTGAAGTTGTTTGAGGTTCTTTCATCTTCTCACCACTGAATGCTGTCTTTGGTGAACCAACACCTTTCTCCGAAGGTACACTGCCTTTGTAATACAATCCAACATTCTGTTGATATGAAGAACCAGTTATCTTGCTTTGCTTTTGTAGTTCCAGATCATGACTCTCTATCTTTTCAAACAATGCATCAAGAGAAATTGTATCATATAAAGCATCATTTTTCAAAATAAATACAAACATTTGCCACTGATCAGCTCGTGGTAACGCTTCAATCACTTTTTCTATAAGTTCATCTCTTGTTTTCACTATCTCAAATCTCTCAAGTTCAATTTTAAGATGACAAAATCTCTCAATCATTTGTCTCACTGTCTCTCCTTTTAGACTATCAAACAGATCAAATTCTTTTTTAAGTAAAGCAATTTTGTTCTTTTTTTATCTGTTTACCCCCCTCAGCTTTAACACGTAAAGCTTCCCAAACTGATTTAGATGACCCATCATGATTTAGTAATGCAAAAATATCATTTCTGATTGCGGACTGGATCAAAGCAATCATTCTTTGTTCGGCAGCAAACTCAGATTTATCTTCTCTTGATAACTTCTTGAATGGAAGTTCTTCGCCTTTATCATCTTTTGGCCTTTCATATCCAAACTCTAAACAAAACCAGCTTTCGTGAGCATAGGCTTTCGCCCAATTGAGAAAACGTTCTTTCCACCATGTATAATCTTCAATGCTCTCCAGAGTTGGTGTCTTTGAGTGTGTTCCATAGAAATTATCATGCTTGGTGTTCTCATTGATAGCTTTTGTGATGGTTTTTGGTGTAACATTTGCAATCTCGGATGATTCGGATGTGAATGCATTGAAAAATGTGTTGTAGAATTCTTCAGCCATGATATAAACCTGAAAAGACAATCAAACAAACACTATCAGTACAAACAATATCAAATATTTTGAAAACAGACTGACACTCGATTGTCGTGAAAAATCTTGACACGAAAAATCCTTTTTCAAGCGAAATAGGAAACTCAAACGAAATCACTTTGTTTGACAACACAAGCGAAATCACAAGTCGACCAGTTGAAGCGAGATCAGTTGATTAACACTTCGAGCGAAATCTGTTTAAAGACTGTTTGGAGCGAAATCTCAGATATTGTAGGGGGGGGGATATTCCACGGTCCTCCCAACCGCTGGAGTGTTAACACTCCACAAGCTAGCATCGTCCCAACGCTGCCTGGGGGTTAATACCCTGTCCCGAGTTCGATCCGTTTCCTCTGGGAAGAGGTGGGCGGCCTGGTGTCCTTCCCTGGAGTCGAACCCGGGTCTCTGGGGAGAGATAGGGTGGGACTGGCCAACTGGGCTACCCCAGTTGGTTAAATCTCAGATATTGTATCCAGGAGCGAAATCAGCAAGAAACAATTAGGAGCGAAATTAACATGAACTTTGGAGCGGAATTAGAATTTCAAGCAGTTGGAGCGGAATCACAACCCAACTTTCAAACAGGACACCTTGGAGCGGAATTAGCCAATATTCTGGAGCGGAATCAGTCTTTTGGAGCTGATTTAGAGCGAAATCAGAAAAATGTTGTTGGAACGTGTGCGACCCTAAATAGTCAGTATAAGGTAGTTCATCTTCAAATACGAAGGCGGAATCAACGTAAACGAAGTCACAAACAGCTCGAGTTCTTTTAACTTCTTTCTATTACTGATTACAAGCTTTTACACGTGTTTCTGATGTAATTTTGACAGAGTTTCGACACCAACACTATGACCAGATTCCGCTCCAAAGTTACAAATGAACTCAACATATCACCTATTTATAGCCGGCTGATTTCGCTCCAAATAACATACTCATTACGAGCGGAATCACAAGATTCAACAGGAGCGAAATCACGAAGATCATTTGGAGCGGAATTAACATGAACTTATCATCTAGGAGTGGAATTACAAGTTTACAACATTTCCTGATTTCGCTCCAAATGACACAAGTGTCATTTGGGGCGGAATTACAATCTAAAACCATTTTTATATTTCCGAGCTCCAATCTAACCTATCTAGACCTAAGACTCAACTCAGACGTAGTCATCAGACATTCAGTGCACCAACAGACTCCCCCTTGGATGTTGACAAAGTCTTCGGCATTGAGTCTTCAGTCTTGGTCTCTTTCCAACTCTGTCTTCTCATTGCAAAAACTCTTTCTTCAATATCCCCTTTAATTATTGATCCAGAACTCTAGACTCCCCCTTTCGCAGACTCCCCCTCTCGGAATGCTAGGACTTTAATTCTGATTCAAACTTTTGCATTATCATTGCCATGGGGATTCCTGTATAATCTCTACCCAGAAATAAGATATAAAACAATAATAGTTTCAAATCAAATCATACCATTTAACCTTCAGTGTTAGAAATCCACTTAAGTATTCAGGTCCAAATTAATGACCCTGATTACTCAATTTATCTACCAAGTTCAATTTAATGACCTTGGTTGATCTGAGACAAATCACACTGATATTTAGTTCAATTTGAATTTCTGAAAATTACAAGTTTCAAATTAATGAACTTGCATTGACTTCTCAAACTTATCAAGATTAGCTCACGACTCATCCTCCAGTCCAGAGATCTCCTGCATCTGCTTTCAATCTTTCGAATCCGAAGATCAACTCTCCACTTTGGTTTGTCAAAAATAAAGTAGAAATGAAAAATCTTTTTGGATTTTTAATAAAACTTCTAAACTAGAAATGAAATACAGAACTAAAATGTAATGAAAGTAAACCATTTACAAACATATTTTTGATGAGCATGTTAAGGAATCATATCAGCTATCCGACAAATCACAAGTACCGTTAAGCTTCAATTACATACTCAGAATTAAACAATTCGCTTAGATTGTCGATATACTGATCCACTTAAATTTTCACACAATTTTCAATATGTTCAGGATACGAATTAAGTGTTTTAGAGACTTAAACTTATACATGTGTCCCACCTCTTGAATATACTCCCATATTCAGATCCCAATATTCAGTCTTACAGGCAATTATAACACAAATGATATCTGTAAGGGGTTAATAATTTATGAAGAATCATGAGATCTCAGGTCAGAACTACCGTTCAGCAGAAAGATCATGACTCAACTTTTGGGTGTGTCCCCTTTAGAGGATCTTTTTTACAACAGCATTGCTAAGCAATTTTATTATCTTATCATATATGCTGAGGGTGATGATGTATTTCAAGCATTGCAGAAAGTATTATTCGAGGACTAGGTCAGAACTTCCATTCAGCAGAAGTCCTGGAATAATACCCCAGATATCACTGAGTATAAAGACCTAGTATATCAGAAAAAGGAATCTTTCAAACGAGATTTCAGGGGTTACCTATATATCCAAGTAGTGTTCCCCATGAAATAAGCAAGTAAGATTTAAGTTTATATCTCGAACAAACCTACTAAATGTGCAAAAACCTATCGGCATATCATTTTCCCTTTTTACACAAGCTCTTTTTCTGGTTTTCTATTGTTTTTGGATTTTGAAAATATCTAATGTTTTTGTATTTTTGTCATTTTTTATTGTTTTTTGTATTTTCTGAAAATATGACCCTATACTCCCCCTAAATACCAAAACAAGTAAAAAATCGACAAACCATTGCAGATTGCTTCTCAACATCATCTACAATGTCTCCTTCATCAACGCCAATGATTTCCTCCAACACCGATAAAAGCTTCATACCATTCAGTTTTAGCAAATATTGAAAACGTGCTTTATCAAAAGCTTTGGTATGTAAATAAGCTTTTTGCTCATCAGTGTGAATTTTGTCAATTCGTATCAACTTCTTCTCAAAACAATCTCGAATGAAGTGATGACGAATCTCTATGTGTTTCGTTTTAGCGTGATGAACTGGATTTTTTGTAATGTTAATTGCTGCCTCATTATCAATAAAAATAGGGGTGTTTAGAAATTGCAAACCGTAGTCACGCATCTGTTGCTGGATCCACAAGATCTGTGAGCAGCAACTGCTAGCAGATACATACTCCGCTTCACATGTGGATAAAGCCACAGAGGTTTGCTTTTTGCATTGCCAAGTGACCAATCTTGATCCGAAAAACTGGCACCCTGCTGTTGTTGATTTAGCATTAACTTTGCAGCATCCGAAATCCGAATCGGAATAACCTTCGAGCGTGAAATCGCCTTCTCTTGGATACCACAACCCCAATGATGGAGTTCCTTTCAGGTAGCGTAATATCCTTTTTACAATAATCATGTGCGATGCTCTCGGGTTAGATTGAAATCTTGCTGCGAGGCAGGTTGGGTACATAATATCGGGTTTTGAAGCTGTCAAATACATCAGCGATCCGATCATGGAACGATACATCGTTTCGTTTACCTTCTCTCCGGTGAGATCAGGGTTTATCCCATGATTCGTTGCTAATGGGGTGGAAGCTGGAGTAGAACCTGACATCCCGAATTTCTCCAAGATATCATGAACGTACTTCATTTGATGAATGAAAACTCCTTTGGGTAGTTGATCAACCTGTAAACCCAAAAAGAATTTCATCTCACCCATCGATGACATTTCAAATTTCTGCTTCATAACTCGTTCAAAATCTTTGCATAGATCGTCATTTGTTGACCCAAATATAATGTCATCCACGTAAATTTGAACTATCAGAAGATGACCATCGACCTCTTTGGTGAAGAGAGTGGCATCCACTTTTCCACGGATGAAACTGTTGGCTAGTAGGTGTTGAGACAATGTCTCGTACCAAACTCTCGGGGCCTGGTGTAAACCATACAGCGCTTTGTCTAGCAAGTAGACCTTATCTTTGTGAAGTGGATCAGTGAAGCCCGGTGGCTAACCGACATAAACCTCCTCTTTAATCTTCCCGTATAGAAAAGCCGATTTTACATCTAACTGATAAACTTTGAAGTTTTTCCATGATGCAAATGCAAGAAAGATTCTGATAGCTTCTAGTCGAGCTACAGGAGCATATACTTCGGTGAAATCTATCCCCTCCTGTTGACTGAAACCCTGGACTACGAGTCGAGCTTTGTTGCGAATCACAACTCCTCTATCGTCTCTGTTACACTTGAACACCCACTTGGTGTTTATCTTCCTTTGACCATCTGGCAAATCCACTAACTTCCACACTCCCAACTTTTCGAATTGGCTCAGTTCCTCCTGCATTGCATTGACCCAAGAATCTTCAGTAAGCACCTCTTTGTAAGTCCTTGGTTCAACCTACGAGATAAAACAACTCAATGAGAATTTAGTTTGCAAAGGAGCAACTGTTGTATAAAAACATGTAAGCCCTTTATCAATCTGGCTTTCTAGTGCGAACGCCAGTATGCAGTTCTCCAATGATCAATTCCTCTGGATGATATGAAAGAGTTCGTGGCATTACTGCGCCTGGAACATCTACATCACCCTCCAGATTAGTAACATTCTGATTTGCATCTTGTTCACTGACTGGGTTTGTTTGACCTGACATCTGAATTTGCTCCCCCTCAGAATCTGAATCACCACGATAAAAAACTGGCATATTCTCAGATTCTTGATTATTATTCTGTGCCGATTGATTATCTTGAGCAACTTCATTTTGTTGGACATCATCATGTTCACCAGCATTGCTTGGACCTGCTTCATCATCATTTAAAGTTTGTCGTGGTCTTCTTGAATACTCAGCTGGAAACCTTTCCAACGATTCTTCATACTCTCTCAGAATATCCAACTCATCAAAGAAATCTTCTTCTTCATCCTGTTCTTCTTCCATGTCAAACGAATCCTACAATTTATCGTAATTAAAACGCCATGAGTCACCGGGATTTTGAGGCGGCATAGTATACCCCTGGCACTCAACATGTTGTGCTTCGATGATCTGCTTCATGCTTGGAACAAAGACACGTCTTTGTGGACTTGAGTAACCCACAAAAATTCCTTCAATACTCTTTGGACCAAATTTAGCAAAAGGCTCTAGAATTGTACAAGGAGACCCAAACGGTTCTAAAAACTTCAGGTTCAGTTTACGGTTATTGATCAACTCAAAGCATGTCTTGTTGAATTTCTTTACAGTGAGAACCCGGTTGAGTGTATAGCATGCGGCAGAAATTGCTTCTGCCTAAAAATTTATCGGTAACTTTGAATCAGCAAGCATTGTTCTGGCCGTTTCGATTAGCGTCCTGTTTTTGCGTTCTGCGACTCCATTCTGCTGCGGAGTGTACGGAGCACTAAACTCATGCAATATACCTCTTTCATCACAATATTCTTCCATCTTGTTGTTCTTGAATTCAGTACCATTATCACTTCTAATTCTTCTGATACGCCTTTGGTACAGATTTTCAATCTTTCTGAACAATGCCATCAAACTGTCAAACGTTTCATCTTTCGACTTTAAGAATGATACCCACGAAAATCTGGAATAATCATCAGTAACCACAAGACAGTAGAGATCCCCTGTAATACTTTTGACGTTTACTGGACCAAACAAATCCATTTGTAGTCTCTCTAACGGTCTGGAAACTGAATTAACTTGCTTTTTAGGATGTGACTTTTTCTTCTGCTTGCCTTTGATGCAACTAATGCACTCCCCATCCAGATGAAAACCTTTGATATTAACTCCAAGAACTAAATCATTGGCACCAAGTGATTCATTTTTCTAAGATGTATATGCCCCATCTTCCGGTGCCACAACTTCGATTCTTTCTCTGTTGCTCTAGACACAAAACAATGAGCCTGACCCGTGGTTGTAGTAGCTACACTCATGTCCAACGCGTACAGATCATTGACTCTTGGTGCCCTCATGATAATCCATTCTTCAGGGATAACAAATCCTGGTTTCAAGATCAAACATTCTTTGTCTGTGAAGTGAGTGGTATACATATTGTCACAAATCTGCGAGATACTTAGCAAATTATTCTCCAGCTCAGTAATGTAGTTAACTCTTTCAAACGTAACAATCCAATTGGATAACGTTCCTTCACCGACAATTCTACCACCTTCATGACATGCGAATCCCACATAACCACCATTTATATTTCTAACATAGTACAACAATGCAGTCTTTCCTGTCATATGTCGAGACGCTCCACTATCCATGATCCATCTTGAAATAGCTCTTGGAAGTTCCTGCACATATCACAAATAATTCTATAAAAATGCCGATTCATGCTTCACGATTACCAACTAGGAAGCTCCGGCAAGTCCAAAATCTTTAGTGAGATTTTGATGCCACCCAGGCCTCTTTTGACTCGGGTAACTTGACTTTGATGTGAGTTTTAGCATTGTAAAGTGGCGGAAAATTTTTATCATTCATTTTCAAGTTTTCATTTGATCCAATCTCAACCTTTTGTATAAGAAAAACTCATCTATTTTAAGTTGACCGGTTGGTTGATTTTTCTTTTGAACATTCTTCTTCTCAGGTGGAGTAGAAGATTGTTTCTCCAACTTTTCATAATAATCCAAAGGAATATTCATCTTTACCGGTGTGGTAGAAGACGATTGTTTTTCCGACTCTGAAACCTTTGGTTTATCAACAACTTTTGGCTTCCATGTTTGTTGAGATGATGCAACCCGTTTGTAAAATTTGTCATTTTTAGTTACCACATACTTAACAGGTTCAATTTTGACTTTTGATTTCTCATTTTTCAAAACTTTCTCAACAACCATTGGAGCTTTTCCTTTTGTATCAACCTTCTTCTGTCAATTTTCAACAACTTCAGTCTTAGGCTTGGAGTTGGTGCAATTTCTTGCAATGTGACCAACTTTGTTACATCTAAATCACGTACGAGTATCAACTACCCGACTTGTGCCTTCAGACTGAGGTTGTGAAACCTTCTTCGCAAAAAATTCTTCATTTGATTTCAAAAATATTTCATTTTCCTCATCAAAAAGTGAACTTGAACCGTTCACAAACACTTTCTTTTCAGCAAACCTTTTGTTTTGAAAACTCCTTTTCTGATAACTCTTACCACCCTGATATCCACCCGACCAATTGTTTCGATTGTTGTTATAAAACCGTGGAGGAACAACAGGTTTCTTGTAGTAAGCTTTATCTTTCTCCAAATTCATTTGCCTTTTTTTTGTTTTAAACTCTTTACTTCAGACAAATCGATTTCAACCATTTTAAACACATTTGTCAATTTTGAAACATTTACATTCTCCAGAGGAAAGTCAGAATCCGAATACAACTTATCAGATCCGGACATCTTAAACATCACAAGACCTGGTTCATCATCTAAGTTGTTTTTGGACTTTTGTTTTGGAATGTATTTGTTCAAGAAACATTCATCATCTCCAGCTGAATCACTATTCAAAACACTTTCAGTTGTGCTTTTAACAATCTCTGTCTGAACACAATCATCAGATGATGAAGAAGAAAATGTAACATCAATTGAATCAGGAAGTTTCACTTCATTTTCTTCCTCAAGATTAACCAACCCAGATTGCTTTTTCGAATAATTTTCTAGAATTGGTGGTGGAACTTGATGAAAACCCACCCCAGTTCCATCACAGTATACATCTTTGCCTGCTTTGTCTTTCCCGGTGGGTTTGGGAATAATGTGTTGCAAAACAAAGCTTGCAGAGCTGTAACTGTTCAATTTCAAGTTGATTCGTTCATTTTCAATTTTAGCTTCTTCAAATTTAAACTTCAACTTAGCAATCTCATCCAATTGTTTGTTGATTAATTCTTCTTTTATTCTCAAAACACATTGCAATTGGCAATTTTCTTTGTAAGTTTTACCGTTTCTATCATCATTATCTTTAATCGTGCTTTTAAGCTTCTCAAATTTTTCAGTGATCTGACGATTTTCAAGAACTAACTTCTCATTTTCTTTCCTAACCTTTTCCTGATCAATTTTATCAGTTTCAATTTTGTTAATTAATTCTTTTAACCGTTCAGTTGAAGCTTTCACCATTTTGTCACGATCAAGAATTTGATCCTCAACACTTCTGACTTTAACAGTCAGATCCTCAATCTTCTTACCTTTGAGATAAGTATTTGTACTACAAACCTTGCATTCTTTGATGCAATTTTTGCAAACAACATCACCACTGACCTTCTTACCTGACTCAGTCATTGACGCGTTTTAACTGACTTGGCTTTTAGACTCAGAAACAGATTTAGAATCTACCTCTAGCGTCTTAGCTGCCAGCACCTTGTCAGACATCTTTCCCATGTTTTCAGCATTCAACTCCTGTGTCGTGTCAATGATCCCAGTATCAACTTTCTTTGACTTCTCTTTCTCTTCTTTCTCCTTCTTTTCTTTCTCTTCATCTTCACTGCTTCCCCACCATTTCTTCTGCCAATAATCATCCTCAATTTTATACTCTTGGATTATGGTTTCCAAATCAAGAGTTTTATGATCAACAACAATGTTTCCCTAGGGGTCTAGATAACATTCTCTGTCTGGATCCCATCTATTTGCGCTTTTTGCCTTATCAAAAATACCAGATATTCTGATCATTTTGTTTATGGCTAACTGCTTTCTGTGCATGTATTTCTGTTCTTCATTTTTGTCATCTTTCCAAGGAATAGGTTCAGTATTTTCCATGAAAGCATATCCAACCGCATCCTCTTCAGGTAACAACTCACTCCAGTCGTAACCTTCATCGTCGTGAATTACTGCAAGAGCTCTAGATTTTTCTTTGTTATCTTCAACCTGCTTCATCCTTGGCGGTTCTGATTTATTTTGATGATAAATCGCCTTCTTGTAGTAATCTTCTCTGAACGGGTTTTCAGATTCATCAGCATACGCGTTTTTGCATTCACGCTTAAAGTGACCTTTCTGTTTACACTTAAAGCATGTCACCTTAGACTTATCAAAGCCCAATTTGGTAGATGGTCCACCAATTGACTTCCTCCCAGTTATCTCCATGAAACGCTGTGCTCGACGAACTGCACTGGCCATACACCACCTTATGTTGATTAGTTCCATCTCCTCAGGATCTATCTGATCATAATCTTCTTTCGTCAGGTTAGTGTTGCCTATCTTCCCTGCTACAAGACTTTCATAAGATTCTAGCACAGATGCTAGGAAAACCATCTGTTGTTTAGCAGACTCCTCGCTAAAATTCTGAGCGTTCTTTAAGTCTACAGCGATGTTGCATTGATATAAGTTCTTTGCATCAGACTGGTTTGCATTTGATGAAGACCCACTGTGATATCCACTGTGATAACCACTGCTTTGACTTTCTTTGCTCGTTGTGGAAACATTCTCGGCAGAAAATGCAGTCTTGGGAGATGTACTCTTCGGCATCATGCTCTTTGGATAATACAAATCCAAGTTTTGCTGGTATGATGTGTGATTGACTTTGTGCGTCTTCTTTAACTCCAACTCGTGACTCTCTAATCTCTCAATCAGCAAGTCGACTGTTAAATTTTCTGGCGGCTTGATAGTATTCTTTAGCATCAATGCATAATATTGCCAATCCATCTCATCTGGTAATGCATCAAACAATTTGTCGACCAGCTCTTCTTGAGAATAAACAATATCATATCTCGCCAGTTCCAGTTTTAGATGCCCAAACCTCTCTATCATTTTACAAACTGATTCATTCTTTAAACACCCAAACAAATCAAACTCTTTTCTAAGTAGTTTCTTTTTGTTTTTCACAATTTTTGTGCTTCCTATACATTTGTTTTTCAATTTGTTCCAGAGATCTGTAGCACTAGAGTATTCGATCAAAGATATTATGTCTTCTCTGACGGACTGAAACAGCAACGCAATACATTTCTGCTCAGCAACAAACAAATATATCTCCTCATTTGTTGTTAAGGTTTCACCTTTTTTGTTTACATTATGGTATCCAATTTTTGGACTCTTCCAGCTGGGAAACGCAAAAGCCATCAACCAATCTTCAAACTTCTTGGCCCACCGACTATATTCTTCGATAGCCATCAACTTCAGGGGTTTATTATAGGTTCCGAAAGCACTTTCAACCTCCAATGCATCCGATAGCTTTTTCTTTGAACTTTGCGTGTTCTCATTGGTGTTACTTGAAGATGTATCATTTCCACCGTCTCCAGCAAATGCAAAGGCATCATAGAACGGATTGAAGTCATCCATCTTGTACGTACCTGAAAGTAATCAGCAAAACACATAGAAATTTTTTTTTGAAATTTTGAAAAATAACAAGTTTCGAGCGAAATCAAATAAATTCTGATTTCGAGCAGAATCAGACTTTAACTGATGACGAGCGAAATCAACAACTAAATTTCGAGCAGAATCTGATTTTAAAGTCTTTAGTAGCGGAATTAACTTTTTAAAGTGAAATCTACGAAGATCGTTTCGAGCGGAATCAGGTTATTAGGTCATTTTTACCATTTTTAATCCGAGTTTTAACCTGAATCTTTCTAGGGTTTGTTAAAACTAAGTTTTACACAATATACTCGAAATTCAGATCCTTCCGACCGTTGGAACTAGTTCAGTTCAGAAAAATATAAGAAGAAGTGAGTAGAAGTAAGAGAATCTGGTAAAATCAAGCTGCTATGGTATGAACTCCTCGTCCTGAGCTCTGATACCACTTGTTGGAACGTGTGAGACCCTAAATAGTTAGTATAAGGTAGTTCATCTTCAAATACGAAGGCGGAATCAACGTAAACGAAGTCACAAATAGCTCAAGTCCTTTTAACTTCTTTCTATTACTGATTACAAGCTTTTACACGTGTTTCTGATGTAATTTTGACAGAGTTTCGACACCAACACTATGACTAGATTCCGCTCCAAAGTTACAAATGAACTCAACATATCACCTATTTATAGCCGGCTGGTTCCGCTCCAAATAACATACTCATTACGAGCGGAATCACAAGATTCAACAGGAGCGGAATCACTAAGATCATTTGGAGCGGAATTAACATGAACTTATCATCTAGGAGCGGAATTACAAGTTTACAACATTTCCTGATTTCGCTCCAAATGACAAGGGCGGAATTACAATCTAAAACCATTTTTATATTTCCGAGCTCCAATATAACCTATCTAGACCTAAGACTCAACTCAGATGTAGTCATCAGACATTCAGTGCACCAACAAATGTTGAAGCTGAGACAGTTTTTGGAGCGGAATCAGGACCTAATCATTTCGAGCGGAATCAGTTCGGGGGTCAATTTTGTCCATTTTTAGTCCGTATTTTAACATGAAACTTTCAAGGGTTTGTCTATGTCCAATATTAAACAATCTGTGAAAATTTGAACCAATTCGGACCCTGAAATCTTGTTCGATTGAAGAAAGGTGTAGAAACAAGAAATTTCAATGAAATTCATCTGTAAACTGCAAAACTCCTCCTCCTGAACTCTGATACCACTTGTAGGAACGTTGTTGGACCCGACTGAGTCGTTCAGAAGAGTTTTATATCCGGTTCAAAGGCGGAATCAGTGAATTGGACTTAAACACAGCTTGATATTCTTAAATCTGTTACTTATATTGATTTTAACATCAATTACAACCTGAACAGACTTTGGCAGCACTTCGTTACAGATCTGGAAGTCGTGTACCAAATGAAAATGCAAATGCCCTATTTATACTAATCTAATTCCGCTCCTGACGACATGAAGCACTTTCGGGCGGAATCAGAAAGTTCTGATTTCGCTCTAAATGGCCTTGTGTCATTTGGAGCGGAATCACCTCCTTAAACCAGAAATTCTGTTTCTCGAACCTCGGGCACTGATAATCCTATCCTATCATATTACATGATACAAGACGAAGTCAATAGACATATTGCATTAACACAGATCATCGATTCTCGGTAGTGGGTACCGATTTTTATTCCTAACTTTATTCAATTCCCGGTAATCAATGCACATACGCATTGATCTATCCTTCTTCTTAACAAATAACACCGGTGCTCCCCATGGCGATGAACTAGATATATCAAACCTTTGTTAAGTAGTTCGTCCAACTGTTTCCTCAGTTCCTGCATCTTCGTCGGTGCTAGTCGATATGGTGCTTTGGCAATCGTTGCCCTTCCTGGTATTAGGTGAATTCTAAATTCAACCTCTCGATCTGGCGATCCAGGTAATTCTTCTGGAAAAACGTCTGAGAATTTAGATACTACGGGAATATCTTTTAATTCTTTTCCATTAGTGTTAATGATTATGAAATCATATACACTATTCCTCCTTTCCTTGCATAGCTTGCGGCTTTCATCACAGAGAGGAATTTTGTTGACCTGGTTGGCTTATCTCCTTTAATTGTGATCTTTTCACCATTTGGTGTACTCACTTGCACAAACTTTTGATCACATGAAATACTGGCATGATTGGCTACCAACCAATCCATTCCTAACACAACTTCGAATCCAACTAGATTCATTGGAAAAAGGTTAGCAATAAATTTATGGTATAGAATTTCTATCGTTGCTCCCTGCAGGATTTCACTTATCTTAATAGAGTCTCCATTTGTTGTCTCCACCAGAAAGTCTTGATGAAGTTTAGTTATTGGTTGATTGAGATGTTTGTATAAAGAAGTATTGATAAACCTTTGGTTGGCACCAAAGTCAAATAATACTTTGGCAAAAACATCATTAACTAAAAACGTACCGGCAATCACATCCGAAATCATCTTGGCTTCTTCGGTGGTCAGAACGAATGCTCTGGCATTCTTCTTGAGTTCTTAAGTTGCCTTAGCATTGCTGGTTTTCGCTAGAGCTAGTTTCTGACAATTCGGTTTGATATGACCAGCTTCTCCACAATTGAAGCATAGCCTATTGCTAGCTTTCTTCATGCAGTCTTCTTCCTTATGTCCAGACATTTTGCAGAAATTGCAGTATATTGAGCACCTTCCTAAGTGCTTCCTTTTGCAATACATGCACTTGGGTGAAGAGAAAGAACCTGTACCTTCCCCCGTTAGGAATTACCGTAACGAAATTCTTGGGTAAGCTTTTGAGCTAGGTTCTTTCTCTGGTTTTCCTCTTGCGTACATACCAATTCATCAGTCAAGGTGTTGGCCAGTTCTACTGCCTCTTCTATGGTTTGGGGTCTAGCTGCTTTGACTACGTGTCTAATTTCACTAATTAATCCCCAGATGTAACGGTTGGTACTATCCTAGCATATTTAAAGAATATGGTAGTATAACCCTTGCAGTTTATTCTAGTCATTTTAAGATTTAAGAACTTATTGGCAATCTGTTCTTTTTCATGAGGAGGACATAATTTTCTTTCAACTATTTCCATAAAGTTGGTCCATTCCATGTTATAAACTCCGTCACTTCCTCTAGATTGGAGAATAGTATTCCACCATTCTAAGGCTGCATTCTTAAAAAGATTAGAAGCAAACATGATCTTATCGTCATCTTCATATTTACTTATTTTTATAACTACTTCTGTCTTTTCTATACAGCGTAAGGCTGAAATGGCTCCTTCATTGACTGAGAATTCTATTTGATTGCAGGCCAAGAATTCTTTATAAGAACAACCATATGACATGGTTCTTCTTTTTTTGAGATTGGATCTTGGAAAAGTGGTCCGTGATTTTCGTTCACGCTATGACATGGTTCAGTAGGTGTATGTTTACTTCCAATTACAGATTTATCAATTTCTGCTTCTTTAACAGTCTTGATAATATATGGCATAGCATCTATAATTCCTTGTGCTACTATGTGTTCAATGTCACTGTTATTCACTTGGTTCCCATTATTATAAGTGTGAGTGACGCAGGAACGGTTCTAAAAGATGAAGAACGTGGTGAAAATCGATTAATACAGAGGTGCGGAATCCCTCGGCATCGTCAAAGAATCATCAACAACGATATCAACTATAAGCATGTCCAATTTCATTGAGAAATGTGAAAGTATAAAGATCATGATGACAATTGGACAGAGCTTCGCTACACAAACTGGCAAAAAGTTCAAAACTATGACCCCTACACTCCTATTTTGTAGGAAACTTGGGAGAGGTGGAGTCATCTGGTCGGATGGTCATCCGTCCAGATGGCCATCCGTCTGGATCACTTTACAAACTTAGGATCCGTCTCCCATGTCGTCTAGATACAAATAACATACATACAAAACTGTACAATTACACAAACATGACAAAATACATAGACTCGATACAGATGGAAGCTACAGACATAATGCACTAACAGACTCCCCCTTGGATGTAGCTGTAGTCTTCCTTCCTGCATAGTCTTTATATCACCTTCCTTCTGCGACTCCTAGCTTTAGCTTTCTATCATCTTGCCTCTACTCTTTCAGCTAGCATTTTTCTCCTCGGTGGCCTTCCAACCTCGTTCCAATATTTTATGTACTCAGGATCTCCATCTCATTTCCTATCCCACCTTGGGATCTTATTCTCCTCTGATTCTATCGGCGTTTGGTCAGTTGGTGGAGGCCTTAGAAGTTTTCTTCTTCCCAAAACTGCAGCTCTTTCAACTATCTTTCTTAACTTCTCGCTTCTCTTTTCTTTCTTTAGGAACTCCTCCAACTCTAAGTCTCTGAATTTAGTCTACCAATATCTTCCTGAGTTTATATCCTTTGCAAAGCATAGATTAGCCATCTTCTAATACTGTTGCGCTTGAGCTTTGTCAGGACCATCATATACTATCTTGTTGAAGAATAAGCAGTCGATGTCTTTCTTCGAACAATTATCCAACCACATGGGATCTAACACATTTATTCGCCTTGTCTCTCCAGTCCTCTTATCATATAACGATATCACCGCTTCCGTTGTGCTTTGGTTATAAATCCAACCTTTGAAATCATCATGAAAGTCTTGTTCCATTGCACGTAGCGGCATGTTCCTTAAGCATCTCGGCGGCTTTATCTTCAGAGTAATATCTTTTTCACCTGTGACTGGATTAATCTTGATAACTTCTTTAGGGAAATGAGGCTTCCAATCAGGGAACTTGTTCTTTGCCTAGAGCTTGATGTAGTTCCAAAACTTTTGGTCATGCATCTTCACGTCTAAACCATGTAGAACTGTTTGATGTTTTTAGTTTGCACGAGCTCATCCACATCCCACCATGGGAGTGTGTTAGGAAACTTATTTTTAAGTATTGAAGAAAATCATATTCAACTGGATCTATGAAGAAGATTACAATCCAGAAGATCACAAATGGAAGAAGATCAGATAGGACAACAGAAATGAACATCATCTACTTAAAAGAATCACAAGTTGATCCAGAGCTGAAGAAGATTATCAGAGAAGGTCATTTCTGATGGATCTGAGGATATTTCTGATGAAATATCATCAGTTTCTGACGATTCTGATCGTCATATTTTCTGATGATTTGTTCACCAGAATTTCTGATGAAGTGGTTTATCAGAAATTCTGATGAATATCCCACTTGTCTAAAAATCAGCTCTATCCTGCCACAATAACCGAACCAACTTGACATTATTGGATATCATGATTACAAAGGAAACTTGACTGTTGGATTCAATGAATATGTCAAATGGCTACTTTTTGCAGGACTTATTGCATGAATAAACAAATGTTTATTCATGTACCCAGCCTTCTATAAATAGAAGGCTAACCAAGCAGAAGACAATGAGTTAAGCTTAGCATTCATACATACTACAAAACTCCATTGCCCTCTCACCCACAGAATTCAAGATTCATTTGTATTAGATAATAATCTTACAATCACCTTGTAAACTATTTTGTTTCAAAGTGATATAAACTTGATAATTCTGTAGGTCTTATGTCTTGAAAGTCTGATTTCCATTTCCGCACATCTTTTTCACATCTACTGAAATCACTTGCCATATTACGTGAAAAGAAATTTTTAAGTCCAAACTGGGACCAACAATTGGTATCCGAGCAGATTGAATAAACTATTTTCAAACGATCAATCGCTCATCTTCTTTTCTCTAAATATGGCCAGCTTTCAATCCTGGAATAATGCTTTTAACATTGGTTCTATGTCTAAACCTCCGACTCTGGTCAGAGAGGAATACCCCCCAATGGAAAATCAGGATGGTCAATTTCCTAAATGGTCATGACCGAGCTCTGTTTCAATCCATTGAAAGGGGTCCACATATACCAATGACTGAAATACCAGCTATTCCAGCAACTGACCAATCACCAGCAATCCCTGCCTCCCGTGCTCCCAAAAGTGAAATAAACTGGAGTGCGGAAGATAAGGATCTGGTGGCTGGGGATGAAAGGGCAAAGCACTCTTAATAATGGCCATCCCCAATGACATATTTTCACAAGCCAAGGAAATATGGGATCAGTTGGAAAATCTTTGTGAAGGAGGAGAAAGGATGAAGAGAAACAAGAGAACAAACAATGTTTCCTCATATGGGAGGTTCAAAAGTTTACCTAATGAAAGGTTAAATGAAACATATCAAAGATTTACAAAAATTTTAAATGAGCTAAATAAATTTGGAATAACTAAATCAAATGATGAAAGAAACATAAAATTTCTAGATGCTCTTCCTAGAGAATCGAGAAGTCTAACCATGACTTTGTCATCAACCTTAGAACTAGGAAATATGAGTCTTCATGACTTATACAGCATCTTGGTCCCCAGAGAGGAAGAAATATTTAAAGAAACCATTCAAAGAGGGGGATCTTTAGCTCTTATCTCAAACTCACAAAGAACACTACCTACCAATGATCCACAACCATCAAACAGCCAAAATCTTGAAATTTCTGATACATCATCAGATTTTTCAGCTTTTGCAGAAGCAATAGCGCTGCCCACCAAAACATTTGAGCAGCGGTTGAGGGGAGGAGGCCGAAGATACCAGAGAAGTGACAGAGGGAGGATGGATGTTAGATCTAAAGAAGAAGGTAGATCTAAGGATAATGGGAAGGCTGAAGTTGTGTGTTACAAGTGCAAGCAAAGAGGTCACTATGCATCAGAATGCAAGACCGAGAGCAGCAAGTCAGTTTAATTGCTGGGACAGATACATGGCTATCTGATGATTCTTCTGATGAAGAAGAAAAGGAAATGGCTAATTTCTGCCTCATGGCACTTGCTGATGGCATACCAGAAACTTCAGAACAACGGGTAAATTTAGATAATCTTGATCTGGAACACAAGCTAAATAAGCTCATGTCAGATTTTCTAAATCTGCAAGAAAAACATCAATAAGATATTAGAAAATCTGATGAGTTGCAAAGGACCATGAATAAAATCATTCTTGAAAACCAATTACTTATAGAAGAAAGTTTAGACCAAAGAGCTAAAATTGAGTTCTATGAAAATGAAAGAAAAGATCTTTACAAGAAAATCAATGATAAAGAAATCAATGTAAGAGGTTTTCAACAAGCCAAAGAATTCATAAATTTCATTGAGTCCACACCAAAGAACAAAGGAGAGGGTTTAGGATATGTAAAATCAAGAGGAAGTAAACCCACTGTCTTTGTAAAAGCAACCCATCAGATTTCTGATAAATTTTCATCAGAATCTGATTCTGAATCTTGCAAGTCAACCTGTTCTGAATACTCTTTTGAAAAAACAAACTTCAAAGAAAAAATAAGTGAATGCAATCAAGAATCTTTAAAGATTCCAGAGGCAGTTCACTCATCTTTTCAAAATTATCCACTAATTCCATCACAAGAAAGAATGTTAGAAAATTTTGATAAATCTTGTATGTGTGTTGACATACTGAAGCTTGTTCAACACCATCTCGAAAAGTCAAATGAAAAATCTGTTTATGGCTTAGCATATAATAGAATTTCTGATGAAAGGCCAACAAGAGAAAATAATTTGTTTAAAATCTCATCAGAAAGAGTACCTAAGCAAGCCTGGGTACCAAAAACACTCTATTTTTTCCATTTCAGGACCATCATGTGCAGCAGATTTGGTACTGCGATTCAGGAAGCTCCAAGCACATGACTGGGGACAGGAGCTTACTCAGCAACTTTGTTCCAAAGCTGGGTAGAATGGTAAATTTTGGAAATGGAGTGAAAGGGAGGATCATGGGATATGGATGCATAAGTTATGGATGTTTGACCATAGAGAAAGTAGCCTATGTTGAAGGCTTAAAGTATAATTTGCTAAGTTGTGGTCAATTCTGTGACAAAGGTTTTCAGGTAACCTTTTTACCAGAAAAATGCTTGTTAATAGGTATAGATGATAATAAAATCTATTTAAGTGGAAAAAGTCTAAGAAAATTGATTTACTATTTTGATTTCAAAGAAGAAAGTGAACATCCAAAATTATGTTTATTTTCAAAAATCAACAAGGGTAGTAGTTGGTTGTGCCACAAAAGGCTAGCTCACATAAATTTCAAAAACCTAAGCAAATTAGCAAGCAAAGGTCTGGTAAGAGGATTACCTTTGATATCCTCAAAGAATGATAAAATTTGTGAAGCATGTGAGATGGGAAAATCCAAAAGAAGCTCACATAAATCAATTTCTGAGCCTTCTATTTCACAAAATTTGGAACTTTTACATTTGGATTTATGTGCACCCATAAGTACAGAAGTTTTTCTGGAAAGAAATACATACTAGTAATAGTAGATGATTTTCCCAGGTACACATGGGTAGAATTTTTGAAAAAGAAAAGTGAAACTCCTGATCTGATCATTAATTTTATCAAGAAAATTGAAAATCCATTAAAACTAACAGTCAGAAGGATCAAATCAGACAATGGAACAGAGTTTAAGAATTCAAAAATTGAGAACTTTCTTGTAAGTAAAGGAATCTCTAATGATTTTTCTGCTCCCAGAACACCTCAACAGAATGGGGTGGTTGAAAGAAAAAATAGGACCTTGGTAGAAGCTTCTAGAACCATGCTTGCTTATGCTAAAATGCCACTCATTTTTGGGCAAAAGCTATAGCAAATGCATGTTTTACCCAAAACAGAACCATAATCAACAAAAGGCAAAACAAAACACCATACAACATTATCAATGGAAGGATTCCAAGTGTAAATTTTTTGCATACATTTGGTTGTAGATGTTTTGTTTTCAATGATTTTGAAAGCCTTGAAAAATTTGATAGAAAACCAGAAAAAGGTATTTTTCTTGGTTATTCTTTGTCCTCAAAAGCTTATATAATTTTTATTCTCAACACAAGGACAATCAGAGAAAGTCTGTATGTTTCATTTGATGACTCATCAGAAATAGAGGTTTCTGATGAATACATGATAAAAATAAATTTTTCTGACAAACAAGAAAATTATGAACATATCTTTGAAATGATAACTGAAGATTTATTAGAACATGATAATTCTTTCAAAAACAAATCAATAGATTCTTCATGTACTAAACAAGTGTGTAGTACATCAGAAACTCGGAATTCTGATACAATACACACAATTGAGGCATCTGTTCAGGGGGAAACTTCAAATCCATCAGAACCAACAACTTTTCACAACAAGTTAAGATGGATCAAAGGACATGTTCATTCTGACATCATTGGCAATCCAGCAGATGGTGTGAGAACAAGATCTGCAACTGCACATGAGGGTGCATTTGTTTGGTTCTTAAACAAGATAGAACCTAAATCTTTCAAAGAAGCTCTAAACGACTCAAACTGGATTCAAGCTATGCAAGAAGAATTTGATCAGTTTGAATGGAGAAAGGTGTGGGATCTAGTACCCAAGCCAAATGACAAATCTGTCATAGGCTCAAAATGGGTATTCAGGAATAAATCTGATGAAAACGACATAATCACCAGGAACAAAGCAAGGTTAGTGGTCAAAGGTTATTGTCAACAAGAAGGTATTGATTATGATGAAACTTTTGCACCAGTAGCTAGATTAGAAGCTGTAAGAATTTTTCTTGCTTATGGTGCATCCAAAGATTTCAAAGTTTATCAAATGGATGTAAAATCAGCTTTCCTGAATGGTAAAATTGAGGAAGAAGTTTATGTGCAGCAACCAGAAGGCTTTGTTGATCCAAAATTTCAAAATCATGTTTACAGATTAAACAAAGCCTTATATGGTCTGAAGCAAGCTCCTAGAGCCTGGTATGAAACACTATCAAACTTCTTACTCAATTCTGGGTTTACTAAAGGTACTATTGACACAACACTTTTCCTCAAAACACATAAAGGTCATACTTTGTTGGTCCAAATATATGTTGATGATATTATATTTGGATCAACAAATGAAAAATACTGTAAAAAGTTTCAAAAGTTAATGACCAAGCACTTTGAAATGAGTATGATGGGTGAGTTAACCTTTTTCTTGGGTTTACAAGTAAAACAAAGAATTGATGGAATATTTTTGAGTCAATCAAAATATGTGAAAACAATTCTACAAAAATACTCACTTGAAAACTGCTCTGTTTCAAAAACTCCCATGGCAACAGGGAACAAATTTGATTCTGATAAAGATGGAATAAGTGTAGATATTAAAACCTATAGGGGGATGATAGGATCATTGCTATATTTAACTGCAAGCAAACCAGATATTATGTTTGCAACATGCTTTCTGGCCAGATATCAATGTGATCCTAAAGAATCCCATCTAAAAGCTGTAAAAAGGGTTTTCAAATATCTAAAAGGCACATCAGAACTTGGTCTCTGGTATCCTAAGGATACAAACCTTGAATTAATTGCATACACAGATGCAGATTATGCAGGGTGAAAAATTGATAGAAAAAGCACATCTGGTGCCTGTCAACTCTTGGGAGAAAATTAGTATGTTGGGCAAGCAAGAAACAAAACTGTGTTGCCACATCAACAACAGAATCAGAATATGTAGCAGCAGCAAGTTGTTGTTCCCAAGTGTTGTGGATGCAAACTCAACTGAAAGATTATGGAGTAAATATGACAAAAATAACAATTCTATGTGATTCAAAGAGTGCTATTGCAATAACAGGAAATCCAGTTCATCACTCAAGAACCAAACACATAGGTGTCAGATATCACTTCATAAAAGATCATGTGGAGAAAGGTAACATAGAAATGTATTTTGTTCCAACTGAAAACCAAATTGATGATATCTTTACAAAACCTCTTGATGAAAAGAGACACAATTTTTTTATCAGCAAACTTGGCATGGTTAATTTAAATGAGGAAGATTTTTCAGAAAACACAAGGACACAAATTGAAAACCAAATTGATGAATATCAAAGTTCTGATAATCAAAGAACAAATCAACTAGTTTCTGACATCATGTGTAGAAAGGTAACATAGAAATGTATTTTGTTCCAACTTAAAACCAAATTGCTGATATCTTTACAAAACCTCTTGATGAAAAGAGACACATTTTTTTTATCAGCAAACTTGGCATGGTTAATTTAAATGAGGAAGATTTTTCAGAAAACACAAGGACACAAATTGAAAACCAAATTGATGAACATCAAAGTTCTGATAATCAAAGAACAAATCAACTAGTTTCTGACAAAGAAATCCATCAATCTGATGGAACATCATAAAATCTGATGAATCATCAATAAATGATGATTTATCAGAAAATCTGAAGAAATATCAGGAAATCTGGTGAAATCATTAGAAATTCTGATATAAAATCAGAAACCTTGTTGAAACATCAAGAATGATCAGTAATCATCATACACTTCCATCTTCATGCATATCCCACATATTGTAAATATTCATATCTGTGTATAGTCTGTTTTTGTATTTTTTTTTCTTTCTTTTCAATTAAAAAAAGGGGGGGGGGGAAGTAACATGCATTAATTAAGATAAAATCCATATAGTTGAAAAAATCAACGGTCACTAGAAAATTTTTGCAGATTATTAATTTTTTTTTCTTTTTCTACCAATGCATGCAACGTCATTTTTTCATAAGAAGTTTAAAAGACACGTAGGCTCTAAAATGATTAGGAGCTATGAAAGTAGCCGCCTAGCTATTCAATGCTTACTCTCACATTGGGGCCTTGTAGACTGCCATATTCTCACTGCAACTGCAACAGATATCGTCTTAATTGAAGAGATTGAAATGGAAATAAAATTCTTTGGAACTTTGGCTGTTAATAACATTTATGGCACACCTATCACTTTCACCTATAAATATTAACAAGCTGAAAAAGTTTTTCTTCACACCAAACAAATCTTCTCTTCAAAAAGCTCTACATCAAAAACTTCTTATTTTAAAATGAGTCACCCAAAAATGATGAAAGTAACACAATTCCCTCTCCCGCTTCACATACATCATAATCTCAGACTTAGGTCTAACTTGGAAGGACCTGCATGGGAGGACTGCAGGTATGTGTAAAACATGATCATGCGAAGTCCCTTGGGTTTCGCTGTATCTACACATGTCACCATCTATCCAGAACTTCTTCAAGAGTTCTGGTGGAACTCTGAAATCATTTTCAGTGGCACTTCCATGTGGTTAGAGAGTGAGGTTATGGGGGTCAGAATTACCCTAAAGGAGGAAACACTCAGAAATGTCCTCCGACTGGGTAATGATCAAGAAAACACCTTTCTGGATAAGGCAGATGTGCCACAGACCTTGACAGAAATGGGCTATCATACATACAACTTGTCAAGGCAGGTTAGCAAATCTGGTTTTATACCACCTTTCCAGATTTTGGTGACACAACTCAGTGCCTGCTTCTCCAAGAAGATTGGACACTTCAACGAGCTGTCACATAGGATGAGGGAGGTGATTCATGCTGTTGTACAGGAAAAACCTTATAACTTTTCTTAGTTTCTCATGAGAGACCTAGAAGAAAACGTTCACGACCATCAACCTTTTCTGATCTACCCTCGATTCGAAGGGCTGAGCTGGCTCTACAAGAAAACATAAGTGATCCTACCCTGGTCCCATCAACGAATCACACTGGTCGAATAACCAGTTTCTGGTTATATGTGAAGTGCATGTACAACGTGCTGGAGGAGGAGTAGTTGTTGTTTACTTGTTTTTGTTGTTTGTTCTTCTTGTTTATGCTTGAATGATATTTTCTTATTTTTCTTCTTAAAAAAACATAACAATAGATCTAGGGGGAACTAAAACAACATGTCTGATGAAAACAAAGGAAATCTGGTAAAACTTAAAATAAATCTGATAGATTTAATGAAACTCAGAAAATCTGATAAAATATCAAAAAAAAAAAAATCAAATTGTTATCAGAAAAATCTTTTGACAACCAGGAAATCTGTCAAATCAACAGAAAAGGAAACATCAGAAAACACTGACTTTAACCAGATTCAAAGAAACTTAGTACTAACAAAAGTTTTTGAAATAAGTTTCTTTCAAAATATTTTTTTCTGAGGACTGGAACAAGCTGTATGACAAACACTTCCCGAAAATCAGAACAAAGGTGTGGAGTTCAGAACTGGAATGTAAGTAAAAATCTTGGAACTCTACTTATTCCCTCTCATCTCAAAAAAAAAAAAACTGATTCTATTTCTACATATGAATCAAATGCATTCTGATGAAATATGAAGAAAATCCAACTCTCAAAAGTTTTATTCAAAGATTTTCTGATATATATCATCAAAAGGAAAACCTGGGGAGATACAATCTCAGAAAAGGTTTCTATTGGACAATTTTGAAACAAAAGGGGTCCCACATGGAGAAAAGGTGCAAGTTGGACATTAGTGTCTATCCACTAAATCTTTAGAATCTCTGATTTTCATTGATATTAAATTACAGATAAACCAAAGGTTTTTCAAAAAGGGTTGTTTCACAAACGGATTAAAATTATCATTAAGGTGTCATTAACCACCTTGAACTCAAACAACCCACGAAAAACACTTAAAAATCTCTGTCTCGATACACTATAAATACCTCATTCAAAATCAGAGACTTCCATCTTCAACCCTCAAACTCAAAGCCCTAAAAACCCTTTTCCAAAACAAAAACCCCAAATTCTCTATGGCTGCTATCAACATCAACATGCCACCAATCGAACACTATGTTCCCTTCAACACCGAAGCTGAATTTCTTCCATTAAAGAGCAATAATGAAGCAATGAACGATAACATCGAAGAATATGATATAAAGTGTCAAATTCTCATTGAATTTCTGATCAGATGTCCAATCGCTCAAGTTCTCACAAAGACCAGAGAGGTACCAAAAAAACTCATACAACAAGTTGTAAAAACTCTCCAAAGTCTCAAATCAAATCGAGCTAACAACACATGCTTGGGAAATATCTTTATTACAATCTCACTGGAGAAAATAAGGGAATGTTTAGAACTACCCTTAAACCAAAGCTTTGAAGAAGCACCAGAAAAAGAATATATGTTCTCACAACTTGATGTTGTAATGGGTTACAAGGAAAAGATTTCAAAAATCAATGAATTCAAGAGAAACAAGCTACCTGCCTTTTGGTAAGTTTTAATGGAAATTCTGAACAAGTATCCATCATCAAAGATTAGAGGTACAGATCAGATAAATATGAATATTCTAACAATCATATTCTAACAATCTGATCAGAAGATCAATTCTGACTAATGCTGGAAGGATAGATTCACATCTACCTTTTCCTAGATTTCTGTCAATCATAATTTCTGATGCATTTTCTGAAAGGAACCTAGAAATTCCAACTTCAGAAAATATGTGGAGTACAGAAATTATGAGACCTTGGACTGCTGTAGGATCTTGGAAGTCAGATTATGATATGCCTGTTCTGTTAGAAAAAGTGATGCATCTGATACCAGAAGATTCACCATACAGAGCAGAATACCTGAAGATGTTGAGCAAAAAGCCAGAAAACAAAGGAGTTTTTTGAAAGTGTGTCCCCCATGGAGTATGATGCACAAGAGTCAAGCACACCAAGAATGGAACAGTAGGGTGAATTAGATCCTCACCCAGCTGATGAAGATGTGAACATGAGTCCTGTGGTAGAAGAACATCATGCTGAAATCTCACATATGGGAGAAACAGATGCACAACACTTTAAACTGAACTTATTTCATAGTTCTGAGAGTGATTCTGATGATTCAATTCAAGGAAAATATGAAATTCTACATAGTGGCACTGTTTCTACAAAACAAAATGTGAGTGGAACCAAAGACCCATTTTCTGAATCAGATTCTGAAGAAGAAAATGTGGGGGCAACAGGTGGAGATCAGTCTACTGATCAAGGAAACTTGGATGAGAAAACTAAGAGTTTCTCAACAACTCATGGAGAACCTAAAAGGGTTCAAGGATATGAGGAAAACCAGAACTTGAATGTGTTTCAATTTTCTAGTGAGGGTACAGAGAATATGAAATATTTCAATCCTCTTAACCTCAGAACAGCAGAAAATGTGTTTTCTGCTGGTGTTAGAGGAGGAACATCTGTTGTTTCTCCTATTTACCAAGGACACCAATCTATGTCCACTGAACAACTTCACAAGGAACTTACTGAAAAAACAACCACAGAAGGAAAACTTGATCTAATACTGGAAGAAATCAGAAATAAAAAATCAGATATCAAAGATCTGTCAGAAACTGTCAAACCTGAATAGAAGCAAACAGAAGACAACACTGCAGCCCTTAACAAACTGCAAGAGTCATCATAAAACAAAGAGAGCTCATCAGAACTCAAGAAAGCTCTCAAAGAACTGCAAGAGATCAAGAAACTGATGGCTGAGGTTGCAACTGCAGGAGAAAGCTCAAGTTTAGGAAGAATTCTAGAAGAAATACAGTTCCTCAGAGCCAACAACAACAGCATGGCTGAGGCTTTTGAGAAGCTAATGGTGGAATTAACTGCACAGAAAAATCAAGAAAATCTGGAGTATCAGAATGTGAAGAAACAAGAAGAAAAAAATACTCAAACTCTTGCTAATGTTCATCTATTAGTAAAGAAATTGCAGTATAATGTTGCTAGGCTAGCAAAAGTTGATCTTCATGAACTGAAAGCCCCAATTCCACAAGAGAGACAAGCAGGAGAGTCAGAAACTCCTCAACAACAACCAGAAACCATTCAACAAGATCAAACCAAACAATCAGAAACTTCAACAATTCAAAAACAGAAGCAGCCCATGGGTCCCCCTCCTATTAGGATAAAGTTACTCATGGGTCCTCCACCAAACATTCCAAAGCCAAATAGTTCAAGGGTCCAACAGAAAAAACCTGTTCCAGATCAGTCTTCTTCCACAGCTCTCACGGGAGAAACAGAGTTCAGCATAAAGATGGATACAAAAGAGAAGAGAAGAATGGAACATGAAGTGACCTCCTCAAAAAGGCCAAGAAAAGTGATGAGAGAAGATTCAGATGGAAACATCAAAGAAATGGAAGTGCTGAAAGGTGATTTACACACAATTATGTACCCTGAAGAACACCTAAAGCACTACTACTGGAAAGGTCCAGAAGAAAAACCAAAAAGGTCACTCTCTCCAATGAGTAAAGGTATTGTTGAAATCAGGAACAATGGAAGCTGGGAAATTCTACACAAACAAATCACCAATCCAATAGTATCTATTGAAAGAATCGATACTTTGACCACTGGAGGAGGTATCATAGGCAATGAAGGACAGAACAAGTATACCTTGATTAGAAAAGATGACAGTGAACAAAAGGTTACTGATGGAAATCTGGCTGATGATATTCACCCAATGGGCATAGTCAAAATGCAGAATATCATTGATAGAGATAAAAGTGGTTCAGTTGTGATCAGACGAGCCCTTGACAACATCAAAAGTGCAGAAGAAAAGTTATACAAAAGGACTGCACTAGCAGACTTTAATCTGTGTATCAATTTTGAGTATAGCAACAAGGTGCTGTTACCTCCTCCCAACAACACAATTCCAGCTGAAATTCCTTCCAAACTAGTAAGAACTGGAGCAATCTTTGACAAACCAGAAATGTGTGTAGTCTTCAAAGATGCTCATGATGAGAAAGCTCTATTCAGAATCAGTGAAATATGCAGGTATTCAAATCAAACTCTGAAATACATAAAGAACTGCATGAATGATAAGCAAGAGCAGCTCAAGAAGAAGGGAAAGAACAATGAAGAGCTGAGAAAAAAAATTGAAGATTGCATTGATAAATGGATGGAATCCAGAGGATGGTACAAGGAAATGTACAAGGAAACTTAAAAGGCAATTGATCACAAGAAAAGACTGAAACCAGGAGACAAATACAGAAGTGGAGTGAAGATCAATTGATGAATTGATGAGACTAAATTTCTGTTTTTGAGAACAATATGTTACAGTTGTCTGTTTTGAACATTGGTTGGTTTGATTATGTTTCTGTTTCTGAATTTAGTTGTTTGAACTTTCTCTTTCAAGAATTAGTTGAAGTTGTTTATGTTAGATATAGATAGTTCATTTTCTTACAATACTTAGGGGGAATCTGTTAGGAAACTTTATTTGTAAGTATTGAAGAAAATCATATTCAACTAGATCTATGAAGAAGATGACAGTCCTGAAGATCACAAATGGAAGAAGATCAGATAGGACAACTAAAATGAACAACATCTACTTCAAAGAATCAAAAGTTGATCAAGAGCTGAAGAAGATTATCAGAGAATGTCATTTCTGATGGATCTGATGATATTTTTGATGAAATATCATCAATTTCTGACGATTCTCATCATCAGATTTTCTGATGATTTGTTCACCAGAATTTCTGATGAAGTGGTTTATCAGAAATTCTGATGAATACCCCACTTGTCTAAAAATCAGCTCTATCCTGCCACAATAACTGAAGCAACTTGACATTATTGGATATCATGATTACAAAGGCAACTTGACTGTTAGATTCAATGAATATATCAAATGGCTACTTTTTGCAGGACTTATATCATGAATAAACAAATGTTTATTCATATACCCAGCCTTCTATAAATAGAAGGCTAACCAAGCAGAAGACAATGAGTTAAGTTTAGCATTCATACATACTACAAAACTCCATTGCCCTCTCACCCACAGAATTCAAGATTCATTTGTATTAGATAATAATCTTACAATCACCTTGTAAACTATTTTGTTTCAAAGTGATATAAACTTGATAATTCTGTAGGTCTTGTGTCTTGAAAGTCTGATTTCCATTTCCGCACATCTTTTTCATATCTATTGAAATCACTTGCCATATTACATGAAAAGAAGTTTTTAAGTCCAAACTGGGACCAACAGAGTGTTTTGATGTCTGACAAGAACTCGAAATACTGTACCCCATGTTCCCTTCTAATAGCATAAACCTGAAGGTCTTCAAGATAACCCCAAGATAGAATATCACCTAGAGATTTATCTGGATGATCCGTGAAATATTGAACTGGTCTCTTGTAAATTCTCTCCTTTGGCATAACTTAAAACCAATTCTTTCTCCCTTCTATCAACTCTTCCTGTGGAACTATCTTTGGAATACCTTCCGTACTTATCTTTTCCACCACTTTCCTACACACTTCATCTTCATTATGACTTTTAAACATTTCAGTGAATGTTGGAAAAGTGTCTTCAACTCCCGCATAGTGAAAGGGCATGTCTTCATCGGACGACACATCAGAACCCTCTTCAACTATTACATCTTTAAAGTAATCAGTCTCATTTGCAAACTTAAATACGTATTCTCTCTCAGGCGATGAAGGAATTTCATCTTCAATATCAAACTTTAGATTCCCATCATCCATCCCTAATTCTTCCAACATTTCCTCTCTCGTCCTAGGTACCTCTAACTCCCCCTAAAATGAAGAATGTAAGTAAATTACTTTGGGCTGAGTTAGGAATACCTGATCAGTATGTTGTTTGCTAGAAGATGAAGTCGCGTGCTGTTGATCCACCTCTTGCTCATTCAGTTCATCATTTAAGAAGTCATCAAGCGTATGTTGAGCTGGAGGCTTCACTAACAACCCTGTTGCCCCTTGATCATCGTCGTCATCTTTAAAATCATCCCATAAACGATCATAATTATCAACAGCGTCAAGAATGTCTTTCAGTTCAGGATCCTCTTCCTCCTCTTCTTTCTCTTCTTTATAACAAAGTAGTTTTGTATCAGAATCATTTTTAGTATGAGCTCCTTGAGATTTTATCACCTTTCGTTTTCGTTGATCAACTTTTACTAAACGGATAACCTCGTTTAAGCTATAAGGTAATGAAAAGGATTCACCAATAAGGACAAAACCTTGTTCTGGATCAACTTCATTGTCAGCATCCATGTTCTCCTCTTCAGCATTCACCTCTGCTTCTGTCATTTCAGCATCAGGTTGAACTTGTTGGCTAGAAGACCCAAGAATTTCTTCATTATCAATCACAACACTTCTCTTCTTTTGTGTTGCCTATTCAGCCAACTCTTTTTCTCTTTGAAGTCTTCGTTCTTCAACCCTTTGAATCTCTATGTCATTATACACAGCTTGGACATTAGTTCCAAGTCTATGTTCTATTATAGTATACAACATGTTCACCTGATCATCTTTCACAGCTTTGTCTGCTCTTAAGGCTTCAATCTCTTACCTCATTACCTTAATTTCATTTGAAGACGTCTCATGGAGTTCTCCTATCATCTGATGCAACGTCTTGTTTGTTTCACTTAACAACTCACTCCTTTCATTCACTTCTACAAACTATGCAGTGAGTTTGTCAATGACTTTTGCTTGTTCTGCAAGAGTATCATTCAAATCATCTATTAACTCTGCATTCCCTGCTTTTAGCTTCTCAAGCTTTGCCTTTAACTCATCGTGTTCAGCTTCTTCTTTCTTCTTTTCCTTTTCCAACAAACTCACCTTCTTTGTAAGTACATTGATCTTTCCTTCATTGAGTAAGTTGTAATCACCTTCAGGAAGATCAGTTGGGAATTCACCATGAAGTTTCGGAAATCCATCATGTGAACCAGAAGAAGTATCTTTCTTTTCAGATGTTGGTTCTATAGGATCATCTGGAATATGAATAGTTGGATTTACTAGTGGTAGTGGTGGAGTAGACTCTCTTTAACCCATATACTCTACCTCATCATCAACCTTCTCAGCTTCAACATTCTTTTCGACTCTTTCTTACATTGGACTTTCAGGCGCTTTCTTTTCAATTTCTGGAATATTAACACTTTGAACTTCAACCTCTGGAATACTTTGAGTTTGTTAAACTTCAGGAGCTTTAATACTTTCAACTTCAGGCATTTGATCTTCAGGAACTACCGTTGATCCTTTCTTTGCTTTAACCCTTCTAGAAACAGCTCCTATAGGTTTAGCCTTACACTTCTTTGTACCTTTCTTTTCTTGAGGAGTTGGAATATACGTAGAGTCTTCTTTATCAAAATCCTTCTTCTTTTTCGGTGATCTTTTTAGCTTTTGTTTTCCCGAAACATGTGAAGTAGGAGATATCATTGTTGGATCAATCTCGTCACTCTCTGTTTCATTGGAATCTGTATGAACAATTCCTTTTGCTTCCTTTTCTTTCAGAATTTTAGCTTCAACATTCTTCACAGAAGTTTCAGCTTCCTTTTCACCAACTTTTTCAGCTTTAGTAACTTTATCGTCCTCTTCTTCTTTAAATACTCTTCCAGAGTTACTTTCATTAGATCAACACCTTCTTGAATTACATCTGCTGGAGGAATCACCGGTTCATCTATATGCTTTTGTGGAGATTTCTTCTTTGCTGGCTCTGCAAAACAAACATTAACACTTATTAGTTTGATATATCAAAGAATAATCTACCATCCTTTCATGTGAACCCCCTTTCCAACTTTACCCTTAATAACAATCTTTGGAGTAGTGACTTTAGGAGATATCTTAGGTGTCCTTTTCCTTTTTCCATCTTTCACAAACCAAAACCTCAGCTTTTTCTCATGCATTCCACTTAGCTTATCTGACTCATCCTCAGAATTGCTCTCAGCATGCCTCCAGTGGTCGTTCTCAGGAGCTACATAATTTGCATTCTTAATCTTACAAATCATCCCTTTCACCCTTGGCTCCTGATCTTCTTTCAAACCTTTATACTTGTTCAATCTATTTAATGTTTTAGTATTCATGTGGTGTAGCTGTAACTCATCAGCTGGATCATTCAATAGATTTGGCACTAGATCATCTAATATCATTTGTATAAACCTCGGATACATAATGTACTTCTCTCCTCTCACATTATCAATCATGTGATTGAATAACTGATGTAGCGTGATGATGGTATTGGAAATCTAACGCGTTGATTCTAAGAATACCCGCGAAGATCTTTTCCTAAACCCCCAAATTCGTCCCCCAAAAGACAAGAATTTAAAAAAGTCAAACAATTATTTTATAAAACTCAAAAACTATCATCCAATACAAATTACATGAGAACTTATATAGAGTTTTTATTATCAACTCAATGGACATAAATTAAAACAAAACTTAATGAACACTAAATGTGGATTTATTTCGTTACATAATTGAGTCGACACTTGATATTCCCGCATCATTCTCCCCACCTTTGGAAAAACTCGACCTCGAGTTTTGTCCCCGGCTAAAGCCACCTGGATCGAAAGGAACATCAATCCAATTCTTTTCGATTATTATCAAGGCCCGCCCAAGTAGTTCTACTTCACGGGTCATCTCATTTAACTCTGAACCCGTACCACCTGGGTCGAACGGAGCATAGGACCATTTCTTGTTCACTATTGTCTTGACCCTCTCAATTAATATAGTTCCAACTAAATAACCATATAGTCGTAAACCATGGACGTCATTGCATTTTTTTACAAAATACCCATCAAGTTTAACAACTTTTTCTTTGTTTTGATCAATATGAGGGGCATCTTTTGACGACATAGCTTCTCCAACCTCCACAATCTGGCCTTCAACCAAATTTTCAAATAGAACCTCGTACCAGATTTTTACAGCATGAGAATTTTGTATACCATGGTTTTCATCATTCAAAATAATTTCCTCAAAACTATTTGTTGGAAAATTACCTTTTAAAATTGTACAATAGTAAATTTGAGAAGCACCAAAATCTATTGTGTTTCTTAATGCCTTCGACTTCATTGCTTTGCTCATGAAATTTCTTTGCAAGCCCCCCATGCTAACAGGTTGAGTTCCAAATGTAGCCGCTGGACCACCCGTTACCATAGTAGGACCATCACCCTTAACGCTATGACTTTTGAAACTTGATTCGTCATCACCGGCTCCCATGATCGTCGACTTTTTTTTGTGGTCATGTCTAATGGTGAGCACACTACTGGTACCACCCGAATCATCGTCGCATGCCCAAGAATACCATTGCTCATCCTCGTATTCATCAAAACATGGTAGAGTGTGGTACAAGCGATAATCCCTCTCACAAGCCATTTTGAGCCAGGAATTTAGCTCTGATACCAACTGATGTAGCGTGATGATGGTATTGGAAATCTAACGCATTGATTCTAAGAATACCAGCGAAGATCTTTTCCCAAACCCCCAAATTCGTCCCCCAAAAGACAAGAATTTAAAAAAAGTCAAACAATTATTTTATAAAACTCAAAAACTATCATCCAATACAAATTACATGAGAACTTATATAGAGTTTTTATGATCAACTCAATGGACATAAATTAAAACAAAACTTAATGAACACTAAATGTGGATTTATTTCGTTACATAATTGAGTCGACACTTGATATTCCCGCATCAATAACACATGAGAGATGTTATAAGGCCTGTTGAGCACCAAACATGTGATAATGTTCATAATATAGTCAGACGTCTACTCATAAGCTCCTTTCCTATGAGATAGTGCATGCACAACACAATGCACTAGAAATTTATACGGTCTACAGAATTTAGATTTAATGTATCCTTTGTCGTTCACATGCCTTCCATAACCCATCCTAAACCAGAAACCCTTGCTCAATCTCTCTGGAATTATAATAGGATCATCATCACTGTCCTTTAAGTCCAATATTCTTCTTACATCGGCCACTGTGAACTTAATTTCAACATCTATATCCTTATTCTTATCATTTTTCAATCTAACAGCAGAATATATAGTCTTTTCACTCTCTTCGTATCTCACAGACTTCCAAAATCTCCTAAGGTGAGACTCATAACATATCGTTTGTTTAGTTAAGCCTTTCAGAATTCTACTCTCCTTCATAAAAGGTATTATAGCTTTAAAAGGCTGCACGTTCGGATAGTTCTCATCTAATATGCAGTAGATGTTATGATTTGGATGCCAATCAGTTGCTCTTGCCTGCAAGAATATCAACGTTAGACTCTAAACACATATTGAGACATAATAGTGAAAAGTGACAAGTTTTGAAAATCTAGAAAATTTTTCTAACACTGGAACACTCTTACTCTACACAGTACTGATGGATCGGATGGCCATCCGATCGGATGAGCCTAAAACAATGAAGTTCACAAACAGTCAACATATGTATATTTAGATCGGATGGCCATCCGATCGGATGGTCATCTGATCGAATTGCCATTCGTTCCAAGAGTAATGATCAGATAGGCACAATGAAAGAACAAACATGTGAATGTGTTTTGTATCGGATGGCCCTCCGATCGGATGGTCATCCGATTTGTAGGTCCGTTTTTCTCAGAGGATCTGATACGTAACTTATCCTTGTTTATCACAAACACGATCTCGGGTGCGGAATCCCCGTAAAGGTGCAAACCAAACAAATGTAAAGCTGATAACACAAACAGATAATCAAAGATTCACTTGGATTAAAAGGATGAGAACAAACTACAAACACATACACAAAATGCTTGACGATAAACTCTCAGTTTCTTTTTATTCTCTCATAAACTAAACTGTGAAACATATTCAATATGTATACTATCCATCGACGAAAACCCATGCGATGAAAACCATGTGTGACGAAATCAGGGATTTCGCCACACACACATATTGACAAAGAAAAGGGATTTCGTCATGATGATTGATGACGAAATGGGATTTCGTCATGAGCAAACATGGACAGAAATCACTAAGGCGTTGACAGTTTAGCATGATAACACAAACTCTAAACATAATGCACATTAGCATTAGGTTAAGATACAAATACAAAGACAAGACGTCATACCAAGTAGGATAGGAGGATATCCGACTAGGTAGAGATAACGGAATATACAGACTCAAAAACAAAAGACCGTTTAACATAAAATGAAACAAGACAAGTTACAGACACATAAATGCACTAACAAACTCCCCCTTGTCTTGTAGGACCGTTTTTCTCGGAGGATCCGATACATAACCTATCCTTGTTTATCACAAACACGATCTCCGGTGCGGAATCCCTGTAATGGTGCAAACCAAACAAATGTAAAGCTGATAACACAAACAGATAATCAAAGATTCACTTGGATTAAAAGGATGAGAACAAACTGCAAACACATACACACAATGCTTGACGATAAACTCTCAGTTTCTCTTTAAGCTCTCATAAACTAAACTATGAAACATACTCAATATATATACTGTCCATCGACGAAAACCTCTGCGACGAAAACCATGTGTGACGAAATCAGGGATTTCGCCACACACACATATTAACGAAGACAAGGGATTTCATCATGATGATTGATGACGAAATGGGATTTCGTCATGAGCAAACATGGACAGAAATCACTAAGGCATTGACAGTTTATCATGACTACACAAACTCTAAACATAATGCACACTAGCATTAGGTTAAGATACAAATAAAAATACAAAGACAAGATGTCATACCAAGTAGGATAGGAGGATATCCGACTAGGTAGACTTAACGGAACATACAGACTCGATAACAAAAGACCGTTTAACATACAACGAAACAAGAGAAGTTACAGACACATAAATGCACTAACAAACTCCCCCTTGTCTTGTAGGTCCGTTTTTCTCGGAGGATCCGATACATAACCTATCATTGTTTATCACAAACACGATCTCGGGTGCGGAATCCTCATAATGCTGCAAACCAAACAAATGTAAAGCTGATAACACAAACATATAATCAAAGATTCACTTGGATTAAAAGGATGAGAACAAACTGCAAACACATACACACAATGCTTGACGATAAACTCTCAGTTTCTCTTTATGCTCTCATAAACTAAACTGTGAAACATACTCAATATATATACTGTCCATCGACGAAAACTTATGCGAAGAAAACCATGTGTGACGAAATCAGGGATTTCGCCACACACACATATTGACGAAGACAAGGGATTTCGTCATGATGATTGATGACGAAATGGGATTTCGTCATGAGAAAACATGGACAGAAATCACTAAGGCATTGACAGTTTAGCATGATTACACAAACCCTAAACATAATGCACAGTAGCATTAGGTTAAGATACAAATACAAAGACAAGATGTCATACCAAGTAGGATAGGAGGATATCCGACTTGGTAGACATAACGGAACATACAGACTCGATAACAAAAGACCGTTTAACATACAACGAAACAAGACAAGTTACAGACACATAAATGCCCTAACAAACTCCCCCTTGTCTGTTGCTTGGTCTTCGCTCTTTGAGTCTTCAATCTTTAATGCTTTGCGGACCAGGTACTTTCGGCATGAATTCCACGGTAGAAGCAGAAACAAGCGATGCGTTGAAATAATAAGGCTTGAGATGCGTCCTTGTCTTCATAAAAGATATCATGTCGAAATAACCTGTTTATGTCGGCCGCAAACATGTTCACGATCCACGTCGGATCTAGCATCCTGAAATTCTCTTGATCTTTAAAGACCATGACTGCTTCATGAGTATCAGGATCATAACACCACAAATGCATATTTTTAAGAAAATTCTATTTCATCGGCATCAACGGAATTTTATCCATGACCGTCGCCGGCTGATAGACTAGCTTGTATCGAGCTGTGTTGGTTGCTGGGTCTAACGTATACTTGATCTGTTGATATACCGGAAACTGTGGCTTATACAAATCATCTTTCCACCCATTTCTTCGATTAAACTTCAGTCTTCTAGCAAACAACGTTGCACCTTCATAGTTAGATCGATTGATCAACTCTAGTTTTGTTAAAGCGGCAACAACGTAGAAGGGCAGGGACAAGATACTCAGCAGTGAATTGAAGTATTGGATGTCGTGTTCGCGCTTGATTGCAACACAGTGAATTTATTTTACGAACATCCAACTTAGTATCTTTCCGTGAGGCTTAACCTTTTCAAATTTCAAGTAATCAACTTGTGTTCCAGAAGTAGTAGGCTTTTCAATCTTCGACCAAAACTATTTTCTCCATTCTTGAAATGAGTCTGTAGGATCATCTGTAGCCTCTCGATTCTTCAATTGTTCATCGATATTATCCAGATTTGTCCTCAACCAATCTTCGTCGAACGGATCAAACTCTATTCCATCAGTACAAACATAAGTTGATTTGCTAGTATCGCCTTCAAAGACTATTTCGTCGAGATTTTCTGTATCGGCCGTTTCATGTTCAATTGGCATTTGATCAATCACAGCATCATCAACTGTTTTCATTTCTTCCAAAGCTAGTTTCTGCTCATGTGATAAATCATCCACCAACTCCCCTTCTTCCAATATTTCACTAGTTACAGGATGAACCACCTGTAGGGCAATATCAGAAGAACTAATAACATTAGATGTACCAGCCATGTCGCTTTCAATGTAGGAACTTTCGAATATTTTCATCAATTTTCCTTGTGCACCACTAGAAGTTCCTTGCGAAGATTCAACCTGAGGAGGCTCGTAAGCAACAATCTGTGTGGATGAAGTGGCTGGAGAACGTTGAGCTGTCGCAGACGGGTCTGGATTACCCAGATCTTCAGAATCATGATCATGCTTCTTTAACACTTCCTGTTTCTTGCATCTTTCATTCCATAAAACAACAACATGTTTTCTGACATTCTCGAAATTATTATTCATAGTCCTAACTCCATCAGTAATAGTTTTATTTTGACTGTCGTACCACTCCCAGATTTCACTATACTTTGCCTTGAGCGTTTCAGCAGATTGTTGAAGAACACCACTGATTTGTCTGAAATGATTCATCTCTAACCCACGAGCATTATCAGCCGCTATTAGCCTTTCATTTTCAGCTTTAAGTTGATCGATCTCGGCTTGTTGGCGTTCTATAACAGTTTGTTGTTGTTCAACAGTGGACTTCAACATATTTATTTCCACCTGTTGACTGAGTTGATCATTCTTGGTGATCCTGTTGAACTCGGTTCGCCTTTGTATACGATCTGCAGCAGCTTCAAGTTGAGAAAATAAGAAGTTGTTCTTTTCATCTTGAGACATTTCTGAGAATTGCCTTTGACGTTCAGAACTAGGCTGATATGTAGTCGCTCTGATTACAGAAGCCATTGATCTTTGTGGATCAGCTTGAGGAGTTACCGTTGGAGTTTCAGGAGCCGATGTAACCACATGAGGTGGTTGAGTAGCTGTAGTTGGTGGTTCTGTTGTTGTAGGGTGAGAAGCTAATTCGGTATGAACTTCTGCTTCATTAACATGCTCTGAAGGAGTTGGTTGCGTAGATGCAGTACCAAAATACTTTCTGCTCTTCTTCTTACGACGAGCAACAGTTTGTTTTCTCCTGAGTTGCTCTGCTTCAGTGTCAAATGGCACATAATCAGCATCTTTCTTAGATTCCTCAGTTCGAATCTTACGTACACTTTTAACCCCGCGTTCATTGATGAAGAATTCATATCCAGGTTCTGGCTGATTATCGGGCTCAGCATCTGCTTGTTCATCTTCACCAGCACTACTAGCGCCAGGTGCACTAGCTGCTGTCGCTCCAGCATCACCAGCATCACCACCTTCCTCATCACCATCACTATCAGATGAATCACGCTTGCACTTGAACTTGTCTTTCATCATCTTTTCTAACTTGGGTGCCTCATCATCACTATCACTATCATTATGACGCCACTTGTCATCAGCAGGAGCCTCATAGTTTCTATTTCCGAGTGCACCAAACATCTTCCTTGGAGGATCAGACTTTTGATATTTCTTAGCAGAGTGACCTTTGAATAACTTAAAGGAATGTTCCAACATAGTTTCAATCTTGAGACGGTCATTGTCAGCTTTGGGAAGATCGGGGTGTTGATCATTCATGACCATTTGCATGAATCTCGGATACATCCAGAATTTGTTGCCTGACGTCCGAGATCCAGTTCTTCGTAGGTTGTCTTTCATGTTTGCAAATAAGAACTGTGAGATGCTGAATGGCTTATTCAAAACAAGCGTGACCATCAAGCCGACGAGATCATTTCCGGCCATATCATAACCTGCACTGTTTTTTCCTAAACATTGAATAAGTACATGCAGCAAGAACTTGTACCATAGAGGCAATGCAGCTTTGTTGATTTTCCCAGCAAAAATATCAGCAACACATTTCATCCTGAGCAGACATCCATGCATGCACATGATTGGTACAGAGAATGGTGCATCAGCAACATCTTAAAGTTCCAAAACAGCGTTAAGAATCTCTGGAGTTACATCCACATTTAGCTTATTAACCTGCCCTTGAATCATCTCCTTTCCATCAACTTCCAGTATTTGAGTAGTTTCCCAGAATGCTTTAATCAATGACTTATACACCGGTGTTGAGAAAGTAACGACCTTGTTTATTCATGATTCCCGTAGCCATTGCGTGATTTCCTTGAAATCGTCAAACTTTCCTTCCGGATCAAGATGAGCAACCATATTATGTCGCGGTTCTGACATGATTTTTTCTTCGGTCTTGTTGGTTTTCTTTGTGGCGGGTTTGCGTGCTTTCGGAGCCATTCTGTGTATGACAAATACGCGTAATGCGAGTGAAATATGTGACACTTATAAAACATATATATATATATATTGTATAAGGGTTACAAAGTTGACAGTTGGAAATTTTACTAAGTGTTTGGTAACAAGTATGTTCCTTGTGACGAAATCACTTCTCCCTGTGACGGAATCAAGGGAGTTCGTCATGATGATTCATGATGAAATCAGGGAGTTCGTCGTCATCCAATCAATTTGGGAATTAGGGTTTGTCAAATTGGGGTTTTCGTCACTTTAGGATTTCGTCATTTGGTGATTTCATCAATTTGGGGGTTTTCGGCAATTTGGAATTTCATCGGTTTAGGGATTTCATCAATTTGGGATTTCACCAATTTGGGGGTTTTCGTCCATTTGGTGAAACCCAGTTGATTCATCAACCATTCAAAACAACATCACCATAATATGAAACCCATCACCGAGATGATTTTAACCCAAAACACCCTTGTCAAACAAACCCAAATCCAAATAACAAACACATGGCCTAAAACACTAAGAAGAAACCAAACCCAAACCCCTGTTTTAATCGATTTATCATGTCAAAAGAAACCACAGGTGTATTCTGACTATTTTCAATCAACAATAAAGAATCCAAAGAATCCAACATATTCACCGTATAAACATGAACATAAACAACCAAACCCTAATACCCAAAACCCTGATGTTCATACAGATTTCCAAACAAAAACCTAAGATAACACAGTTACATTCAAATGATAAACAACATTTAGTTATATACAAATGAAATAAACAGATATATAATAAGTTTTGTCAAACATCACAGAGATGAAAGGGGGTCACTGATGTCAATCGGACAAAGAATAGATGTTGATAAAGGTTAGAGCGTGTTTAAAGTCCATTAAGATACCTTGGTTTGGTATCAAAACACTGAGGAAACAGAGAATTTTTGAAGTCGGTTAAATTGGGGGGAGGGGGTTTCGCCGAAGGAGATGATGAAAAGGAGAGTATCTTTTTGAGTAAGATGTTTGAAATAGGTGAAAACAATAATGCATTGGGACCCTTTTTATACTCTGGTCCTCTTGGCGAAATCTCAAATGCGACGAAATCACTTTGGGCCCTACAAAATCCCTTATTGGGCCAATATATGTCAGCCCATGAGTGATCATGACGAAATCTCAAAGTTCGTCAGCCAAAGGGATTTCGTCGAAGACCAATTGAGGTCTTCGTTGACTAGGTCAACCACAATAACACAAATTGATTAATTATGAACAAATTTTTCATTGTGTTAGATTTTCCAACTTGCAAAAAGAACATTTTTATGAAGTGAAAACACAAACAAGTCAGTTTCAGGCTTTTTGGCACAAAACTTCGAGTTACCAAACATCGGCTAATCAAAACAAGTTTTACAACTTACACTACAACACAATTTAAAGTGCGGTAAACTAACGAAAGACAATAACATAAAGAATTTGTACAATGAACAATCTTTTTGCGAGTTTCAAGGTAAGAGAATCATTACCAGCTTACGGTCTTTGTCAAAACGGTTTCTGATTTCTGTTTAAAGCTTTAGATAAGTATTATACCACAATTATCGGTATTGTTGTCCACCTAAGCTCAACTTATCAGATGTAATCATAATTAGGAGATATGATTTACGGTAAGAGTTATACTTACTTGTCGGTGTACATCCACTCACGACACATTCCCGTATCAAGGTATGCACGAGAGTTCATCTTACCAGTGAGTATACTGCTTATCATCCGTTTGACCGTATAAAAGATGTGAGAAACTCACTTATTTTTGTTTGAAAACAAGCCCTATGTGATAGAATCACTTATTGATGAAGAACTTGATTTTCCGATGCATGAGGGCACATGAGCAAGTCCGTGAACAGGTCAGTATTAACGTACACCAGAGAGACGAACTTGACTCCCACAAGAAAGCTGTGATATATTATCACTTATTTGTTTGGACATGTGATTGTTGATCACTTATTGAGGTCGTATGCAATATGTACACGTATATATAGTATCATGGAAGATCTTAGACTTCATCTCCGTTATTTTTCGGTAAAAGATACAACCATGATACCCAGATGATAAATAGCATAAAGACCGAATATTTCAGAAACTCGGCAATCTCTCAAACGAAATTTCAGTACCAAGACCATATGCCATTGAATGGTTCCCACCTGACTTGAAGTATGTTAGGTTTATATCATCCTGCACATTTTAGTCTGATTGTGAGCCTACCGATACATCGTTAGTAAAGCTACTTATCATTTTTCATTTTTTTTTCTTTTGACCATATTGACAGACCACACCAGTGTATATCATCACTTTCCCTTCTTTTCTCCAAGAAACTCATTTTTGATTTTCAAACTTAAAGACAGAAAGTAGATGACATATTTTTGGATTTTTGAATTTTTCACATGTTTTTGTATTTTCTGAAATTTCTCCCCCTAAAATTTGAAAAGATAAGTAAACTGAAAATCTTTTTGTGTTTTTGACACTTAAGAAAATATTTACAAAAACGATCAGCCGAAAGAAGTTTTACTCTTGTTTCACCTTAATTCCATTAACCAACAAGAGATAGTCAAAACGATATTTTTCAAAGGCTTTTGTAAAGAGGTCAGCAAGCTGTTCATCAGTATGGATTTTAACAACATCGATAAGTCTTTTGTCAAAACAATCACATATGAAGTGATACTTAATTTCGATGTGTTTGGTCTTGGAGTGTTGGACAGGATTTCTAGTGATAGATAAAGCAGCAGAATTATCAACAAAAATAGAGGTAGATAGGAATTCAAAATCATAGTCGCGCATTTGTTGCTGAATCCACAGTACTTGAGAGCAACAACTTGATGCAGCAATGTATTCCGCTTCACAAGTTGAAGTAGCAACACAAGTCTGTTTCTTGCACTGCCACGTGACTAGACGACTTCCTAAGAATTGACATCCAGCCATCGTGGATTACCCATCTATTTTGCATCCACCGAAATCTGAATAACTACAATCAACCAAGTCAAAACTATCATCCTTAGGGTACCAGACACCGGTGTCTGGGCAACCCTTCAGATAGCGAAAAATCCTTTTAACAGCTCCAAGATGAGATGCTTTTGGGTTGGCTTGATATCTTGCAAGCAGGCACGTTGGATACATGATGTCAGGCCTTGATACCGTGAGATACATTAAAGATCCAATCATAGCGAGATAATAAGAAGAGTTGACACTTTCACCCTTCAGATCCGGTGTAATCCCGTGATTAGTCGGAAGTGGGGTGCCTATGGGAGTCGCTTCGGACATCTGGAATCGGCTCAAGATGTCTCCGACATACTTAGTCTGATGGATGAATATCCCAGACTTAGTTTGCTGAACTTGTAGGCCCAAGAAGAAATTTATCTCCCCCATTGCGCTCATTTTGAACTTTTCCTGCATAACACGCTCAAACTGCCTGCACAAATCATCATTAGTAGAACCAAAAATGATATCATCAACGTATACATGTACCAACAACAAATCACCATCCTGTTCCTTGATGAAAAGAGTACAGTCGATAAGACCCCGGCGAAAACCGTTCTCCAGCAGATAAGTAGATAAGGTTGCATACCAAGCTCTCGGTGCTTGATGTAATCCATAGAGAGCTTTGTTCAGCAACCAAACCCCATCGGGATGGATAGGATCTTCAAAACCAGGAGGCTGTTCGACATAAACCTCTTCTTCAACGATACCATGAAGGAATGCACTTTTAACGTCCATCTGAAAGACCTTGAATCCTTTCAATGAAGCATAAGCCAGAAAGATCCGAATAGCCTCTAGACATGCAACAGGTGCATAAACCTCATTGTAATCAATGGCTTCAATTTGAAGAAAGCCCTGAATAACCAATCTCGCCTTGTTGCGAATGACCACTCCACGATCATCCTTTTTGCATTTGTATACCCAACGAGTACCAATTTTCTTGTAATCGTCGAGTACCCTCTTGCATCGCTTCCACCCAAGAATTATCTTTAAGAGCTTCTTTCCAAGTTCTTAGTTCCTCTTGCGAAACATAACATGCAAAGGACCAATCATTCTGCTCTCTAGATTCTCTAATAGCTGAATACAACCCAGCGTTTTGGTTGTTTCTCAGCTGACCACACGTCTGCACTCCAGTAGTAACATCTCCAATAATATTCTGTTGTGGGTGGGTATCATGAATCCTCGTTTCCAGAACATCAGGAACACGAGTATTGATACCCAAATTGTTGAAATTAAGATCGACAACCAATTCAACGCCTGGAATATGAGTAGAAGTGGAAGCATTTCCTTCAGCAGTATCTGTATTCTGCACATGAGTAGTAGCTTCAGAAGCACCCTGAATAGGAGCACCTGGAGCTGAAGAGCCTTCAGTTGCATCGTGGAATTCATCATCTTCCGACGACACATTATAATCATCCGAAGCATCTTCAAAATTCTCATTACTAACAATATTGTTAACTGAGGTAGAAGCTTGAGGAGTAACAACTAATGGTCAAACCAATGACGAGTCAACAGCAGTATCACTTTCAAGCAACATTTGTGCTGCAGCAGACGCCTCATCAAAGGTTGGCAGATTAAAGGAGTTGAACAGGCCATCATAATCGAACATCCACGGATCACCCGGAGCTTTTACTGAATCAGTATACCGTTGAACCTGGACTTCACCCCATAACTTGATCTTTTTGGTTGTTAAATTCCAGACGCGGGAATTCAGAGAAGCATATCCAAGGAAAAAACCTTCGATAGCTTTTGCGCCAAACTTACCGTCTGGATCAATCATAGTACATGGGCCTCCGAAAGGTTCTAAGTAGGAAAGGTCTGGTTTCCTTCTATGCAATACTTCGAAACATGTCTTGTCATGCCTCTTGACTGTAAAAACTATGTTCAATGTATAGCATGCAGTAGCCAGAGCCTCCCCCCAGAACTGAACGGGAAGTTTCAACTCTACCAATATCGTTCTAGCAGTCTCTATAATCGTTCGATTCTTCCCCTCTGTGACACCATTCTGTTGTGGAGTGTAACGAGAGCTATACTCATGAATAATACCCTTTGATGTATATAACTCATCCATAACATGATTTTTGAACTCGGTACCATTATCACTGCGGATCCTCTTCACTTTCAAAGTATATAGATTTTCAAGAAGAGTAAGAAGATTCTTGAGGATTTCAGGAGTATCACTCTTGTGTGCCATAACCGATACCCAAGAAAATCTGAAGTAGTCATCAGTAACTACTAGACAATAAGCATCACCAAAGGTTGTCTTATGTTTCATAGGTCCGAAAAGGTCCATATGAAGACGTTCCAAAGGCATACTAACAGTGTTGACTTTCTTCAGCGGGTGAGATTTCTTCGTTTGTTTCCCTTTCTAGCACGAAACACGGACATCTTGTAAATGAAAATTTTTAACAGGCACACCATTCACCAGATTGTTCTTCACCAAATGGTTCATTTTCCTTAGGTGAATGTGCCCCATTCGTCTGTGCCAAGAAATAGACTCCTTCTCTGTGGCCTTGGAGACAAAACGCGTGACCTGTGTAGAAGTCGTAATCGCCTGGCTCATGTCAAGGATATAAAGATCATTAATCCTTGGAGCCTTCAAGAGAATCCATTCTTTCGGAATTTTGAATCCGGGCTTCAGCACGTCACAACCGGCATCATCAAAATGCACGGTGAATTTCTTATCACAGATTTGCGACACAGACAGAAGATTGTGATCAATTTGTCGCACATAATTGATCCTGTCGAAACTCACTATACCATTGGAGATCATACCCTCTCCAGTGATGTATTCGCCCTTGTCTCCAGCAAACGCGACATAACCTCCTCTAATGTTTTTCACATCATACAGAAGTCGTAAGTCGCCTGTCATGTGCCGAGATGCTCCACTATCAACAATCCAATGACTATTAATAGTTCCTCCTGAAACACCCTGCACATTTCATCCAACGGTTAGTTGAGGATGGGGACCCAAGCCTTAGTGCTCTTGGGTCGTCCCTGAGCATCACGAAATGTGATCTCGATTTGTTGATGATTTTCAAACACAGTACCTCCCCCTGAACTATCACCCATTTTAGGTTTCCAAGTTTGTTTTTGTTCACCAGATTGAGTTTTATAAACAGATTTTGAAACTTCTGTTTTTAATTGTTGTGGTGAACTTGGTTCCCTTGTAACAGATTTGACTTCAGATTTTAAATCCTTTTCTAATTTCTTAACATTTTGACGTCGTTGTTTAGTTTCTTGTTCCTTAACAGTTCGTTTATCATGTTTTGGTGAAACAGGACGACGTTGTGGGTGATCCTTTTCAGGTGGGGCTTTTTCAACAAATTTTTCTTTGGGAGTATTTGTACAATTTTTAATGATATGTTCAAACTCCCCACACTTAAAACATGTTCTCCTTTCAACAAACTTAGGAGATCCGGATTGACGAACAGATGTCGAACCTATAGAACCCGAGGTACTCGCTCTTTCAGCACACCCATTTGTGTGTTGGGTGTAATGATTTTGATTATTACGATTTAAAATTTTAACCTTTTGAACAAAATCAATGTTTGATTTGTTTTCAAAGGTTTCCACCTTGTCAGTACCCTTGGATGATACAAATTTGACATCCGTTTCTTTCTTCTTGAAACGAGCTCTCTTTGGTTCTACCTTTGGTTGTGAAACCTTAGGTTTTGGAGCTCGTTGTTCCTTCTGTTTACCCTTAAGAGAGACAGGTTGTTGCTTAGTCGGTAATTTTTGGTTTCCAAATTGTTTCCTCACTTCAGCTTTTGGAATAGGATCACACTGAGTTACGGAAACTCTCGGGATCGCTTTTCCCAAAAACTTACTTGTATTATCTTCAAACACTTTATCAATCAGAGATTGATTGATGTTTTTGATTGGAAAATACTTGTTTGAATAAATTTTGTTATCACCGACTAGAGTGTACAACACGTTATCACTCTTAATAGTAGACTCTTTCATCTCAATGATAGGATTCATCTCTTGCTTAACAGTAGAGTGCACAACAGGAGTAGGAGGATCACACAGAATGTGATTCTCAATTAGAATGTCTACTCCTTTCTTGTCATCAATGGATGAAACCGTATCACTGTCATCTGATTCATCTTCTGATGAATCATAGTCCTCAACAGTTGGAGGGCTTTGTTCTGTAACAGATGGCTTCTCTTTTCTTTCAGATGAGCCCTCCGATGAATTGTCCGTTTTGAAACCTAAACCAGTTGTAATATCCTCATAATCGAGAGGTACAAATGGCTCAAAACGAGGCATTTCTTCCTCATCGGGCAACTTGGTATAGTCGTGTCTCAAAGGGGGTGGACACTTCCTATAACCAACGCCTTTAACGTTTCCCTTTAGTTTCTGAACGTCAATGATGTGATCAAGCACATATTGGGAGTTAGAATAACTCTCCAATTTGAGCTTGATCGCTTCATATTCACACTTGGCCACGGCTAGCTCTTTCTTGGTTTCCTCAATGATATTAATGTAGTTATTAATACCAATTTGTTTGTTGAAAACAATTTTTGTTAATTCGGAAACACTTTTCTTGTGGGTTTCAATAACTGTTTTAACTCCTTTTCAATGCGAGCTAAGGCCATGTTTGCCTCTTTGCAACTTGACAGTTCAACAACTAAACTTTGATTGTGACCGTGAACCGTCTCTGAGTCACGTTTCAATTTAGCACATTCATGTTTTAGCTTAGCACAATCACTACAAATGCTAGGAGTGGGAGTATCAGAATTTACTTGACTTGAAGAGGCCGCGACATTAACCATAAAGGCTGTCTGATAAGAGAAAGATCCGTCTTCAGAAAAGAACTTCTCCATCTCCTTTGAAGCAATATAAGCCTTCTTGATCAGAATAGATTTCTCACTCTTTAACTCCTCAGCTTCTGTTAACAAACTTTCAACATCAGAATCTACACCCTCCTTTACATCTGATTTTGAACAATCATCTCCAACACTCGAGGCTTCCTCATCCGAACTGCCACTGTAACCCTAGCTGTCATCACTCTCGGAGAACTCTTCCTTATGCACATGCTTGATATGATTGATAATCTTGGCATAGCATGCATGTCCTCCTGGATTGTCACCTCCAAACTGTACGGACCAGTCACACCCTTCATCAGCTTGGACAACTAATGCACGTGTGGTGTTAGACGGACCCGATTGGTTTGAGTTGGTGGTGTTGGGCTGGTTGTTGACATTTACTATCCCTCTCTCCTAGTTAGCTTGATTCTGGTTCTGGTTGGAAGTACTTGTTTGATTCCTGAATTGATTTTGATTGGTTTGTTTGCTTGGGCGAGTGCACTCACGTTTGAAGTGCCCCTTCTCTCCACAGTTAAAGCACGTGACAACATCTTTGTCAAACCCGTACTTCGTATCCCTTTTACTTTCCAAAGTAGTCTTCCCTATTTGGCTCATATAATCTTTTGCTCACCTAACCACGCTTGCAAAAGCCCACTTGATATCCATGAGCTCCATTTCATCCCTATCAATCTGTTGATAATCTTCATTTGTCAGATTTATGTTTCCGATCTGACCTGCAACCATCGTGCTTAGAAGCTCCATGTGTTCCTTGGCAACTTCTACATTGACCTTGGGTAGGTTTGAAGTATCAACTCTGGTGGTATTGGGGTTCTGTGGTTGAGGAAAGTTGTTACCATAGAAGGCTTGTTGTTGTTGAGGTGGAGGGGTAACGACTGGTGGTTGTGGAATACCGAAATAGGCTCTAGGATCAAATTGAGGTTGAGCTTGAGGTTGGGGTTATGACTGAGGTTGTGGTTGAGATACAGCGGCTTGTGGAATACCGAAATAGGTACTCGGATTGAATTGGGGCTGTGATTGGGCTTGAAGTTGTGCAGCATGTTGTGTTTGAGGAAACCAGGCACTCGGATCGAAAGTCTGACCATACGGTGTTTGAGCACTTGTATTGGACACAAAGGTCGTTTGTATCTTTGGCTGTTGACTTGAACTTGCAGTAGGATTAGCAGGATTGATCCCTCCAAAGTACATTTCTGGATTTTGAGGGACTGAAATTCGTTTCGCTTTCCGGATTTCTTCTTCGTTTTTATTCTCTAGCTTTTGAACGAATTCATAGATACTGACAGTATCTAAGACACCTGTATGCTTTAACAGTTCAATAAACGGGCTCCACTTCGGTGGTAGAGCATCAGCAAGCCTTGCTACCATTTCTTGCGGAGTTACAATAACCTGGTAAGAAAACATTTCACTTGTCAGATGATAAAACCGAGTTGTCATATCACTTAAAGTTTCGTTTTCAATAAACACAAACGCTTCAAACTCCTTTTTCAATAAATCATGGCGAGTTTTCCTTGTCGCCGTATTCCCTTCTCCTCGTGTAACAAGGATGTCCCACAAAGCTTTTGTTGTAGTACAATAAGAGAATTGATGATATATTTCTCTGTGGAGCGCTTGCGTGAGTATAGCAAACGCCTTCTTCTCTAAATCGTACGCTTTCTTGTTTTGTTCAGTCATGGTCGCCAATGTTGCGGGATTTGAACCTGCTTCTTCAAGAGCCATGTTATATGCTGTAGTGAAACTTATCCAAAGTTCAGTGTTTTGCCCTAAAATGTACGTATGGAAACGACCTTTCCAAGACGGAAAGTCGTTCATGTGATTGAGCTTTGGAGGACGGTTATTACTACCCGTTTCATTTTTGCTTAGTAACAGGTTTTGAATGTTTTGGTTCTGGTTATCTACACACGCCCACTGACTTCCTGAAATCTGTTGTCGGGGCATCATTGCTTTTACCCAAGCCTTTGCGGAGGTTGGATCTATAGCCTTACTCGAGCTACTGCTCCAATCCCAAGGACTCGTACTCATGATTGATATTAGAACAACTGTACCTGATTAAACACTTGAAACGAGAATGTTAAGATATGTTTGCAAAGCTTCTGTTTAAAATCACAAGGATGTTTGACGAAATCCTGTATGACGAACTTAGAGATTTCGTCCCAAACAACTTTTGACGAAAATAGTGATTTCGTCCAAGACAGACCCTTGACGAAATTAGAGATTGCGTCCAGAACCACTTTTGACGAAATTAGAGATTTCGTCTATAACAACTGATTTCGTCTAAATGTAATTTCGTCGACAGTCTGTAAGATATTTTCCAAAATAACAGATCAAATCTTTCTGACACAAAGTTGGTGATACTATTTCAACACAGCATGCTTTATCTGATTTTGAAGCTTCTTTTTCTCAACAACCCATCATCACACATGTACACAATGTCAACATAATATATTATAACTGGCAAACACCTTGATTCAAACAATAAGCGGATCAAATACACATGTATGATAAGAACAGTTTGAATATTGAAGAACACACTTGAAGATTCCGGCCAAAGTTTTCACCGGAGAAACTTACCGAAACACAATTTTGCTAAAATTTTCAACAAAAACCAAATGTTAACATGTAGCCATGCAAAATAATAAGGGTTTTAATAAAATTTCTGGCAAAACAACACTTCAAACACTTATTTTCAGCAAATATATCCAGAAAATATGAATTTTTAAGAACACAAACTGAAAAAAGTTAAGAACACACTTGTTTCAAACAATCACAATGTTTGGTTTTAAACAAGGAAAAGAGCCAAAGCTCTTATACCACTTGTAGGTCCGTTTTTCTCGGAGGATCCGATACGTAACTTATCCTTGTTTATCACAAACACGATCTCGGGTGCGGAATCCCCGTAAAGGTGCAAACCAAACAAATGTAAAGCTGATAACACAAACAGATAATCAAAGATTCACTTGGATTAAAAGGATGAGAACAAACTGCAAACACATACACACAATGCTTGACGATAAACTCTCAGTTTCTCTTTATGCTCTCATAAACTAAACTGTAAAACATACTCAATATATATAATGTCCATCGACGAAAACCCATGCGACGAAAACCATGTGTGACGAAATCAGGGATTTCGCCACACACACATATTGACGAAGACAAGAGATTTCGTCATGATGATTGATGACGAAATGGGATTTCGTCATTAGCAAACATGGACAGAAATCACTAAGGCATTGACAATTTAGCATGATTACACAAACTCTAAACATAATGCACACTAGCATTAGGTTAAGATACAAATACAAAGACAAGACGTCATACCAAGTAGGATAGGAGGATATCCGACTAGGTAGACTTAACGGAACATACAGACTCGATAACAAAAGACTGTTTAACATACAACGAAACAAGACAAGTTATAGACACATAAATGTACTAACACCATTGGATTGTCATTCGAGTGAAAACATCAGTAACAGTTGATTATGAACATTTATGCATGTGTTTATGACAAAATTTGCAACACTTGTACACTTAAAGACTTATAAAATATACAAACAATATTGTGTCATGGATCGGATGGCCCTCCGATCAGATGGTCATCCGATCGGATTGCCCTTCGATCCAAATAACCATGAAGAACAGTTTGAGTATAAACAATCAAAGATCAAAATTTTGAACTCTTTACAAAATTGAACACATTTTCACATAGAGATTTGGCTGACTAACAAAACCCTATGTTCAATTTTCTCCAAAACTTAACAGATTGGTTTTATTTTCACTTTTAGACCCTCGGCCTACCGACACCTTTGATCTTCCAAGATTCAATTCGAAAGTGTTTATCATGAAATTGGGACGGTAAATCTATCAAACTCAGGCCGATTAACCTAGATCTAACAAGAATTTGAACAAACAAAGCTTAAACAAGCCTAGATCTATGATTTCTCCTAAGTCCAAGCCGACACCTCATAAAAACATCAAATACATCAAATTTAACGGTGAAAATTAGTAGACTTACCTTTCCCATAGTGATGGTTGAGTGTGCTAACAATCCTATGTAACTTGGAAAGCAAGAACGTGAGAAACAATCAAGAAAAGTTTAGAGTGTTTGAGTGTGGGACGAAAGGCAATCCGGACGAATGTGTTTGACTGAAACACTTTGACTCTCTTATATAGTCCATTGTCACCACCCGGATGGCCATCCGATCGGATTGCCATCCGATCAGATTGTCAGCTGATCCAAACTCAAACTTTTTCAATTTTTAACTTTTTCCTTTTTTTCCAAATTTAATCTGTTTTGGTCAGTTTAGATATCCACTCAAGTATCTAGGTCCAAATTAATGACCCTAGGTACTCAATTTGCCTACCAAGTCCAAGTTAATGACCTTGGTTGACCCGAAACGAAAGAACTGACATTTTTCTCAAACTTTTTCAACTTTTTCTGAAAAATTTTACAAGTGTCAACTTAATGAACTTGTTTAAACGTTTGAAAATTTCAATCTTACAAGATTAGCTCCCAACCGAGTTGTACAGCCCAGAAACTTCCTGCTTCACTTCACTTCTCAAATTCTGAAGATCAGCTTTCCACCTTGGTTTGTCGAAAACTAAAGTAGAAGATAACATCTTTTTGGGATTTTAAGAAAGTTTAAGCTAAAACACACTAAAATCTTTTTGGGTTTTTAAGCTAAACTGAAATGAAATGCAGTAAAGTAAACAGTAAACTAATTACAAACATATTTTTGGTGAGTGTGTTAGAGGATCATATAAGCTGTTGACAAGTTACAGGTACCGTTGAGCTTAAATTCACACTAAGCCTTAAACAATTCACTTAGATTGCTGATATACTGATCCTTTTACATTTTTACACAGATTTCAACTAATTCAGGATACGATTTAAGTGTTTTAAGTACTTAACTTATTCGCGTGTCCCATCTCATAATATATACTCTCGTATCCAGATTTCTATATTTAGTCTTACATGTGAACGTACAATAATGATATCTGTAAAGGGAAGTGCGAGGCCATGAGAGCTCAGGTTAGAACTTCCGTTCAGACAAAGACATGATGGCTCGACTTTCGGTGTGTCCCACTTGGGGATCTTTTCTTCAACAGCACATGATTCGCATTTTGCAATTTTTATCATTTTTTATGCTGAGGGGAAGCTTTAAAGATTAAACTATGCAGAGTATTATACGAGGACTAGGCTATTGCTTCCGCAAAATCAGAAGTCCAGGTATAATACCCCAGATATCATCAAGTACATAGACCTAGTATGTCAGAAATAGAAAATCTTTCAAACAAGATTTCACCTATATATCCGAGAGATGTTCCCCACGAAATAAGCAAGAAATGATTTTTATGTTTATATCCCGAAAAAATCTACTAAACGTTTAAAAATCTATCGGCATATCATCAGTCAAACCGTTTAACGCTTTTAAACATTACATATCTTTAGCATACCGTAACAGTCTAGCTGATGTACTATCATTTCCTCTTTTTACACAAATCATTTGACGGTGGGACTAGAGGGGTGTCTTCGAGAGGTCAACCTTTTGCACCAAAGGTTGAACATTCTCACATCTCCTCCTTTGGTACCAATCATCACCCAAAGGGCATGGAATGTGATACCGGAAGTCATCATTCCAGCCGAATGGTACGCCATACATTCGGAACGCCCTCGAGACATACTACAAGGGGTTCCGGTTGGTGTCACTCCTCCACAAGAAGTTGAGGAGAATGAAGTCGCCTTCTTCCTCCCAAGAGAGATAAAAGAATGGCATTAACACCCCTCGGCTCAGAGTTCTACAAAGCTTTTAGATGCCGGAAAACTATTTCTGGAATTTTGGTTCTTATTGTCATAGTAGGGCTCCTTAAGATGATTTTATGTATCACTTGACCTATCTAGTTAGGGCCTTTAACTTTTATCTTCCTACTTTGTTTTAATTTTCTAGGACTATTATGTAATTCTCTCTATTTAATGAATGATGGTTTTAGCTAATTTGGTGTTTGGATGATGTTGTAATGGATAAAACACACTCGGGATGGTGAAGGATAAAAAGGGAAACTTGAACCAGCACCCCATGCACAAAAACAAGGCCACCCGACAAATTTTTCTTCATTACAGCAAGTTCAGCATGGGCCATGCCCGCCCAACATGGCCCCGTGCTGCATAATCTGCATGAAATGCCCAGTTCAGGTAACTGGACACGGGGCGTGCTCACTGAACACGCCCCCGTGCCCATGCTTCTGTTTCTTTTTGAGAATTTCTGTTACTAGCTATCTGAACAGGGGGTCGTGCCCGGAAAGCACGGGGCCGTGTCCAGACGCCCAGTAACATAAAATTTTGTTTTTTTACACCTTTTTACACATTCAATCAACCTAAAAACTTATTTTTGGGACACATTGAGGACAATGTGTAATTTAAGTGTGGGGGGATGCTAAAACCTTGAATCTTGCAAGTCCTAATCACAAGCCTTACACAAAACTCTATTGGAACCGCTAATCACCCCAAATTTTTTCAAAAAAAAAATTCATTTTTTTTTACTTCTCTAGGTTTAATTTGGGAATTTCAAGTTCTATAAAGGTTATATTTTTACAAATTTACAACCGATAGCGTCGTGATAAGCTTAATTAAAATTTGATTATATATACTTGATCACATAAAACCCCATTCCCACAAAAAGTGAGTTTTGAGCCTTTATTGAGCATACAAATATATATCTTAAAACTAAATGCTCATTTTTCGTTTCTTGTGTGAATAGCCGTTTGGTTCTTACGACTCTAGAACTTGCCACGACGATACATTCCCGGTCCTTACCAACTTAAACCCGAGTAAATAAATGACGGAGGCATTAGGACTAACCCTTTTTATTTCTACACCATTATTTTTCTTTTTTTTACCACCTACCCAAAATCCCCTTAGTTGACCCCTTTGAGCCTAAATCTTTTCATTTCATAACCCAAAACAAACACCTTTTCACCCACCAAAACCTTTTTATTTTTAAACCCTTTGTTTTAGTAACAAGCTTGGTTTTTCTTATCACTTTCAAAATAAAAAAAAATTCTGATGATGATGATGATGAAGCAAAAGAAAAATAAACAAACAAGTTTTCCAAAAATAACTTTGTTTGAATAATGGCTTCATCAAAATAAAAACTTCACAAATAAAAAGTCTTACGAAAACCGACGCTTTTTACGCCTTTCGCCCTTTTACTAACCACTAACCCAACCACCTACCCTTAACCTAAGCCTAACCCTTCACCCTAAAAGTCCTCTTGATATTTACAAAGGTGTATAGTTAAAAAGGAGGAGGATTGATTGCTTGGCAAGCTTATGGTAGGGGTAAGTTCCATGTCGCTCTCAAGTTATCCACTAAAATACATCTTCGGCCGAGTGTTGAGTGATCCCCCGTGAGGTATGTGAACTTGTATATAAGTGGGATTTTAAAAAACAGGCATGTTATGCCCTAATAAGTAATTTATCTTATGTAATGTTTTAAATAAATCATGACGAATAGGATTGTGAATAAATAAAAATAAAACTTAATAAAGAATCTTGGAAATCCCGACACTCTTCGACAAGCCCAAAAACCTTTTCTTCTACCCATTCCATTTGGGAGTGTATAGCCACATTATAAAAGAGTTTTGCTTGAGGACAAGCAAAGATTCAAGTGTGGGGGTATTTGATGTGCAGAAAATGCAACATATAAATTACATCAATTGTGGCATAAAACTAACCCTTTTTTAGTACTAATGTTGGAAAAAGTGTGTTTTTGTCTTCCTTTTTGTATTTTCAGGATTAAATGAGCTCAAATGAACAAAAGAAGCAAAAGGGAAGCTAAATCTAACATAAATATAAGAAATGGAACAAACGTGGCATGCCAGGCCTCCCCGATAGCATCTTCCCAAGCAAAACAAGAGAACAGAAGGCTGAACACGCCCCGTGCTCAATGAGCACGGGGCGTGCCCAAGTGTCAGCAGAAAAGACAAAGCTATAGAAGCTTCTATCAACCACCACGGGGTCGTGCTCAGCGGACACGGGGCTGTGGTCAACTCTAAGATTCACAGAATCTGGGGAAATCTTGATAGTACAGATACGCTTCTGCACACGGGGGCGTGCCCAGCGGACACGGTGGCGTGGTCAACTAATACAGACAAACTGCAGATAATGAAGAAAGAGAAGGAAGGTGAACACGGGGCCATGCCCAATGTACACGGGGCCGTGCCCGAGCCTCTGTTCAGCCTATAAATAGGGGTGCTTGGCTCATTTGCAAACAATACCTTGGCACACCACCTCTCTCACACTTCACCCACCACTCACCACCATCACAACACAATCATCCACCACCATCATCCATCGTCCATCGTAGAGTGTGTGAGTCATCTCGGGATCCAAGATTGATCGTAAGAGTTCTTGACAATCAAAAGTGAGTTTTGAGCCTTTATTGAGCATACAAATATATATCTTAAAACTAAATGCTCATTTTTCGTTTCTTGTGTGAATAGCCGTTTGGTTCTTACGACTCTAGAACTTGCCACGGCGATACATTCCCGGTCCTTACCAACTTAAACCCGAGTAAATAAATGACGGAGGCATTAGGACTAACCCTTTTTATTTCTACACCATTATTTTTCTTTTTTTTTACCACCTACCCAAAATCCCCTTAGTTGACCCCTTTGAGCCTAAATCTTTTCATTTCATAACCCAAAACAAACACCTTTTCACCCACCAAAACCTTTTTATTTTTAAACCCTTTGTTTTAGTAACAAGCTTGGTTTTTCTTATCACTTTCAAAATAAAAAAAAAATTCTGATGATGATGATGATGATGAAGCAAAAGAAAAATAAACAAACAAGTTTTCCAAAAATAACTTTGTTTGAATAATGGCTTCATCAAAATAAAAACTTCACAAATAAAAAGTCTTACGAAAACCGACGCTTTTTACGCCTTTCGCCCTTTTACTAACCACTAACCCAACCACCTACCCTTAACCTATGCCTAACCCTTCACCCTAAAAGTCCTCTTGATATTTACAAAGGTGTATAGTTAAAAAGGAGGAGGATTGATTGCTTGGCAAGCTTATGGTAGGGGTAAGTTCCATGTCGCTCTCGAGTGATCCACTAAAATACATCTTCGGCCGAGTGTTGAGTGATCCCCCGTGAGGTATGTGAACTTGTATATAAGTGGAATTTTAAAAAACAGGCATGTTATGCCCTAATAAGTAATTTATCTTATGTAATGTTTTAAATAAATCATGACGAATAGGATTGTGAATAAATAAAAATAAAACTTAATAAAGAATCTTGGAAATCCCGACACTCTTCGACAAGCCCAAAAACCTTTTCTTCTACCCATTCCATTTGGGAGTGTATAGCCACATTATAAAAGAGTTTTGCTTGAGGACAAGCAAAGATTCAAGCGTGGGGGTATTTGATGTGCAGAAAATGCAACATATAAATTACATCAATTGTGGCATAAAACTAACCCTTTTTTAGTACTAATGTTGGAAAAAGTGTGTTTTTGTCTTCCTTTTTGTATTTTCAGGATTAAATGAGCTCAAATGAACAAAAGAAGCAAAAGGGAAGCTAAATCTAACATAAATATAAGAAAAGGAACAAACGTGGCATGCCCGGCCTCCCCGACAGCATCTTCCCAAGCAAAACAAGAGAACAGAAGGCTGAACACGACCCGTGCTCAATGAGCACGGGGGCGTGCCCAAGTGTCAGCAGAAAAGACAAAGCTATAGAAGCTTCTATCAACCACCACGGGGTCGTGCTCAGCGGACATGGGGCTGTGGTCAACTCTAAGATTCACAGAATCTGGGGAAATCTTGATAGTACAGATACGCTTCTGCACACGGGGGCGTGCCCAGCGGACACGGTGGCGTGGTCAACTAATACAGACAAACTGCAGATAATGAAGAAAGAGAAGGAAGGTGAACACGGGGCCATGCCCAATGTACACGGGGCCGTGCCCGAGCCTCTGTTCAGCCTATAAATAGGGGTGCTTGGCTCATTTGCAAACAATACCTTGGCACACCACCTCTCTCACACTTCACCCACCACTCACCACCATCACAACACAATCATCCACCACCATCATCCATCGTCCATCGTAGAGTGTGTGAGTCATCTCGGGATCCAAGATTGATCGTAAGAGTTCTTGACAATCAAAAGTGAGTTTTGAGCCTTTATTGAGCATACAAATATATATCTTAAAACTAAATGCTCATTTTTCGTTTCTTGTGTGAATAGCCGTTTGGTTCTTACGACTCTAGAACTTGCCACGACGATACATTCCCGGTCCTTACCAACTTAAACCCGAGTAAATAAATGACGGAGGCATTAGGACTAACCCTTTTTATTTCTACACCATTATTTTTCTTTTTTTTTACCACCTACCCAAAATCCCCTTAGTTGACCCCTTTGAGCCTAAATCTTTTCATTTCATAACCCAAAACAAACACCTTTTCACCCACCAAAACCTTTTTATTTTTAAACCCTTTGTTTTAGTAACAAGCTTGGTTTTTTCTTATCACTTTCAAAATAAAAAAAAAATTCTGATGATGATGATGATGATGATGAAGCAAAAGAAAAATAAACAAACAAGTTTTCCAAAAATAACTTTGTTTGAATAATGGCTTCATCAAAATAAAAACTTCACAAATAAAAAGTCTTACGAAAACCGACGCTTTTTACGCCTTTCGCCCTTTTACTAACCACTAACCCAACCACCTACCCTTAACCGAAGCCTAACCCTTCACCCTAAAAGTCCTCTTGATATTTACAAAGGTGTATAGTTAAAAAGGAGGAGGATTGATTGCTTGGCAAGCTTATGGTAGGGGTAAGTTCCATGTCGCTCTCGAGTGATCCACTAAAATACATCTTCGGCCGAGTGTTGAGTGATCCCCCGTGAGGTATGTGAACTTGTATATAAGTGGAATTTTAAAAAACAGGCATGTTATGCCCTAATAAGTAATTTATCTTATGTAATGTTTTAAATAAATCATGACGAATAGGATTGTGAATAAATAAAAATAAAACTTAATAAAGAATCTTGGAAATCCCGACACTCTTCGACAAGCCCAAAAACCTTTTCTTCTACCCATTCCATTTGGGAGTGTATAGCCACATTATAAAAGAGTTTTGCTTGAGGACAAGCAAAGATTCAAGTGTGGGGGTATTTGATGTGCAGAAAATGCAACATATAAATTACATCAATTGTGGCATAAAACTAACCCTTTTTTAGTACTAATGTTGGAAAAAGTGTGTTTTTGTCTTCCTTTTTGTATTTTCAGGATTAAATGAGCTCAAATGAACAAAAGAAGCAAAAGGGAAGCTAAATCTAACATAAATATAAGAAAAGGAACAAACGTGGCATGCCCGGCCTCCCCGACAGCATCTTCCCAAGCAAAACAAGAGAACAGAAGGCTGAACACGCCCCGTGCTCAATGAGCACGGGGGCGTGCCCAAGTGTCAGCAGAAAAGACAAAGCTATAGAAGCTTCTATCAACCACCACGGGGCCGTGCTCAGCGGACACGGGGCTGTGGTCAACTCTAAGATTCACAGAATCTGGGGAAATCTTGATAGTACAGATACACTTCTGCACACGGGGGCGTGCCCAGCGGACACGGTGGCGTGGTCAACTAATACAGACAAACTGCAGATAATGAAGAAAGAGAAGGAAGGTGAACACGGGGCCATGCCCAATGTACACGGGGCCGTGCCCGAGCCTCTGTTCAGCCTATAAATAGGGGTGCTTGGCTCATTTGCAAACAATACCTTGGCACACCACCTCTCTCACACTTCACCCACCACTCACCACCATCACAACACAATCATCCACCACCATCATCCATCATCCATCGTCCATCGTAGAGTGTGTGAGTCATCTCGGGATCCAAGATTGATCGTAAGAGTTCTTGACAATCAAAAGTGAGTTTTGAGCCTTTATTGAGCATACAAATATATATCTTAAAACTAAATGCTCATTTTTCGTTTCTTGTGTGAATAGCCGTTTGGTTCTTACGACTCTAGAACTTGCCACGACGATACATTCCCGGTCCTTACCAACTTAAACCCGAGTAAATAAATGACGGAGGCATTAGGACTAACCCTTTTTATTTCTACACCATTATTTTTCTTTTTTTTACCACCTACCCAAAATCCCCTTAGTTGACCCCTTTGAGCCTAAATCTTTTCATTTCATAACCCAAAACAAACACCTTTTCACCCACCAAAACCTTTTTATTTTTAAACCCTTTGTTTTAGTAACAAGCTTGGTTTTTCTTATCACTTTCAAAATAAAATAAAAATTCTGATGATGATGATGATGAAGCAAAAGAAAAATAAACAAACAAGTTTTCCAAAAATAACTTTGTTTGAATAATGGCTTCATCAAAATAAAAACTTCACAAATAAAAAGTCTTACGAAAACCGACGCTTTTTACGCCTTTCGCCCTTTTACTAACCACTAACCCAACCACCTACCCTTAACCTAAGCCTAACCCTTCACCCTAAAAGTCCTCTTGATATTTACAAAGGTGTATAGTTAAAAAGGAGGAGGATTGATTGCTTGGCAAGCTTATGGTAGGGGTAAGTTCCATGTCGCTCTCGAGTGATCCACAAAAATACATCTTCGGCCGAGTGTTGAGTGATCCCCCGTGAGGTATGTGAACTTGTATATAAGTGGAATTTTAAAAAACAGGCATGTTATGCCCTAATAAGTAATTTATCTTATGTAATGTTTTAAATAAATCATGACGAATAGGATTGTGAATAAATAAAAATAAAACTTAATAAAGAATCTTGGAAATCCCGACACTCTTCGACAAGCCCAAAAACCTTTTCTTCTACCCATTCCATTTGGGAGTGTATAGCCACATTATAAAAGAGTTTTGCTTGAGGACAAGCAAAGATTCAAGTGTGGGGGTATTTGATGTGCAGAAAATGCAACATATAAATTACATCAATTGTGGCATAAAACTAACCCTTTTTTAGTACTAATGTTGGAAAAAGTGTGTTTTTGTCTTCCTTTTTGTATTTTCAGGATTAAATGAGCTCAAATGAACAAAAGAAGCAAAAGGGAAGCTAAATCTAACATAAATATAAGAAAAGGAACAAACGTGGCATGCCCGGCCTCCCCGACAGCATCTTCCCAAGCAAAACAAGAGAACAGAAGGCTGAACACGCCCCGTGCTCAATGAGCACGGGGGCGTGCCCAAGTGTCAGCAGAAAAGACAAAGCTATAGAAGCTTCTATCAACCACCACGGGGCCGTGCTCAGCGGACACGGGGCTGTGGTCAACTCTAAGATTCACAGAATCTGGGGAAATCTTGATAGTACAGATACGCTTCTGCACACGGGGGCGTGCCCAGTGGACACGGTGGCGTGGTCAACTAATACAGATAAACTGCAGATAATGAAGAAAGAGAAGGAAGGTGAACACGGGGCCATGCCCAATGTACACGGGGCCGTGCCCGAGCCTCTGTTCAGCCTATAAATAGGGGTGCTTGGCTCATTTGCAAACAATACCTTGGCACACCACCTCTCTCACACTTCACCCGCCACTCACCACCATCACAACACAATCATCCACCACCATCATCCATCGTCCATCGTAGAGTGTGTGAGTCATCTCGGGATCCAAGATTGATCGTAAGAGTTCTTGACAATCAAAAGTGAGTTTTGAGCCTTTATTGAGCATACAAATATATATCTTAAAACTAAATGCTCATTTTTCGTTTCTTGTGTGAATAGCCGTTTGGTTCTTACGACTCTAGAACTTGCCACGACGATACATTCCCGGTCCTTACCAACTTAAACCCGAGTAAATAAATGACGGAGGCATTAGGACTAACCCTTTTTATTTCTACACCATTATTTTTCTTTTTTTTTACCACCTACCCAAAATCCCCTTAGTTGACCCCTTTGAGCCTAAATCTTTTCATTTCATAACCCAAAACAAACACCTTTTCACCCACCAAAACCTTTTTATTTTTAAACCCTTTGTTTTAGTAACAAGCTTGGTTTTTCTTATCACTTTCAAAATAAAAAAAAAATTCTGATGATGATGATGATGAAGCAAAAGAAAAATAAACAAACAAGTTTTCCAAAAATAACTTTGTTTGAATAATGGCTTCATCAAAATAAAAACTTCACAAATAAAAAGTCTTACGAAAACCGACGCTTTTTACGCCTTTCGCCCTTTTTCTAACCACTAACCCAACCACCTACCCTTAACCTAAGCCTAACCCTTCACCCTAAAAGTCCTCTTGAATTTTACAAAGGTGTATAGTTAAAAAGGAGGAGGATTGATTGCTTGGCAAGCTTATGGTAGGGGTAAGTTCCATGTCGCTCTCGAGTGATCCACTAAAATACATCTTCGGCCGAGTGTTGAGTGATCCCCCGTGAGGTATGTGAACTTGTATATAAGTGGAATTTTAAAAAACAGGCATGTTATGCCCTAATAAGTAATTTATCTTATGTAATGTTTTAAATAAATCATGACGAATAGGATTGTGAATAAATAAAAATAAAACTTAATAAAGAATCTTGGAAATCCCGACACTCTTCGACAAGCCCAAAAACCTTTTCTTCTACCCATTCCATTTGGGAGTGTATAGCCACATTATAAAAGAGTTTTGCTTGAGGACAAGCAAAGATTCAAGTGTGGGGGTATTTGATGTGCAGAAAATGCAACATATAAATTACATCAATTGTGGCATAAAACTAACCCTTTTTTAGTACTAATGTTGGAAAAAGTGTGTTTTTGTCTTCCTTTTTGTATTTTCAGGATTAAATGAGCTCAAATGAACAAAAGAAGCAAAAGGGAAGCTAAATCTAACATAAATATAAGAAAATGAACAAACGTGGCATGCCCGGCCTCCCCGACGGCATCTTCCCAAGCAAAACAAGAGAACAGAAGGCTGAACACGCCCCGTGCTCAATGAGCACGGGGGCGTGCCCAAGTGTCAGCAGAAAAGACAAAGCTATAGAAGCTTCTATCAACCACCACGGGGTCGTGCTCAGCGGACACGGGGCTGTGGTCAACTCTAAGATTCACAGAATCTGGGGAAATCTTGATAGTACAGATACGCTTCTGCACACGGGGGCGTGCCCAGCGGACACGGTGGCGTGGTCAACTAATACAGACAAACTGCAGATAATGAAGAAAGAGAAGGAAGGTGAACACGGGGCCATGCCCAATGTACACGGGGCCGTGCCCGAGCCTCTGTTCAGCCTATAAATAGGGGTGCTTGGCTCATTTGCAAACAATACCTTGGCACACCACCTCTCTCACACTTCACCCACCACTCACCACCATCACAACACAATCATCCACCACCATCATCCATCGTCCATCGTAGAGTGTGTGAGTCATCTCGGGATCCAAGATTGATCGTAAGAGTTCTTGACAATCAAAAGTGAGTTTTGAGCCTTTATTGAGCATACAAATATATATCTTAAAACTAAATGCTCATTTTTCGTTTCTTGTGTGAATAGCCGTTTGGTTCTTACGACTCTAGAACTTGCCACGACGATACATTCCCGGTCCTTACCAACTTAAACCCGAGTAAATAAATGACGGAGGCATTAGGACTAACCCTTTTTATTTCTACACCATTATTTTTCTTTTTTTTTACCACCTACCCAAAATCCCCTTAGTTGACCCCTTTGAGCCTAAATCTTTTCATTTCATAACCCAAAACAAACACCTTTTCACCCACCAAAACCTTTTTATTTTTAAACCCTTTGTTTTAGTAACAAGCTTGGTTTTTCTTATCACTTTCAAAATAAAATAAAAATTCTGATGATGATGATGATGAAGCAAAAGAAAAATAAACAAACAAGTTTTCCAAAAATAACTTTGTTTGAATAATGGCTTCATCAAAATAAAAACTTCACAAATAAAAAGTCTTACGAAAACCGACGCTTTTTACGCCTTTCGCCCTTTTACTAACCACTAACCCAACCACCTACCCTTAACCTAAGCCTAACCCTTCACCCTAAAAGTCCTCTTGAATTTTACAAAGGTGTATAGTTAAAAAGGAGGAGGATTGATTGCTTGGCAAGCTTATGGTAGGGGTAAGTTCCATGTCGCTCTCGAGTGATCCACTAAAATACATCTTCGGCCGAGTGTTGAGTGATCCCCCGTGAGGTATGTGAACTTGTATATAAGTGGAATTTTAAAAAACAGGCATGTTATGCCCTAATAAGTAATTTATCTTATGTAATGTTTTAAATAAATCATGACGAATAGGATTGTGAATAAATAAAAATAAAACTTAATAAAGAATCTTGGAAATCCCGACACTCTTCGACAAGCTCAAAAACCTTTTCTTCTACCCATTCCATTTGGGAGTGTATAGCCACATTATAAAAGAGTTTTGCTTGAGGACAAGCAAAGATTCAAGTGTGGGGGTATTTGATGTGCAGAAAATGCAACATATAAATTACATCAATTGTGGCATAAAACTAACCCTTTTTTAGTACTAATGTTGGAAAAAGTGTGTTTTTGTCTTCCTTTTTGTATTTTCAGGATTAAATGAGCTCAAATGAACAAAAGAAGCAAAAGGGAAGCTAAATCTAACATAAATATAAGAAAAGGAACAAACGTGGCATGCCCGGCCTCCCCGACAGCATCTTCCCAAGCAAAACAAGAGAACAGAAGGCTGAACACGCCCCGTGCTCAATGAGCACGGGGGCGTGCCCAAGTGTCAGCAGAAAAGACAAAGCTATAGAAGCTTCTATCAACCACCACGGGGTCGTGCTCAGTGGACACGGGGCTATGGTCAACTCTAAGATTCACAGAATCTGGGGAAATCTTGATAGTACAGATACGCTTCTGCACACGGGGGCGTGCCCAGCGGACACGGTGGCGTGGTCAACTAATACAGACAAACTGCAGATAATGAAGAAAGAGAAGGAAGGTGAACACGGGGCCATGCCCAATGTACACGGGGCCGTGCCCGAGCCTCTGTTCAGCCTATAAATAGGGGTGCTTGGCTCATTTGCAAACAATACCTTGGCACACCACCTCTCTCACACTTCACCCACCACTCACCACCATCACAACACAATCATCCACCACCATCATCCATCGTCCATCGTAGAGTGTGTGAGTCATCTCGGGATCCAAGATTGATCGTAAGAGTTCTTGACAATCAAAAGTGAGTTTTGAGCCTTTATTGAGCATACAAATATATATCTTAAAACTAAATGCTCATTTTTCGTTTCTTGTGTGAATAGCCGTTTGGTTCTTACGACTCTAGAACTTGCCACGACGATACATTCCCGGTCCTTACCAACTTAAACCCGAGTAAATAAATGACGGAGGCATTAGGACTAACCCTTTTTATTTCTACACCATTATTTTTCTTTTTTTTTACCACCTACCCAAAATCCCCTTAGTTGACCCCTTTGAGCCTAAATCTTTTCATTTCATAACCCAAAACAAACACCTTTTCACCCACCAAAACCTTTTTATTTTTAAACCCTTTGTTTTAGTAACAAGCTTGGTTTTTCTTATCACTTTCAAAATAAAAAAAAAAATTCTGATGATGATGATGATGAAGCAAATGAAAAATAAACAAACAAGTTTTCCAAAAATAACTTTGTTTGAATAATGGCTTCATCAAAATAAAAACTTCACAAATAAAAAGTCTTACGAAAACCGACGCTTTTTACGCCTTTCGCCCTTTTACTAACCACTAACCCAACCACCTACCCTTAACCTAAGCCTAACCCTTCACCCTAAAAGTCCTCTTGATATTTACAAAGGTGTATAGTTAAAAAGGAGGAGGATTGATTGCTTGGCAAGCTTATGGTAGGGGTAAGTTCCATGTCGCTCTCGAGTGATCCACTAAAATACATCTTCGGCCGAGTGTTGAGTGATCCCCCGTGAGGTATGTGAACTTGTATATAAGTGGAATTTTAAAAAACAGGCATGTTATGCCCTAATAAGTAATTTATCTTATGTAATGTTTTAAATAAATCATGACGAATAGGATTGTGAATAAATAAAAATAAAACTTAATAAAGAATCTTGGAAATCCCGACACTCTTCGACAAGCCCAAAAACCTTTTCTTCTACCCATTCCATTTGGGAGTGTATAGCCACATTATAAAAGAGTTTTGCTTGAGGACAAGCAAAGATTCAAGTGTGGGGGTATTTGATGTGCAGAAAATGCAACATATAAATTACATCAATTGTGGCATAAAACTAACCCTTTTTTAGTACTAATGTTGGAAAAAGTGTGTTTTTGTCTTCCTTTTTGTATTTTCAGGATTAAATGAGCTCAAATGAACAAAAGAAGCAAAAGGGAAGCTAAATCTAACATAAATATAAGAAAAGGAACAAACGTGGCATGCCCGGCCTCCCCGACAGCATCTTCCCAAGCAAAACAAGAGAACAGAAGGCTGAACACGCCCCGTGCTCAATGAGCACGGGGGCGTGCCCAAGTGTCAGCAGAAAAGACAAAGCTATAGAAGCTTCTATCAACCACCACGGGGTCGTGCTCAGCGGACACGGGGCTGTGGTCAACTCTAAGATTCACAGAATCTGGGGAAATCTTGATAGTACAGATACGCTTCTGCACACGGGGGCGTGCCCAGCGGACACGGTGGCGTGGTCAACTAATACAGACAAACTGCAGATAATGAAGAAAGAGAAGGAAGGTGAACACGGGGCCATGCCCAATGTACACGGGGCCGTGCCCGAGCCTCTGTTCAGCCTATAAATAGGGGTGCTTGGCTCATTTGCAAACAATACCTTGGCACACCACCTCTCTCACACTTCACCCACCACTCACCACCATCACAACACAATCATCCACCACCATCATCCATCGTCCATCGTAGAGTGTGTGAGTCATCTCGGGATCCAAGATTGATCGTAAGAGTTCTTGACAATCAAAAGTGAGTTTTGAGCCTTTATTGAGCATACAAATATATATCTTAAAACTAAATGCTCATTTTTCGTTTCTTGTGTGAATAGCCGTTTGGTTCTTACGACTCTAGAACTTGCCACGACGATACATTCCCGGTCCTTACCAACTTAAACCCGAGTAAATAAATGACGGAGGCATTAGGACTAACCCTTTTTATTTCTACACCATTATTTTTCTTTTTTTTTACCACCTACCCAAAATCCCCTTAGTTGACCCCTTTGAGCCTAAATCTTTTCATTTCATAACCCAAAACAAACACCTTTTCACCCACCAAAACCTTTTTATTTTTAAACCCTTTGTTTTAGTAACAAGCTTGGTTTTTCTTATCACTTTCAAAATAAAAAAAAAATTCTGATGATGATGATGATGAAGCAAAAGAAAAATAAACAAACAAGTTTTCCAAAAATAACTTTGTTTGAATAATGGCTTCATCAAAATAAAAACTTCACAAATAAAAAGTCTTACGAAAACCGACGCTTTTTACGCCTTTCGCCCTTTTACTAACCACTAACCCAACCACCTACCCTTAACCTAAGCCTAACCCTTCACCCTAAAAGTCCTCTTGATATTTACAAAGGTGTATAGTTAAAAAGGAGGAGGATTGATTGCTTGGCAAGCTTATGGTAGGGGTAAGTTCCATGTCGCTCTCGAGTGATCCACTAAAATACATCTTCGGCCGAGTGTTGAGTGATCCCCCGTGAGGTATGTGAACTTGTATATAAGTGGAATTTTAAAAAACAGGCATGTTATGCCCTAATAAGTAATTTATCTTATGTAATGTTTTAAATAAATCATGACGAATAGGATTGTGAATAAATAAAAATAAAACTTAATAAAGAATCTTGGAAATCCCGACACTCTTCGACAAGCCCAAAAACCTTTTCTTCTACCCATTCCATTTGGGAGTGTATAGCCACATTATAAAAGAGTTTTGCTTGAGGACAAGCAAAGATTCAAGTGTGGGGGTATTTGATGTGCAGAAAATGAAACATATAAATTACATCAATTGTGGCATAAAACTAACCCTTTTTTAGTACTAATGTTGGAAAAAGTGTGTTTTTGTCTTCCTTTTTGTATTTTCAGGATTAAATGAGCTCAAATGAACAAAAGAAGCAAAAGGGAAGCTAAATCTAACATAAATATAAGAAAAGGAACAAACGTGGCATGCCCGGCCTCCCCGACAGCATCTTCCCAAGCAAAACAAGAGAACAGAAGGCTGAACACGCCCCGTGCTCAATGAGCACGGGGGCGTGCCCAAGTGTCAGCAGAAAAGACAAAGCTATAGAAGCTTCTATCAACCACCACGGGGTCGTGCTCAGCGGACACGGGGCTGTGGTCAACTCTAAGATTCACAGAATCTGGGGAAATCTTGATAGTACAGATACGCTTCTGCACACGGGGGCGTGCCCAGCGGACACGGTGGCGTGGTCAACTAATACAGACAAACTGCAGATAATGAAGAAAGAGAAGGAAGGTGAACACGGGGCCATGCCCAATGTACACGGGGCCGTGCCCGAGCCTCTGTTCAGCCTATAAATAGGGGTGCTTGGCTCATTTGCAAACAATACCTTGGCACACCACCTCTCTCACACTTCACCCACCACTCACCACCATCACAACACAATCATCCACCACCATCATCCATCGTCCATCGTAGAGTGTGTGAGTCATCTCGGGATCCAAGATTGATCGTAAGAGTTCTTGACAATCAAAAGTGAGTTTTGAGCCTTTATTGAGCATACAAATATATATCTTAAAACTAAATGCTCATTTTTCGTTTCTTGTGTGAATAGCCGTTTGGTTCTTACGACTCTAGAACTTGCCACGACGATACATTCCCGGTCCTTACCAACTTAAACCCGAGTAAATAAATGACGGAGGCATTAGGACTAACCCTTTTTATTTCTACACCATTATTTTTCTTTTTTTTTACCACCTACCCAAAATCCCCTTAGTTGACCCCTTTGAGCCTAAATCTTTTCATTTCATAACCCAAAACAAACACCTTTTCACCCACCAAAACCTTTTTATTTTTAAACCCTTTGTTTTAGTAACAAGCTTGGTTTTTCTTATCACTTTCAAAATAAAAAAAAAATTCTGATGATGATGATGATGAAGCAAAAGAAAAATAAACAAACAAGTTTTCCAAAAATAACTTTGTTTGAATAATGGCTTCATCAAAATAAAAACTTCACAAATAAAAAGTCTTACGAAAACCGACGCTTTTTACGCCTTTCGCCCTTTTACTAACCACTAACCCAACCACCTACCCTTAACCTAAGCCTAACCCTTCACCCTAAAAGTCCTCTTGATATTTACAAAGGTGTATAGTTAAAAAGGAGGAGGATTGATTGCTTGGCAAGCTTATGGTAGGGGTAAGTTCCATGTCGCTCTCGAGTGATCCACTAAAATACATCTTCGGCCGAGTGTTGAGTGATCCCCCGTGAGGTATGTGAACTTGTATATAAGTGGAATTTTAAAAAACAGGCATGTTATGCCCTAATAAGTAATTTATCTTATGTAATGTTTTAGATAAATCATGACGAATAGGATTGTGAATAAATAAAAATAAAACTTAATAAAGAATCTTGGAAATCCCGACACTCTTCGACAAGCCCAAAAACCTTTTCTTCTACCCATTCCATTTGGGAGTGTATAGCCACATTATAAAAGAGTTTTGCTTGAGGACAAGCAAAGATTCAAGTGTGGGGGTATTTGATGTGCAGAAAATGCAACATATAAATTACATCAATTGTGGCATAAAACTAACCCTTTTTTAGTACTAATGTTGGAAAAAGTGTGTTTTTGTCTTCCTTTTTGTATTTTCAGGATTAAATGAGCTCAAATGAACAAAAGAAGCAAAAGGGAAGCTAAATCTAACATAAATATAAGAAAAGGAACAAACGTGGCATGCCCGGCCTCCCCGACAGCATCTTCCCAAGCAAAACAAGAGAACAGAAGGCTGAACACGCCCCGTGCTCAATGAGCACGGGGGCGTGCCCAAGTGTCAGCAGAAAAGACAAAGCTATAGAAGCTTCTATCAACCACCACGGGGTCGTGCTCAGCGGACACGGGGCTGTGGTCAACTCTAAGATTCACAGAATCTGGGGAAATCTTGATAGTACAGATACGCTTCTGCACACGGGGGCGTGCCCAGCGGACACGGTGGCGTGGTCAACTAATACAGACAAACTGCAGATAATGAAGAAAGAGAAGGAAGGTGAACACGGGGCCATGCCCAATGTACACGGGGCCGTGCCCGAGCCTCTGTTCAGCCTATAAATAGGGGTGCTTGGCTCATTTGCAAACAATACCTTGGCACACCACCTCTCTCACACTTCACCCACCACTCACCACCATCACAACACAATCATCCACCACCATCATCCATCGTCCATCGTAGAGTGTGTGAGTCATCTCGGGATCCAAGATTGATCGTAAGAGTTCTTGACAATCAAAAGTGAGTTTTGAGCCTTTATTGAGCATACAAATATATATCTTAAAACTAAATGCTCATTTTTCGTTTCTTGTGTGAATAGCCGTTTGGTTCTTACGACTCTAGAACTTGCCACGACGATACATTCCCGGTCCTTACCAACTTAAACCCGAGTAAATAAATGACGGAAGCATTAGGACTAACCCTTTTTATTTCTACACCATTATTTTTCTTTTTTTTTACCACCTACCCAAAATCCCCTTAGTTGACCCCTTTGAGCCTAAATCTTTTCATTTCATAACCCAAAACAAACACCTTTTCACCCACCAAAACCTTTTTATTTTTAAACCCTTTGTTTTAGTAACAAGCTTGGTTTTTCTTATCACTTTCAAAATAAAAAAAAAATTCTGATGATGATGATGATGAAGCAAAAGAAAAATAAACAAACAAGTTTTCCAAAAATAACTTTGTTTGAATAATGGCTTCATCAAAATAAAAACTTCACAAATAAAAAGTCTTACGAAAACCGACGCTTTTTACGCCTTTCGCCCTTTTACTAACCACTAACCCAACCACCTACCCTTAACCTAAGCCTAACCCTTCACCCTAAAAGTCCTCTTGATATTTACAAAGGTGTATAGTTAAAAAGGAGGAGGATTGATTGCTTGGCAAGCTTATGGTAGGGGTAAGTTCCATGTCGCTCTCGAGTGATCCACTAAAATACATCTTCGGCCGAGTGTTGAGTGATCCCCCGTGAGGTATGTGAACTTGTATATAAGTGGAATTTTAAAAAACAGGCATGTTATGCCCTAATAAGTAATTTATCTTATGTAATGTTTTAAATAAATCATGACGAATAGGATTGTGAATAAATAAAAATAAAACTTAATAAAGAATCTTGGAAATCCCGACACTCTTCGACAAGCCCAAAAACCTTTTCTTCTACCCATTCCATTTGGGAGTGTATAGCCACATTATAAAAGAGTTTTGCTTGAGGACAAGCAAAGATTCAAGTGTGGGGGTATTTGATGTGCAGAAAATGCAACATATAAATTACATCAATTGTGGCATAAAACTAACCCTTTTTTAGTACTAATGTTGGAAAAAGTGTGTTTTTGTCTTCCTTTTTGTATTTTCAGGATTAAATGAGCTCAAATGAACAAAAGAAGCAAAAGGGAAGCTAAATCTAACATAAATATAAGAAAAGGAACAAACGTGGCATGCCCGGCCTCCCCGACAGCATCTTCCCAAGCAAAACAAGAGAACAGAAGGCTGAACACGCCCCGTGCTCAATGAGCACGGGGGCGTGCCCAAGTGTCAGCAGAAAAGACAAAGCTATAGAAGCTTCTATCAACCACCACGGGGTCGTGCTCAGCGGACACGGGGCTGTGGTCAACTCTAAGATTCACAGAATCTGGGGAAATCTTGATAGTACAGATACGCTTCTGCACACGGGGGCGTGCCCAGCGGACACGGTGGCGTGGTCAACTAATACAGACAAACTGCAGATAATGAAGAAAGAGAAGGAAGGTGAACACGGGGCCATGCCCAATGTACACGGGGCCGTGCCCGAGCCTCTGTTCAGCCTATAAATAGGGGTGCTTGGCTCATTTGCAAACAATACCTTGGCACACCACCTCTCTCACACTTCACCCACCACTCACCACCATCACAACACAATCATCCACCACCATCATCCATCGTCCATCGTAGAGTGTGTGAGTCATCTCGGGATCCAAGATTGATCGTAAGAGTTCTTGACAATCAAAAGTGAGTTTTGAGCCTTTATTGAGCATACAAATATATATCTTAAAACTAAATGCTCATTTTTCGTTTCTTGTGTGAATAGCCGTTTGGTTCTTACGACTCTAGAACTTGCCACGACGATACATTCCCGGTCCTTACCAACTTAAACCCGAGTAAATAAATGACGGAGGCATTAGGACTAACCCTTTTTATTTCTACACCATTATTTTTCTTTTTTTTTACCACCTACCCAAAATCCCCTTAGTTGACCCCTTTGAGCCTAAATCTTTTCATTTCATAACCCAAAACAAACACCTTTTCACCCACCAAAACCTTTTTATTTTTAAACCCTTTGTTTTAGTAACAAGCTTGGTTTTTCTTATCACTTTCAAAATAAAATAAAAATTCTGATGATGATGATGATGAAGCAAAAGAAAAATAAACAAACAAGTTTTCCAAAAATAACTTTGTTTGAATAATGGCTTCATCAAAATAAAAACTTCACAAATAAAAAGTCTTACGAAAACCGACGCTTTTTACGCCTTTCGCCCTTTTACTAACCACTAACCCAACCACCTACCCTTAACCTAAGCCTAACCCTTCACCCTAAAAGTCCTCTTGATATTTACAAAGGTGTATAGTTAAAAAGGAGGAGGATTGATTGCTTGGCAAGCTTATGGTAGGGGTAAGTTCCATGTCGCTCTCGAGTGATCCACTAAAATACATCTTCGGCCGAGTGTTGAGTGATCCCCCGTGAGGTATGTGAACTTGTATATAAGTGGAATTTTAAAAAACAGGCATGTTATGCCCTAATAAGTAATTTATCTTATGTAATGTTTTAAATAAATCATGACGAATAGGATTGTGAATAAATAAAAATAAAACTTAATAAAGAATCTTGGAAATCCCGACACTCTTCGACAAGCCCAAAAACCTTTTCTTCTACCCATTCCATTTGGGAGTGTATAGCCACATTATAAAAGAGTTTTGCTTGAGGACAAGCAAAGATTCAAGTGTGGGGGTATTTGATGTGCAGAAAATGCAACATATAAATTACATCAATTGTGGCATAAAACTAACCCTTTTTTAGTACTAATGTTGGAAAAAGTGTGTTTTTGTCTTCCTTTTTGTATTTTCAGGATTAAATGAGCTCAAATGAACAAAAGAAGCAAAAAGGGAAGCTAAATCTAACATAAATATAAGAAAAGGAACAAACGTGGCATGCCCGGCCTCCCCGACAGCATCTTCCCAAGCAAAACAAGAGAACAGAAGGCTAAACACGCCCCGTGCTCAATGAGCACGGGGGCGTGCCCAAGTGTCAGCAGAAAAGACAAAGCTATAGAAGCTTCTATCAACCACCACGGGGTCGTGCTCAGCGGACACGGGGCTGTGGTCAACTCTAAGATTCACAGAATCTGGGGAAATCTTGATAGTACAGATACGCTTCTGCACACGGGGGCGTGCCCAGCGGACACGGTGGTGTGGTCAACTAATACAGACAAACTGCAGATAATGAAGAAAGAGAAGGAAGGTGAACACGGGGCCATGCCCAATGTACACGGGGCCGTGCCCGAGCCTCTGTTCAGCCTATAAATAGGGGTGCTTGGCTCATTTGCAAACAATACCTTGGCACACCACCTCTCTCACACTTCACCCACCACTCACCACCATCACAACACAATCATCCACCACCATCATCCATCGTCCATCGTAGAGTGTGTGAGTCATCTCGGGATCCAAGATTGATCGTAAGAGTTCTTGACAATCAAAAGTGAGTTTTGAGCCTTTATTGAGCATACAAATATATATCTTAAAACTAAATGCTCATTTTTCGTTTCTTATGTGAATAGCCGTTTGGTTCTTACGACTCTAGAACTTGCCACGACGATACATTCCCGGTCCTTACCAACTTAAACCCGAGTAAATAAATGACGGAGGCATTAGGACTAACCCTTTTTATTTCTACACCATTATTTTTCTTTTTTTTACCACCTACCCAAAATCCCCTTAGTTGACCCATTTGAGCCTAAATCTTTTCATTTCATAACCCAAAACAAACACCTTTTCACCCACCAAAACCTTTTTATTTTTAAACCCTTTGTTTTAGTAACAAGCTTGGTTTTTCTTATCACTTTCAAAATAAAAAAAAATTCTGATGATGATGATGATGAAGCAAAAGAAAAATAAACAAACAAGTTTTCCAAAAATAACTTTGTTTGAATAATGGCTTCATCAAAATAAAAACTTCACAAATAAAAAGTCTTACGAAAACCGACGCTTTTTACGCCTTTCGCCCTTTTACTAACCACTAACCCAACCACCTACCCTTAACCTAAGCCTAACCCTTCACCCTAAAAGTCCTCTTGATATTTACAAAGGTGTATAGTTAAAAAGGAGGAGGATTGATTGCTTGGCAAGCTTATGGTAGGGGTAAGTTCCATGTCGCTCTCGAGTGATCCACTAAAATACATCTTCGGCCGAGTGTTGAGTGATCCCCCGTGAGGTATGTGAACTTGTATATAAGTGGAATTTTAAAAAACAGGCATGTTATGCCCTAATAAGTAATTTATCTTATGTAATGTTTTAAATAAATCATGACGAATAGGATTGTGAATAAATAAATATAAAACTTAATAAAGAATCTTGGAAATCCCGACACTCTTCGACAAGCCCAAAAACCTTTTCTTCTACCCATTCCATTTGGGAGTGTATAGCCACATTATAAAAGAGTTTTGCTTGAGGACAAGCAAAGATTCAAGTGTGGGGGTATTTGATGTGCAGAAAATGCAACATATAAATTACATCAATTGTGGCATAAAACTAACCCTTTTTTAGTACTAATGTTGGAAAAAGTGTGTTTTTGTCTTCCTTTTTGTATTTTCAGGATTAAATGAGCTCAAATGAACAAAAGAAGCAAAAGGGAAGCTAAATCTAACATAAATATAAGAAAAGGAACAAACGTGGCATGCCCGGCCTCCCCGACAGCATCTTCCCAAGCAAAACAAGAGAACAGAAGGCTGAACACGCCCCGTGCTCAATGAGCACGGGGGCGTGCCCAAGTGTCAGCAGAAAAGACAAAGCTATAGAAGCTTCTATCAACCACCACGGGGTCGTGCTCAGCGGACACGGGGCTGTGGTCAACTCTAAGATTCACAGAATCTGGGGAAATCTTGATAGTACAGATACGCTTCTGCACACGGGGGCGTGCCCAGCGGACACGGTGGCGTGGTCAACTAATACAGACAAACTGCAGATAATGAAGAAAGAGAAGGAAGGTGAACACGGGGCCATGCCCAATGTACACGGGGCCGTGCCCGAGCCTCTGTTCAGCCTATAAATAGGGGTGCTTGGCTCATTTGCAAACAATACCTTGGCACACCACCTCTCTCACACTTCACCCACCACTCACCACCATCACAACACAATCATCCACCACCATCATCCATCGTCCATCGTAGAGTGTGTGAGTCATCTCGGGATCCAAGATTGATCGTAAGAGTTCTTGACAATCAAAAGTGAGTTTTGAGCCTTTATTGAGCATACAAATATATATCTTAAAACTAAATGCTCATTTTTCGTTTCTTGTGTGAATAGCCGTTTGGTTCTTACGACTCTAGAACTTGCCACGACGATACATTCCCGGTCCTTACCAACTTAAACCCGAGTAAATAAATGACGGAGGCATTAGGACTAACCCTTTTTATTTCTACACCATTATTTTTCTTTTTTTTTTACCACCTACCCAAAATCCCCTTAATTGACCCCTTTGAGCCTAAATCTTTTCATTTCATAACCCAAAACAAACACCTTTTCACCCACCAAAACCTTTTTATTTTTAAACCCTTTGTTTTAGTAACAAGCTTGGTTTTTCTTATCAGTTTCAAAATAAAAAAAAATCTGATGATGATGATGATGAAGCAAAAGAAAAATAAACAAACAAGTTTTCCAAAAATAACTTTGTTTGAATAATGGCTTCATCAAAATAAAAACTTCACAAATAAAAAGTCTTACGAAAACCGACACTTTTTACGCCTTTCGCCCTTTTACTAACCACTAACCCAACCACCTACCCTTAACCTAAGCCTAACCCTTCACCCTAAAAGTCCTCTTGAATTTTACAAAGGTGTATAGTTAAAAAGGAGGAGGATTGATTGCTTGGCAAGCTTATGGTAGGGGTAAGTTCCATGTCGCTCTCGAGTGATCCACTAAAATACATCTTCGGCCGAGTGTTGAGTGATCCCCCGTGAGGTATGTGAACTTGTATATAAGTGGAATTTTAAAAAACAGGCATGTTATGCCCTAATAAGTAATTTATCTTATGTAATGTTTTAAATAAATCATGACGAAAAGGATTGTGAATAAATAAAAATAAAACTTAATAAAGAATCTTGGAAATCCCGACACTCTTCGACAAGCCCAAAAACCTTTTCTTCTACCCATTCCATTTGGGAGTGTATAGCCACATTATAAAAGAGTTTTGCTTGAGGACAAGCAAAGATTCAAGTGTGGGGGTATTTGATGTGCAGAAAATGCAACATATAAATTACATCAATTGTGGCATAAAACTAACCCTTTTTTAGTACTAATGTTGGAAAAAGTGTGTTTTTGTCTTCCTTTTTGTATTTTCAGGATTAAATGAGCTCAAATGAACAAAAGAAGCAAAAGGGAAGCTAAATCTAACATAAATATAAGAAAGGAAACAAACGTGGCATGCCCGGCCTCCCCGACAGCATCTTCCCAAGCAAAACAAGAGAACAGAAGGCTGAACACGCCCCGTGCTCAGTGAGCACGGGGGCGTGCCCAAGTGTCAGCAGAAAAGACAAAGCTATAGAAGCTTCTATGAACCACCACGGGGTCGTGCTCAGCGGACACGGGGCTGTGGTCAACTCTAAGATTCACAGAATCTGGGGAAATCTTGATAGTACAGATACGCTTCTGCACACGGGGGCGTGCCCAGCGGACACGGTGGCGTGGTCAACTAATACAGACAAACTGCAGATAATGAAGAAAGAGAAGGAAGGTGAACACGGGGCCATGCCCAATGTACACGGGGCCGTGCCCGAGCCTCTGTTCAGCCTATAAATAGGGGTGCTTGGCTCATTTGCAAACAATACCTTGGCACACCACCTCTCTCACACTTCACCCACCACTCACCACCATCACAACACAATCATCCACCACCATCATCCATCGTCCATCGTAGAGTGTGTGAGTCATCTTGGGATCCAAGATTGATCGTAAGAGTTCTTGACAATCAAAGGCCATATTTGCCTAAGTCTCTTACATCACTTTGTGAAGACAAGTGTCTAGTGTAATACTTTTTATTTTTAATCTTTTCACACTTTTTACTTGGTTATGTATTAATGACTTTAATAACTAGTTTTCTTATGTTGAAGGTGATTCTTCCTTATCATTTGTCTGTGGTGTCTTGGAATTATTTTACTGTCTATATAAAATAAAAGATTTTCACCATTCATATCTCCACGGTCTATATGGAGATATGTTGGCTACCTGGTCGGGGGTTAAGGGAACGGTTTGGTAAGAGTCTTGCCTTGTTCAGTGTATAGATCCTGCAAGGACTTGGTCAAATTTAGTAGGATCTCCTTCAATACCCACCGGTATTGGATGGCGGGGGTCCAAACTCTTTAATCCCCTCATATGTAAGCTACTATTAATACTTTAACCCGGCTACTTAGGACTGTATCCCTGCTGACTCAGACTACTTAGCCAAGGGTAACATCACCTTCAAAAGAGGGGCCTACCATAATATGCATTAATAACTTAATTAATTATCTTTCAATAATCCAACCCTTTAGGATTGTATCCTTGCTGACTCAAACTACTGGGTTGAGGGTAACGTCACCTTCAAAAGAGTGCAAAAGTGCGAAAGTGATTCATCTTGTCTAAGTGCAAAAGTGCGGAAATAATCAAAGGTTACACTAAACACGAGTCGGAGCCAAGTGATTCATCTTGTCTATTTGTTTTTACTTTTATTTTATTTTTTTCAGCATTTTAGTTAGTTTTTGTTTTTCTAGTTTAAAACGTTTTTTCTAACTTTTGATGTGATTAGACGTTGAGGATAAACCGGTACTAAAAGCTCTTGTGTCCTTGGACGACATCGGTATCTTGCCAACACTATACTACGCTCACGATGGGTGCACTTGCCCATATGTGTGTTTGGTGTTAGTAAAATATCGTGTTTTATAAATTTAAAACTTGACTAACATGTAAAAATGGCTTAAAATATACTTAAACTTATATATACACACCACACCCATGAAAAACCTTGCTGGAAATCTGCCATGGGATGCTTCATAATCCCTTAAAATGTCTAATTCATCAAAGTACTCTGGCTCTTCTAGTGAATCAAATGAATCCCAAAAAGAATCATAATTAAATCGCCATGAGTCTGCGGGTTTCTGTGGAGGCATAGTGTAGCCTTGACATTCAACGTGCTGTGCTTTAATGATCCTCCCGAGACTTGGAACCAACACACGTCTAAGTGGACTGGAGTAGCCAACGAAGATACCTTCCAAATTCTTCGAACCAAACTTTCCATCGGGATCTAGAACAGTGCAGGGAGACCCGAACGGCTCTAGGTATTCAAGATTTGTATTGCGATTTTTGATCAACTGAAAACACGTTTTATTATGCTTCTTCATAGTGAGTACCCAGTTGAGAGTATAGTAAGCGACAGATGCAGCTTCTCCCCAAAAGTTTATAGGTAACTTGGAGTCAGCTAGCATTGTTCTTGCCGTTTCGATCAGCGTCCGGTTTTTTCTTTCTGCAACTCCATTCTGCTGTGGAGTGTATGGAATGCTGAACTCTTGCAATATACCTTTCTCGTCACAGAATTCTTCCATTCTGTTGTTTTTGAACTCCGTATCGTTGTCACTCCGTAGTCTGCATATGCGGGTCTGGTACAGGTTCTCTATCTTTCTGAATAATCTCAGCAAACTCTCAAATGTTTCATCTTTAGACTTCAGGAACATCAGCCACTAGAATCTCGAATAGTCATCTATAACCACTAGGCAGTAAAGATCTGCAATAATGCTATTGACATTCATAGGACCGAAAAGATCCATGTGAAGTCTTTCAAGTGGCTTTGAGACTGAATTCAACATTTTTCTCGGATGAGATTTCTTGTGTTGCTTTCCTTTCAAACAGCTAATACATTCTCCCTCCAGGTGAAAATTCTTCAGATGAACACCTTTAACAAGATCGTTATGCACCAGATAGTTCATCTTACGTAGGTGAATGTAGCCCATTTTTCGATGCCACAGCACTGACTCCCTCTCAGTAGCTTTCGATACGAAACACTGAGGTTGACCCATGGTAGTCGTAGGAACGCTCATGTCCAACACGTACAGATCGTTTACCCTTGGTGCTTGCATGATGATCCATTCCTCGGGGACAACAAACCCTGGATTCAGAATCAGACATTCCTTGTCAGTAAAATGAGTTGTGTACATCCTGTCACAAATCTGAGAAATGCTGAGCAAGTTGTTCTCCAATTTTGGTATGTAGTGGACTCTTTCAAAAGTAAAGACACCGTTTAATAACGTGCCTTCCCCGATAATACGTCCTCCTTGGTTTCCCACAAAACCGACATAACCACCGTTGAAACCTCTAACGTCGTATAGAAGGGTCTTTCGCCCTGTCATGTGCCGGGACGCTCCACTATCCATAATCCACTTCGAAATAGATCTTGGGAGCTCCTGCACATTTGAAAACAATTTAGTTAGAAGTTCTAGCAACCCAAGCCTCCTTTGACTCGGGTAGCTTGACGTTAAGGTGATTTGTCTTTGTGTACAATGGTGGGAAGTTTTCATCGTTCATTTTCAAACTTTCCTCGGTTCCAACCTCAACCTTTTTGTATAGAAATAATTCATCTTCATTAGGTTGACCAGATAGTTGAACCTTCTTTGGAACATACTTCTTACACGGTGGGGTTGAAGTTTGTTTCTCGAGTTTCTTGTACAAATTCAAAGGTACATCCATATTTACCGTTTTGGTTGAAGACGATTGTTTTGACTAAACCTTTGGTTTTACTTCATCAGATGTATTGGCTTGTGATTTTGACTTTGGCATCCATGTCTGTTGAGGAGAAGCAACCCGTTTGTAAAGTTTATCAATTTTCTTTACCGGTTGTGATGGGACCGGTTGTTTAACAGGTTTAACTTCTGTTTTAACCTTTTCAGATTTCGAAATCTTCTTCTCAACATACATAGGCGCTTTGCCTTTGACATCGTTTGCTTTCTTTGGGTTCTCAACAACCACAGAGTTAGGTTTTTGGTTTGGACATTTTCATGCAATGTGCCCAGATTGATTGCATCTGAAGCAAGTTCGGGTATCGACATCCCGACTTTTACCTTTGGTCTGCGGCTGTGAGGCCTTTTTAGAAAAAAATTCTTCATTTGTTTTTGAAAAGGTTTCCGATTCTTTTTTGGAAATTGAGCTTGAGCTCTTGACAAACACCTTTTTTCAACAAACTTTTGTTTCTGAAAGTTCTTTCTTGGGTAATTCTTGCCACCCTGATATCCACCTGACCATTTGTTTTGATTGTTTTTGTTAAACCTTGGTGGTACAACAGGTTTCTTGTAGTAAGATTTATCACGTTCAAAGCTCAAAATCCTCTTAGAACTTTTTAACCCCTTAACCTCAGAAACATCGATCTCAACAAGTTTAAAAACCTTATTCAGTTTATCCAAATTCACATTCTCGATCGGAAACTCAATATCCGAGTACAACTTATCCAAACCTTGCATCTTGTACATGACCAGGCTTGGCTCATCACTTAAGTTGTTCTTGGATTTTGGTTTCGGGATGTAGTTGTTTAGAAAACATTCTTCATGCTCAACTGTTATTTCACTGTCAGATTTTAGTACATTTTTTACAACTTCAGATTGAATACTGTCATCATCAGTTTATGAAGTGTATGTGACATCAATGTTTTTTGGAAGTTTTTCAACATCAGTTTTATCACTTGTTTCTGATTCATTTACCAGCCCATATTGTTTCTTTGAAAAGTTATTAAGCACAGGCGGTGAAACTTGGTGATAACCTACCCCAGTTCCAACTGAGTAAACATCCTCACCAGCTTTGTTCTTCTCAATTGGTTTGGGAACTATGTGTTGAAGAACAAAGCTAGCAGAGTTATAGCTGTTAAGCTTCAGATTTATTCTCTCATTTTCGATCTTAGCTTCTTGGAATTGAAGCTTGAGATTTGCAATCTCATCCAGTTGTTGGTTTATCAGTTTTTCTTTCGCTTGAAGAACTCCTGATAGATGAGTATTTTCTATGTAAGTTTTTCCATTACGTTCATCTGAATCTTTTGCCGTTCTTTTCAACTTGTCAAAATTTTTTTGAAATTTTTCTATTTTCAATAGTTAATTTTTCATTTTCCTTTTGAAAACGTTCAACATCATTTTTATCTTTTTCAATCTTTTTGGTTAATTCTTTGATTCTTTCATTTGAAGCTTTAACCAGTTTATCTCGACTTAGAACTTCTCTATTAATTGCTGGATTCTTTGGTTTGAGAGATATGCATGTGTGTTGCAGACTTTGCACTCTTTCGTGCAACCTCTGCAAGCACTTTCAGTTTTAGCACTGTTAGCCTTACCTGATTCGTTTTCTGAACCACTACTACTGACCTCTCCTGATGACTCAGAGTTAGAAGTAGACTTGGAATCTACCTCAAGTGCTTTTTCCATTAGAACTTGGTCTGCCATCTTTGTCAGATTCTCGGCTGTTATCTCCTTTTTAGTGTCAATGATCCGTTTGTCTACTTTCTTTGGTTCCAGGGACCATAGATATCTTTCACGACTCTCCTGTTTGAGCCTTTCTTTCTCGGCTCTGTTTGCATTGTCGATCTTGATCTGTTCTTCAACTGGCAGGACAACTTTTATAAGAGTTTCCAAATCAATGGTTGATGGATCGATGCAAATATTACCCTTTGGATCCAAGTAACACTCACGATCCGGATCCCATCTTCTAGCCTTTTTAGCTTCTTTGTAAGCTTCAAAGATCTTTTGCTTCTGTCTTTGAGCTATAGACCTTTCTCAGTTGTATGTTGACTCAGTAGTTGCCATAAATGCGTAACCGACAACGTCTTCTTCGGGTAAAACTTTGCTCCAATTAAATCCCTCATCATCTTGAATTACTGCCAACGCTCTCGATTTTTCTTTTGGAGTTTCTTCAATCTGCTTCATCCTGGGTGGCTCCTCACGGTTTCGATGATAGATCGCCTTCTTGTAATAATCATCATGAAATGGATTGGCAGTCTCATCAGTTGCAGTGTTTCGGCATTCTCGTTTGAAATGTCCCTTCTACTTGCACTTAAAGCAAGTCACCTTAGATTTTTTGAAGCTAAGCTTTGTTGAAGGACCTCCAATAGTGTTTCTCCCAGTAATTTCCATAAATCTTTGAGCTCTGTGAATCACACTTGCCATGCGCCATCGTATGTCGATTAGCTCCATCTCCTCTGGATCGATTTGATCGTAGTCTTCTTTGGTCAGATTGGTGTTCCCAATCTTTACGGCTACTAAGCCCTCGTACGACTCCAGAATTGATGCTAGAAATACCATCTGCTGCTTTGCTGTTTCTTAGTTGAAATTCTGTGTGTTGTTCAGATTAACAGTAATGTTGCACTGGAATACATTCTTTGAAGCATTTTGTGACTGCTGATTGTTTGATGCGAATGAAGAAGATGTACTCGAACCAATTCCGTGATAACCGCTATTTAATGAAGAACCGCTGCTGGGCTTTTCTTGAGTCACAGCATTTGAGCTTTCAGCGCTAAAGGCAGTTTTTGGTGAAGTTACTTTTGGGAATCATACTGCAATGATAATATAGATCAACGTTTTGTTAATATGGCGTGCTGCTCACCTTGTTCATCTTCTATATCTCCAGCTCATGACCTTCAAGTTTCTCGATCAACCAGTCTATCATCATATCTGCCATTGACTTGTTGTTTTTGAGCACTAGACCGAAATATTGTCAGTCCTGCTCATTTGGTAAAGCCTCAAACATTTTCTCAATCATTTCATCTTTTTCTTTCTTAATTCCATATCTATCTAATTCTGCCTTCAGATGACAGAATCTTTCAATCATTTGATGTACGCTCTCATTTTTCATAAATGCAAATAAATCAAATTCCTTTTTCAACTGACTTTTCTTATTTTTCACTATTTCCTCACCCCCCCCCCCCCCGTGCATTTCTTTTCAAGCTTTGACCACAAATCTTCGATTTATCGTAGTCGATCAATGATATGATATCATCTCGAACTGACTGATGTAGTAAGGCAAGACATTTTGGTTCGGATATAAAATCCTCCTGCTCTTGTTCTATCAAGTTTTCATGATCTTCCCTCGAAGCTTTGAAACCATTTTTCATGCATTTCCAGCTATCGTATGAAAATGCCTTCAACCACCCATCGAACCGCTTAGCCCATCTGTTATAATCCTCGATCGCCATTAGCTTTGGAGGTTTGTTGTACGTGTCGTATGCATTGTCGACACTCAATGACTTAGAAATTGTCTTGGTAGCAGTCTTTGGGTTCGTGTTGGTATTTGTGTTGGAAAATGTGTCTCCTGTGTTGTAGGCAAAAATATCGCTGAAAGGATTCATGAATTCGTCTGCCATGATCGTACCTGAAAAGTCAAACACTTGGTCAAATTTCAAAAAGTCAAACACTTGCATCGAATGGTCTTTCGTACGAATGGCACAACTGATCAAAGTAACAACTGATGCCAAGTGACGAATGCCCCTCCGGTCGGATGGCTATCCGATCGGATGGTCGTTCGTTAAATGTGAAGTTAAACTTTGTAAGACAAAAATACTTATCCTATCGGATGAGTATGTCGTCAGCTACTTAAGCAAGAACAATAACATGTGTGATCCGATCGGATGGCTATCCGATCGGATGACTGACGTCAGCAACACACGTAAAAATTTTCATGTTTTTGATCGATTTGGACGTGTTTTAGCTTGAATTTTGTTATGAAAATTGTATGAGTGATCTATAACAAATTCCGATCCGTTTGATGTCAATTTTAGTCCATTTTGTCCATAAATTATCCGTCAATTTTGAGTTTTTCTGAGTTTTAGGTGTGAAAATATGAAAAACAGATAGAAATGTAGAAGAAGATGATGAAAATGGTCAAAATCTCCAGTGAGATTTGACTAATAACGGCTGAAATCCATGTTAAATCGCTATAACTATCTTCGATTCGACCTCCTCCAGCTCTGATACCACTTGTGAGTGATGCAGTGATGCTTCTAAAAGATGAAGAATGTGGTGCGAATCGATCAATACAGAGGTGCGAAATCCCTCGACATCGTCAGAGAATCATCAACAACGATATCAACTGTAAACATGTCCAATATCATTGAGAAATGTGAAAGTACAAAGATCCTGATGACAATTGGACAGAGCTTCGCTACACAAACTGGCAAAAAGTTCTAAACTATGACCCCTACACTCCTGTTTATAGGAAACTTGGGAGAGGTGGAGTCATCTGGTCAGATGGTCATCTGTCCGGATGGCCATCCGTCCGGATCACTTTACAAACTTAGGATCCGTCTCCCGTGTCGTCTAGGTGTAAAATAACATACATACAAAACTGTACAATTACACAAACATGACAAAATACATAGACTCGATACAGACGGAAGCTACAGACATAATGCACTAACAATAATTATTCTGGTTTTCCTGATTTACTTCGTTATCCATCTGGATTGTAAACATTTATCAGGTATTAATATCACAGTATAAGATTTACTACAAACAATCACACAAGCAGATTGATCAAAAACTTCGAACATTGCAACTTACTCTTTATATATATATGTATATATATATATATATATATGTATATATGTATATATATATATATATAGTGGAGGGTTCAAATGAGAAGAATTTTTTTGTAAGAAGAAAAAAGAAGAAGTTTTAACCAATAAGAATGCTTCATTTTACTTCATTTAATATTTGTATTTAATTTTAATATAAGGGTATATTGGTAAATTTACATAAATCATTAATTTGTATGCTTCCCCTTTAATAACTAGCTAAATTAAATTTGTAACTCCTTTTCAAAATATATACTTTTTCCAAATTAAAAAAAAAACAACTTAATTTAAATTGTAGAATAAATTACTAGTTGTGTAGGATAAATTACGAGTTGTGTAGGATATATTTTGAGGTGTGTAGGATAAATTTCGACTGTGTAGGATAAAATTCTATAATGTGTATGATATATGTAGAAAAATTTTGATATGTGTAGGTTTTGTAGATTATATGTAGGATAATTAATGATTAGTTGACTAATTAATTAAAGAGGGAAAAATTAATGATATGAGTTATAAATGAAATAACATTTTACTAATATGCCCTTTCTTCTTTTTCTTCTCAAATTAAATTTCTTCTCAAATGAACCTTCCCCTATATATATATATATATATATATATATATATATATATATATATATATATGCATCGATTACATCTTACATGTAAAAATTAAAATATACTAGTAATTATGCATCGATAAGTATTTTAGTTTATCAATTCTAGTTGATTGATTTGATTTTTTTTTCAGAGTACAAAATTACATACGTATAAATATTATATATCATGCGCTGGCTTGTCTAGAACTGCATCTCATGCTCGTCATACTTCCATATGAGTTTCTATCCTATCTGACGGATCCGATTTCCATCTTCCACTAACTCTATGCCATATGAGTGAAGTTCCTCCACATTTTCTTGGTTCATGAGTGGTAGTGGTGCTGGAACTGGCTCAGGGTAACGTGGTATGGGTTCTTCGTAAGGGTATGGGTTGTTTAGTATATCCTGAATTGACTTAGTATCATCCCACCACAACTCATATTCTAAAGGGTTCAGGTCAGTATACTATGCTATAGGGTTTGGTGCAGGAATTCTAGTGATCTAACTAGGGTCAAATGTTGGGATTGGGAATTGGTCTCTTGGTTTGGTTCTAGCTCCATTGGTTGGTTAGAGAATAAAGGTAGAAGATGTGGTTCAACTACTTGGTTCTGCTGCTGTATTTGCTAACAGGTGGAAATCAGCTAACTGCCTATCAAGATCCTCCTCCCAAAGTGGTCTATTAGTTTCCTGGGTTTAGGCATTCATTTATCTATTTGCTTTTGCTATTGCTCACTGTTGTTGGAGTTTTTTCATTCTTTTCCTCTTTTCATGCGCTCCTCTACTAAACCAGCCTCTCTTTTTAGGAGGGAATGGCTCCTAAGATTGTGCCTTAAAGATAAAGATTCCTTCTTCAGAATCAGTAGAGTATCATGAGGTTGGTTGGGATGAGGTTCCTTCATTCTTTGGGGAACTAGGTAATTGACGATAAGCGTCAGAGGTACCTTGCTCACTCATATTGTAAACTAACAAATTGTCAAATAACACAAAATAATAATATACATATTTACATAGAATCACATAAGTTATTTCCTAACACAATTGGTAAAAATTTAGGTAATAGGAGAACACCTAAATGGCTAAAACCAGTGGCATTATGTCACAGCCCCTGACCCCTACCCCGGGAGCGGGCGCCGCGAGACAGCAGTCAGGTGGTATCGGTGTTTTATTAATTTGGCAGCGTAAATGAGACATCAGGACAGTAGTTAAGAAATATTATCAGAGTTTTAAAACAACAAACTTTTATAATAATTAAATGGGATAAAACCTAAGTTTCATTGATAATACATTTATATGGATAAAATCCTAATTATTGAAAACATAAACTACTTTTTATTTAGGTAACTTTTATAGTCACTTCTTTAAGCCTTCAGTGCTCTCCCCTGCTGGATTCTATTAGCTTCACATTAAGTTACCGGAAACGCGTTTTAAAAAGATTTTATCAGCAAGAAATACTGGCGAGTGCATCCCAGTTTAATCAAAACAAGCTTTTATAACTTTACAGTATTGAGAGTGATTACATTGTTTATATCTACCAATATACACATTCAGTATTTGTCATGTTCACAGTTCCATGACTGTGGTCATGTTACTCATTGGCTAACTCGTCTTCCAAAAGTAACGGATTACAAGTAGTGTATACAAAACCCCACATACCGGCAGCAATTGTAGAATACATAGACTCAATCACTGTAAGTATAACATAAAACATTTGAGGTTTTGTAAAAACAGTTTGGTAGCAAAAGATAATGACTCACATTGTTGGTTTAGGTAATACTATAGCTTCCTGTTGGTGATCCGGATTATAATCTATTAAAAAATAAACAATGCACACGTGTTAGTAGGATAAACCAAATCACATTAGCCATACATCACGAGACAGAACTCCAACAAACTGAGTCAGGCAGAGCCTTGACATGTGTTACAAAGACCAAGATCAATCGGGTAGGGTAACAAATACGTGATCGGGGGCTAAAATACTTACAACGAGATAGAGCTTCGTGTTTTAGGGGTATTATTCCCGAGCATTTTCGCAATTTAAGGGACAGAGAGAAAAAATTTTGAGCGATTGAAACTGAGGCCAAAGGCCTCCTTTTATAGGCTGGATCGCCACTGGCTCGCGCCCCGCGAGCCACATCTCTCTCTTTCTCGCGGCACGTGAGAGACTAGGCTAGGGCCTAGCCTTGGTTACTCACCAATATAGGTTTGCAGGGTTTAGTGTTACGTGCCACGTTGTGCGTTCGCCAGCTATAGCTCGGTCGTGCCCCACGACTCCCCTGGTGAACTGGGTCGCAGCCCGCGAGCACCATATATTATTTGTTTTAATTGATTTTTATTAATATTAAGGTTATTCAGGATCGTTTACGAGTATACGGGGTATATTTAGGGCGTTAGGGGTGCTTTATGAGGATTGTTATATCATCCCCACCTTGTTTTAAATCGCGTCCTCGAGATCTACTGGAACAGGTGTGGATATTTCCTTTACATTTCTGATTCAAGTTCCCAAGTGTATTCCGGCCCTCTCTTTGAATCCCATTTTACTTTAACCAGAACTAATCTCTTATGTTTGAGATTCTTGATCTTTCTATCTTCAATCTGTAGTGGTTTTTCTACAAACTTAAGTTTCTCATTTACCTCTATGTCCTATAGAGGTATCACTAATGATTCGTTTGCTAAGCACTTCTTAAGATTACATACATGGAATACATCATGTATTCCTGCTATTTTCTCTAGCAGTTGTAGCTGATAAGCTACTGGTCCTATTCTTTTGATAATCTCAAAAGCTCCAATATACCTTGGGCTTAGCTTCCCTCTTTTAACGAATCTGACCACTCCTTTCCATGTAGAAACTTTTAACAATACTTTATCTCCAACTTGAAATTCCAATGGTTTTCGTCTGTTATCTGCATTAGAGGATCACATGCTGCTTTTAGTCTTTCCATGATATGAATAATCTTGTCTGTTGTTTCTTGCACTATCTTTGGTCCAGATAGTTGCTTTTTTCCAATCTCTGCCCAACAGACTAGAGTTCGGCACTTTCATCCATAAAGTGCTTCAAACTGTGCAGCATTGATGCGGGTATGATAGTTATTATTGTAGGAAAATTCTATTAACGGTAAATGATCGTCCCAATTTCCTCCAAAATCAATTACACAGGTTCTAAGCACATCTTCCATTATCTGAATTGTCCTTTCACTTTATCCGTCCGTTTGAGGATAATAAGCTGCACTTAGATTTAACCCGGTTCCCATTGCTTTTTGGAAACTTGTCCAAAAATGAGATGTAAAACGGCTATCTCTGTCAGACACAATAGATAATGGAATTCCATGTAATGAAACTATTTTATTTACATATAACTTGGCTAATTGTTCCATACTAAAGTTTCCTTTATTGGTAAGAAATGAGCAGATTTAGTTAATTTGTCAACAATCACCCAGATTGTATCATTATATGTTCGTGTCTTGTGTAATTTGGTAACAAAGTCCATTATTATCAATTCCCATTTCCATATTTATAACAACTCTCCCAAAATATTTAGAACGTCCCTATACGTCCTAAAATACACCTCGTATACGAAAAACAGCCCGAAATACCTTTATTTTTACAAAAATCAAATAAAAATAATAATTTAAGCCGCTCGCGGGCCGCGACCTCATTGGTTGTGTGCTTCGCGGGGCGCGATCTAGTGAAACCAGGCTTAACCCGGTGCCGCCATGTGTCATGATCGTGTCAAAGCTTAGTCCATGACTGGCCAAGGCTAGGCCCTAGCCAGCCTAGCTCGTGGGGGGCGAAGGCCCTTTTTGTTTCTCTCGTGGGCCGCGAGGAACTCCTGTTGCAGCCCTATAAATAGCAGATTCGAGATTTCAATTTTTGTCGTTCAGAATTTCAATCTCTCTCTCAATTTCTCTGTATTAGAAATAATCTCCGGGCATAATACCCCTAAATTAGCTAGCGAAGCTCTGCCTCGTTGTAAGTATTATAACCCCAGTTACGTATTAGATACTCTGCCCGATTGATCTAGTATGGAACAATTAGCTAGCGAGGCTCTGCCTGACTTAGTCATTGGTGTTCTGTCTTAGGAAGGGGGTATAGCTAATGTAAATTTGGGTTATTATACTAACGCATGTGCATTGTTTAGTTTAATAAATTATAACCAGGAAGTCACAAGGGAAAACCTAAAGTAGCAATGTAAGTTCATCCTCTTTTTAAATGTTTTTTTTTTCTAAACTGTTTTTACAAAACCTCAATTGTTTTACATTATAATTTAGCAGTGATTGGGTATTTGTAATTCTACAATTATCGTCAGTATGTTGGGGTTTTTTATACAAAATGAGTTACTACACTGTGAGTAGTAACATTTCCACCAGTCAGGATTGACAGTGTCGTGGGTGGTAATTGAATAGAAATAAACAAATGCAATTGCTGGATTACCCTCAATACTGTAAAATGATAAAATTTGTTTTGATTAAATTGGGATTCACTCACCAGTATTTCCCACTGACAAATGTTTTTAAAACGCGTTTCAGGTAACAAAATGTGAAAGCCAAATAGAAGACAGCTGGAGAGCCCTGAAGGCTTGGAAAAGTGGCTATAAAAGTTACCTAAATAAAGAAGAAGTTTTATTTGAATAAAATAGGGTTTATCCCTATAACTGATTATGAATGGAAACTTGGGTTTTACCCATGTGTTTAATATTTATAAAATGTGGTGTTTTACTCTGATAAAATATTTCCTAACTACGGTCCTAATGTAAATTCCGCTGCCAAAATGAAATAAACACCGATACCACTGATACTGGTTCATGGCCACCCGTTCCCAAGGATAGGGGCCGGGGGTTGCGACAATATTGGCATTTCTAATTGCTGCAATAACCCTAAAGGTTTCAAATGTTCAGCTTTAAACTGTGAACATGTTAGATACTTAGCAACATAGTTTGTTATATCCTTTTTCATTCCTATCCACCAGAAATTCTTTCTTAAGCCTTGATACATCTTATCACTATAGGGATGTATTGTATACTTAGACTTATAGGCTTCTTCTAATATTCTATGGTGTAGGTTTCCTTGTTTAGCTATCCAAATCCGTTTCTTATGGAATCTCCAAATTCCATCTGTTCATTGTTCTAATTCTTTAATCATACCTTTTAATCTTTCACCATCGTCCTTGATTACTATTTCTTGTATCTTTCTAATTTACTCATTTAAATCTAAAGCAGATTTAATCTTAGAGAGTGTACTCATTTAAATCTAAAGCAGATCTACCATGTTGAAAGCTTTTTCGACCTTTTCATCATCATAAAATGCAAATTTTCCCGGTGGTGGAACTTGATGAAACTCTGAGCCAATGCCTTTCTTGTTTTGCTCAGACTCACCATCTCCCGGTTTTATATTGAAAATACGTTCAAGCAAATATGACGACACGTGATAACTTTTTAACTTGTTGTTGTCCTGTTCTAAATCAGTAATCTGTCGCTTTAGCTTAGCAACATCTTCAATATAGGAATTAACAACACCTTGTTTTATTTCATACATTCGTTTAAGCTCTTTAGTTGTTTCAGAAAGATAATTCATTCTTGATTGAGTAAATTTCATTTCATCTTTCACTTTTTCATATGATTATTTTGTAATGTGATATGCCAATTTTATTGAATCATATTCCTCCTTCATTTCTTGACAAACAATTTCTTTTTGATCACATTCTTCTGTCTTTTTCAAAACATTTTCTTTCAAAACTTCATTTTCTTTTTCTAAATTTTTACATTTTTCCAAAAGTTTTTCATCATTTTCTTTCAAAATCTTTTCGTTTTCTAACATTTCTTTGCATTTATTTTTAAAAACATTTTCAATTTTTGTGAATTGTTTGTCTTTTTCAGTACAAGCACTGCACGTTTCCATGCATTTCTGGCACTGTTCAACGATTTTGTTTTGAGTTTTAGAATTTACCTCAGTGATTGGCACTTCGGTGTTTGCTGCATCTGTCTGATCAGCATCATTCTTCTTTCCTTCAACTCCAACTTCTTCACCAACATCACCAGTTTCCAAATTCTCATTCTTCACTTCTTCTTTCTTCTTAGTTTCTTCAACTTGCTGTTCTTCAGTAACAGCTTTCTCAACTTCTACATTCACCACAACTTCTTCTTTCACTTCAACAACTTCAGCTTTAATCTCTTCAGCTACCTTCTTCAATTCTTCAACCATACACTCAACATTCTTCTTCATTCTCTCTTCATCTCTCTTCTTCAAACTCGATATCATGACTTCTCTTATGAGTTTTTCTAGCTTTTCCTCATAATTTTTGTCTTTTACAGCATTTGAATAAAATTCACCGACCCGAGGAACTACTAGAAGAACATCATCAAAAACTATGTCCTTCTTGGAAACAACAGGTTCACCATATCTGTTGACATAACACTCTGGTTTCTTATCCCATCTTTTGTATCTGACAGCTTCATCATATTCTCTTTGCATATCATTCATTCTGTTCGCAGCCATTCTTATTTCCCTGTCTGTTTTCTCACCCAGAATTTCTTCTCTGGTTTTCTCTTTAACTTCAGCAACAATATTTTCTTCTTTGTTTTCCTCTTTGATTTCAGCAACAAAAACATAATGTTTGTTGTTTGATGGTTTTCTGCCATGAGCTGTTTTTTGAATATCAACACGATCTTCTTCCGGACAAACTTGACTCCAATCATATCCTTCATCATCGTGGATTACAGCACAAGCTCTTGACTTCTCTCTGGGTTTATCTTCGATCATCTTTGGCTCTTCTCTGCTACGGTGGTAAATTGCCTTTCGGTAGTAATCATCATTGAACGGATGTTCATTTCCACCAACCGCAGAATTGTTGCACTCTCTTTTGAAATGACCTTTTTGCTTACATTTGAAGCAGGTCACTTTGGATTTATCAAATCCAAGCTTTGTAGATGCACCACCAAGAGATTGCTTCCCAGTAATTTCCATATATCTCTGAGCTCTGCGGATGCAGCTTTCCAAACACCAACGGATGTCAATGAGTTCCATTTCTTCCGGATCAATCTGGTCGTAGTCTTCTTTGGTTAACTCAGAGTTACCAATCTTGCCTGCAACTAGACCTTCATACGATTCCAGAACAGATGCAAGGAATCGCATTTGTTGCTTAGCTGCATTTATGCTCATTGTCGGGGAATTTTTCAATTTGAGAGCAATATTGCACAGAACTTCTTCAGATTCTTCAGAACTAACTTTTGAAGCAGATGAATGATAACCCGGATCATAACTTGATGAGCTTTTCTGAGGTTCTTTTGTCCTCTCACCACTGAATGCTGTCTGTGGTGATCTATCAGCTTTCACCGAAGGTATATTGCCTTTATAATAAAGACCAACATTCTGCAGATGCGAAGAACTGCTCATCTTGTCCTGCTTTTGTAGCTCAAGTTCATGACTCTCTATCTTTTCTATCAAAACATCAAGAGAAATTGTATCATATAAAGCATCATTTTTCAGGATAAAAACAAACGTTTGCCACTGATCAGCTCGTGGTAACGCTTCAATTACTTTATCAACAATTTCTTCTCTAGTTTTCACAATTTTAAACCTTTCAAGTTCAATTTTTAAATGGCAAAACCTCTCAATCATTTGCCTTACTGTCTCTCCTTTTAAACTGTCAAACAGATCGAATTCCTTTTTTAATAACGCGATTTTGTTTTTCTTAGTTTGTTTACCACCCTCTGCCTTAACCCGTAAAGCTTCCCAAACCGATTTTGAAGTTCCGTCATGTTGCAGTAAAGCAAACATGTCATTTCTGATTGCCAACTGGATCAAAGCAATCATTCTCTGTTCTGCTGAGAATTCTGCTTTGTCATCTTTAGGTAAGTCTTTGAGTGGAAGCTCTTCTCCTTTATCATTAGTCGGCCTTTTGTACCCAAACTCCAAACAAAACCAGCTCTCGTGAGCATAGGCTTTTGCCCAACCAATGAACCTCTCTTTCCACCACGTGTAATCTTCAATGCTTTCCAGAGTTGGTGGCTTCGAGTGTGTTCCGTAGAAGTTATCATTCTTGATGTTTTCATTGATCGCCTTTGTTATGGTTTTCGGTGTGACAGTAGATGTTTCAGATGATTCAGATGTAAACGCGTTGTAGAACGTGTTGTAGAACTCTTCAGCCATGATATGATCTTCTCGATTTACAAGCACCTTAAACCTGAATCACGAACAAACAAACACAATGATTTTAATCAATATCAAACAAATGAATCGGAAGGGTATCCGATTGAGTGAGTCAACACAAGTCAACAGTGAAAATAATCTCGTGACAACGCTGTCCGTTCGGATGAGATTGCTATCCGTTCGGGTGAGATTGAATCCGTTCGGGTGAGATAGTATCCGACTCTTTGACACAAACCACTCTACAAAACGACAAAACTGTTGTCCGATCGAGTGAGTTATCCGACCGGATTACTTGTTGACTTCTTTACCACAATCAATGAAAGTCAATCACACTTGCAACCTAATAACACCTTTCGTGTGAAAATCAATTAAGTGGCAGACAATATTAAATCTTCACATGCAAAGAGACATTCAACAATCCTGAATCAATTCACATGCAATAACAATCAATATGAATTATTATAAATGGCCGACAAATTCAGATATATCTATATGCTTATTTGACCGACGATATGAATTCTATCTATACATGATAATCACATGACAGCAATTAATGAGGACGATACAGCTGTAATGAAGATCACATGCACAATGATTTCAATGATTATCAATGTTGACTAAGTGACAAAGTATTGGGTTCACGTGGCATGCTTAGGTGAAATGCTGTGACACGGATTACTTATCCGTGCGAGTGGATTGCTATGACACGGATTGCTGTGATGCGGATTGCTATTCGTGCGGACAAGTGTCTGTCCGGATAGGTCAACAAGTCAACACGAATTGCTATCCGCGCGAGTGGTCAACCAGTCAACACGGATTGCTGTGACGCGGATTGCTATCCGTGCGGACAAGTAATTCGCTCGGATAGGTCAACAAATAGTCAACAAGGATTGTTATCCGTGCGAGTAATAATTCGCTCCGATAGGTCAACTAAAGTCAAAGCTTTTAAATGAAAATGTAATGCCACGGATTGTTATCCGCGCGAACAATCAGGGTTATCCGCACAAACAATCAGTGTTATCCGCGCGAACAATCAGTGTTATCCACACGAACAATCAGTGTTATCCGCGCGAACAATCAGTCAACAAGTCAACACTTTTAATGAAATGGAACTGAAGATGTATCCGTGCGAGTAACCAGTCAACAAGTTAACACTTTTAATGAAATGGAACTGAAGATGTCTTGACACGGATGGTCATCCGCACCGATTGCCATCCGCGCGGAGAACAGTAACCATAACAGCAGCAACATTCAACATTTTTACAAACTTTTTCGATCAAAAAATCTTAGATTTCTCTCAAACGGCTTTGAATTAAGTTCTGAAAATTTATAGGCTTATAGATCAATTGTTTTCGCACAACATATCCAAAAATCAGCAATTTTTATCCGTAAAAAGTCGTTTAATTTGGCGTTTTTCAGATAAAAACGTGAATAAATGAAAAAGATGAAGAAATAGATCGAATCGGATGCAATTTGAATCTGAAATTGGTGAAATCCTGTGCGAAATCGTGCGTTTGATCCGTGCAATCGAGCTCCTGCTCTGATACCACGTGTTAGGACCGGTTTTGACTCCGAAACGATTGCGAACCGAACGTGTGACGTACGGAATCCGTACACGATCGTGACCGAACACACGAGAAGTAATTATAACTGTGATTCTATTGAAAGATCTGATAACGTACAGCACCTGAATCACGTATACGAAACTTTCTCTCTCTAGGCTTTCTCTCTCTAGCTCTAGATCTCCAAAGCTCCAAATGACCAAAAGTGTCAAAAGTCTCAAACTCTAACCCTAAAGCTACTATTTATAGGCCAAGGCTTTAATGAGAAAACTCATTAATTACAATATTGCCACCTTGCCTTTCTTAACTAGATATTACAATATAAGGCTAGATTTAAACTATTTCAGCTACGGTCTTGAGATGACGGAGGCGATAGACATACTGCACTAACAAGTGATCGGGGGTTAAAATACTTACAACGAGGCAGAGCTTCGTGTTTTAGGGGTATGATATCGAGCAGCGTTTAGCTATTATAGGGACAGAGAGAAAGAAAGAAGTTTTGAACGAGAATGAATGGAGCAGGGGGCTCCTTTTATACCTGACTTCGATGCTCGCGCCAGCCCCGCGACCCAAAGGCTTCGTCCAATTGCGGCCAGCGAGGTAAACCCTAGCTATGGCTAGGTTGCCAGTTTCAACCCTAGGTTCAATAGGTGGTTGACACGTGGCGGGTTTGGGTGTCCGGCAAGGTAAAGGGTCTCGCGCCCCGCGAGCCACCCTTCTGATATAGGTCGCGGCCCGTGAGCGACCCATAGATTTTGTTTAGGGGTATTCGGGTTATTCGGGTTCGATTACGAGTATTCGTGGTATATTTAGATTTTTGTTAAATCTAAGGTTATTCGGGTTCGATTACGAGTATTCGTGGTATATTTAGAACGTTTAGGGGTGTTTTTGAGGGTTGTTATATCATGTGATGACTAGTGGGCGTAACAACACATTTAAGTGATGTGGGTATTAAATTGGCTATATAAATATATAATTGTGGGCCTTTTATGTATAAATTAAATGGTTCATTTAATGCTAAGTATACCTAATTTATGATCAACATTCAACACGTCTATGGCTTAACAGTTAGCAATACTAAGTATACCTAATTTATGATCAACATTCAACACGTCTATGGCTTAACAGGTAACAATAACATACTATGTAACTTATATAAGAAATAAATAAACATTTTTTCTTATAAAGGAACTTGAATAATTAAGAGCAAAACTAAAAAAAATTAGGATTTAACGATATCCTAGAGAAAATAGATTAACAAAACTCATAACAAACACAATTACATGTGATATTTGTAATAAACTAGGTTTTGTCCCGCCCGCGTTGCGTCGCAATAAGCCGAATATTTCTCTCTCGTAACATGTATGTCTGTACAGAGGCAAAATCGGAATTATATTTTGAACAGGAGGCGAAATCATGATTTTAAACTGAGAGCAAAATCATAATTTTGAGCTAGGGGGCAAAACATAATTTTATTTTGGACTGTGGGCAAAAACGTAATTTTGAGCTGAGGGTAGAATCGTAATTTTGAGCTTGAGGAAAAAACAACATTTTATTCTTAGCTGGGGGCAAAAACGTAATTTTAAACGGAGGACGAAACCGTAATTTTAAACTGGGAACAAAATAAAAAAAAAGTTTTTGAACCGAGGGCAAAAGCATATTTTGAGCTAGGGCAAAATTATAATTTTATTTTGAGCTGTGGGCAAAAACGTAATTTTAAACGAAGGACGAAAACGTAATTTTAAACTGGGAATAAAATTAAAAAAATGAGTTGGTCTAATAGGGAAGTGACAGACAGCTAATAATTTTGAGCTAGGGGGAAACATAATTTTATTTTGAACCGGAGGCAAAAATGAAATTTTGAGCAGAGGGCAGAATCGTAATTTTGAGCTAGAGGGAAAAAGAACATTTTATTTTGAACTGATGGCAAAAACGTAATTTTAAACGGAGGGCGAAACCGTAATTTTAAGCTAAGAACAAAATTGAATCGAGGGCAAAAACATAATTTTGAGCTAAGGGCAAAATTATAATTTTATTTTGAGCTAAGGGGCAAAATTATAATTTTATTTTGAGCTGTGGCCAAAACGTAATTTCAAACGAAGGACGAAAGCATAATTTTAAACTGAGAATAAAATTGAATTAAAAATTGGTTGGTCCCTGACACTATTCCTTTAACTTGGTAAGACTGACACTATTCCTTTAACTTGGTAAATGTATATGTAGGATAATACAGATGAACCACCTTGGGTGAGCATATATCGGGTCGAACCGAAAAAACCCGAGAACCAGCCAAACCAATATAGAGGAGACAGGTTTTTTTGGTTCTAAATATTGGTATATAGTCGGGTTCGGGTCGGTTCGATCCAAATTAGAATGATAACCGAGTTCAAGTAGCTGGATCGAAATTTATAAAGTGTGATAATGGGTTAGGGCCCAATTGGCTTTTTAACCTAATTATTTAGGTAATATTAATGCAACGCAACAACACATAATTGTATTATTAAACCTTTAAACTACCTAGAATCTGCTTCATCATCAGTAATCAATTTATCAATTGTTGGCTGCTTTCATCATGAGGTAGAGTCTTCTAGTAAATATACAAAGTCAACAAATAAATAATATCATAAATGAATTCGTACCTTCAATTTGATGGAATGGATTGAAATTAAGTAAGATTGCTTGATTTGTAAATGCCATACACCCTAGTTCAAAGCTTGAATGTTGATTGTTCATCATGTGGTGTTTGTGTACAGTGGCTTTAACTAATGGGGGAAGAAAAATGGAAAAGGTGTAATAATGTTGGGTCGGGTATTCTGTTTCAGACCGAGATACCCGGATTGATAAATATACAGACCCGACCCATGTTCTAAGGTATTTAATAGGATATGATACTTCATTGTTCGTGGTTCTCGGGTCAGGTAAAACTCGGGTAGCTTAGTACTTGGTCGGATGGGTTAGTTTAAAATGCTTTAAAATGCTTACCCCTAATCACCAAAGACTACAACAGTATCTACAAGCTAGACATTCGTTTATATTCCTAACCTTATGTTGTATAATTGAAGTTAGCTTAATACTTAGATATAAATCACAACCTTTTTAGTTTGTTTTATTTAGTATAATTATAGTTTGTTTAATATTTAGAAATAAGGGCGAGGTTCCGCTACAAAGTCCATTTTTCCTACAAAGTGTACAAAGTCTTAAAACACCACTATTTCAGCCATAAAACACACTCAAAACCCACAAATAACATAGTGAAGATCACTAAAACACAATATCCAAACCCAAACATTCCTTAAAAACTTCAAACACACCATCGTATAACTATGAAAATAAAACACAATATGATAATCAACATAAAACACACTAATGTTAGTCATTCGATAATCAAAGCCTTATCATTAAAAAACAACACAAAACCCACGAATATGGTGTTTTAGTAACCTCCACTATGTTATTTGTGGGTTTTGAGTGTGTTTTATGGTTGACATTATGGTGTTTTATGACTTTGTATACTTTGTAGGAAAAATGGACTTTGTAGCCAACTCCCACCCTTAGAAATAAATCACTACCTTTTTTATTTTGTTTTGAACCACCAACTCACACACCTTTTAAACCTTAAATAGTTCATTTAATGCTAAGCATACCTAATTTATGATCAACAAGGCTTCGGGACCATTAGGTCCCGGTTTCTATTCCCACAAGAGGGGTTTTTTCCATATTTATTGGGTGTCCTCCTTAATTGGTGTATTGGCATTATAGCCTAGTGGGGATGGATACGATCGAGTGATTTTACTCGTGACACGATAATACTTCAATGGTTCATCAGCGATCCAAATTTGTGGTTCAAAAAATATAACAAATAAATTTAAAAAAATCTTATAAAGAAACTCGAGTAATTAAGTGCAAAACTAAATAAATAAGGATTTAATGATATCTTAGAGAAAATAGATTAATAAAACTCATAACAAACACAATTATCTTTATGATAAATAAAGATGAATCACCAAAGACTACAACACTGTCTACAAGTTGGACGTTCGTTTATATTCCTAACCTTATGTAGTAGCAGGGGCGGACTGTCACACCCCAACTGATGGCGGAATCATCGGGGCATGGCACTGAGCGAAACAGATTGTCCAGAAGTTTCCATAACAATTATCATTACTATTCAAATTAAAATAACATGTCTCATACCATGTCTCAAACAGTAAACAAATTATTACAGATAAAATCTAGGCAAATAATTCTGCTCCGACAATTATGATTAAAATAGAGCAATTGTTTATCTGCTTCTAGATACCCTTGATTCGATTACTACAGACAACTATTTGTTAGACTCTAAAGCTTTATTCTAGCTTCACTTTCCTACCAGATGTGCATCCTAAGCACCTGTCACATACGTTAAAATAAAGTCAATACATTAATTGTAAAGGTGAGCATACAAGTTTGATAATAGCATATAGAGTTCGAATTCGTTTACGCATAACCAGCACGTACACATAGTGAAATGAAGCACGTTAGTTATCGACATAGATCCATCGATACCAATGACTGCGGGTTGACTGCCTGAGGCAGTTCGCAATACATGATTACCGCTGTAATCCATGCAAGTAATTGTCCTTAACAACCCCCGCGAACGGGTGTTGAGTCCAAACTATAGTACTATCGTTGCTAAGGCAGGTAGACAGCATTCCATGTGTAAACATAACAAACAAGCATTCATAAGCCACGTGTAACATGCATTAACGGTTAGCGTTCAAATATTATTGGGTAGTGTGATTGTTGTGGTTTGAATATTCGTAACGTATGTAACACTGCGTAAACCAAAAAGGGATCGAGTATACTCACAGCGGTTGATGGATTGAAGGGAGCGCTTAGCGAGTAAAGTTAGCCTGAATGGATTGATAGAATAACGATAAGTGACGCGTAAAACAATGCAAAGTGTGAATGGGTCAGACAACAGTTCGGTCGGATGGTAATCCGATCGGACGGCTTGTCTGTGCGGATGGCAATCCGTTCGGATGGTCATCCGGTCGGACGGTAGTCCAGTCGGATGACTATTCGAGTGGATTATTTCTTCCTATGAGATGAATGTGTTTGTGTATGATGGCTTGTCTTTTGAAGTTTTCGTTGTAGCATTTGAAAACATTGAAGTATTTCTATCCTTCAAGTCGGTCGATCGGACGGTCAATCGTGCGGATGACAATCCATTCGGATCGTCATCCGGTCGGATGGTAGTCCGGTCGGACGGCGACCTTAGTGATGAGGTTACTTTGTGGGAACAATTCATAGCAGAAGAGTCACTCGGTCGGATGTCCATCCGACCGGGTGGCAACCCTGTTAATGAACATGTTGAAAATTGTTTAAGTCTTTAAAGTCCTAGTATCTCATGATCCGAAGAGTAATCCGGTCGGATGGTAGTCCGATCGGATGGCAATTCGTTCGATACTCAAACTTCAGATAGAGTTGATGAGGTGTGGGACCCAATGTGTTATTCGTTCGGACAGCAATCCGTTCGGGCGGCTTATCCGCTCGGACAGTAGTTCGGCCGGACAGCATTCCGTCCCGATTGTTCCGTTCGTCCTACACTTGGTCGTTTTGATTGTTTGTCATTTTATCGAGACGTTTTGACTACGTGTTAACCAACAGAACCCCATCTTGACCCAAGCGACTTGATCTACAGGAATCACCCCAGTTCGGCCAGTTAACCGATTCAAGACGGTTGTTCTTGTTTAACCCGAAATCGGTGGTCTCGTGAGTAGAATCCAGATCTTGAGCTAGCACAACACTAAGAATGAGTGGAGTACTAAATCTAGATCCGTTTCTATCGGTTTCAAGCGTATTGAGTGCAAAAGAGTTGAAAGAAAGTTAGAAACCATCTTTCAATCCTTTTTCACTATGTTTATGTTTAGATCTAGTATAGATCTTTGTTCATTTGTGTGGAAATCGGATAGATCCGAGTTGTTCTCGGTGGATTGAAGCCAAAACATGAAGTTCTTCAAGAACTCGTGATGACATCATCCTAGAACACCTCAAATCTAGCGATTTTACGGTTTAAAAGTTAAGATTCAAAAGAAAGAAAGGTGTAGGAATGTGTGTAGGTCAAGAAAGTACAAGATTTAGGAAGAGATCTTACCGGAATCGAGAGAAATCGAAGAAAAGGTGAAGAGAGCGTGCTGGTCGGATGAGAGTTTCCGAAAGTAGAAAGTTTGAGAGTGACATGGGTATTTATAGGATTCCAAAAGGGGAAAGGGCGGGTCGATCGGATGGCATCACGCCCGGGTGACTATCCGGTCGGATGTCATCTCGGTCGGATGACGACCTGGCACCACGACCAAGTGGCAGCCCGGTCGGATGGCTATCCGGCCGGATGGCGCTTGGTTCGTGTGTTCGACGCGACGATTTTTGCTGATTCGATTTCGATTGCGAGTGACGCGATACGATAGAGTTTTCTAGTCAAATTACTTTTAATCCCAACCACTCATATCTCGCGCTGTTTCTTCTCCACTAATTATCATAGTTTGATTCCGGTAAAGTTCGATGTCGATTAAGTTCGATTGCATTTCGAGTTTCGATTCGAGTTCGATTGATTACCACATCATAACATAAATAATACATGCACAGATAACACATAAGGCACACTTACACGTATAACAACAACTAAAATGCGTAGCTCGAGTTGCGATTCGATTCGATTCGATTAGCTTATTTTGATTAGCGTTTAGTTAACTTTATCGCATTGTTACTTCCTATAGTTCACAGTCGTAGGTCGATTGAATAGCGAAAATCATACGTCGATTATTGTAATTATAGACACTTACTCCACATAATAGCTAAAATAAAAGAAATCTTTTATTAGTCGGATGCGCGAAATCGGTCGTTGACTTTGACCTTGACTTTTTGAAAACACGGGGTGTTACAGCCTCCCCTAGTTGAGGGAATTTCGTCCTGAAATTAGGCTGAAAGTTGTACAACACCGTGAATCACTTTCTCTCTCTAGACTTTCTCCTTGAATAACTGTGGGTACTTTGCCTTCATGTCGCTTTCGAGTTCCCAAGTGAACTCTGCGCCTCGTTTGCCTTCCCATCGGACTTTCACAATAGGAATGCGCGAGCGCCTGAGTTGCTTGGTTTGGCGGTCCATGAAGTGTAATGTTTCGTTCACCTGAAGGTTATCGAGAGGAACATGTAAGTTGTGGTCGGCTAGGCACTTTCGGAGGTTTGACACGTGGAAAGTCGGGTGGACGTTACTAAGTTCCTCCGGTAGTTCGAGTCTGTAGGCGACTTTTCCAATCCTTTCCAGAATCTTAAAAGGTCCAACATATCGAGGCGCGAGCTTCCCTTTCTTGCCGAATCGGACCACACCCTTCCAAGGTGATACCTTTAGGAGTACGTAGTCACCAATGTCAAATTCAAGGGGCTTGCGTCGTCTATCGGCATAAGTTTTCTGTCGATTCCGAGCTTTTACCAGGTTGTCTCGAATTTGGAAAATTCTGTTTGTCGTTTCTTGTAATAGCTCAGGACCGGTTAATTGTGTGTGACCGATCTCGTGCCACACAATAGGCGATCGACATCTTCTTCCGTATAAAGCCTCGAATGGTGTCATTTGAATGCTGGAATGATAGCTGTTGTTATACGAGAATTCGACTAACGGCAGGTATTTATCCCAATTGCCACCGAAGTCTATGACACACGAACGGAGCATATCTTCAAGAGTACGAATCGTTCTTTCAGTCTGACCGTCGGTTTAGGGGTGGAAAGCGGTACTTAGATTGAGCGATGTACCGAGTGCTGTTTGAAACGTTTCCCACAGTCGCGAGGTAAACCGAGCATCACAATCGGAGATGATGTCGCGAGGCGTCCCATGATTACAAATGATCTCGTCGGTGTAGATTCAGGCTAATCGTTCTACCTTGTAGTTTTCCCGTATTGGTAAAAAGTGAGCTGATTTGGTCAAACGGTCAACCACAACCCAGATGCTGTCGTGACCTGATGATGCGTGCGGAAGCTTTGTTATGAAGTCCATAGCTATACTCTCCCACTTCCACATGGGGATTGGTGGTTGTTCGAGTAAGCCAGAGGGTCTTTGATGTTCAGCCTTGACTCTCGCACAGGTCAGGCATTTTCCAACATAGAGAGCAATATCCCTTTTCATGCCCGGCCACCAGTACTTATAACGAAGGTCCTGGTACATTTTGTCGGCACCGGGGTGAATAGAATACCGGGATTTGTGGGCTTCGTCCATCAGAATCTGTCGTAAATCGGTCCGTTTAGGGATCCAAATTCGGTCCAGAAAGTGGAACATCCCATTCGACTTGCTCACAAGTTGGGCTCCATCGTCTTTCTTTCTTCAGAGTGCGTTCGTTGAAACACGCGTGCTGAGCTTCGCGGATGAGAGTCTCGAGGTCGTATTGGGTTTGAACATTATGAGTGCTAAGCAGATAGCTCCGTCTGCTGAGTGCGTCGGCAACAACATTTGCTTTGCCTGGGTGATAACGAATCTCACAGTCGTAATCGTTGAGAAGTTCTACCCATCGGCGTTGATGCATATTAAGTTCCTTCTGATTAAAGATATGTTGTAGGCTCCTATAATCGGTGAAGATCGTACACTTGGTTCCATACAGGTAGTGTCACCAAATCTTTAACGCAAAAACAACTGCGCCTAGCTCGAGATCGTGGGTTGTATAGTTCTTCTCGTGGATTTTGAGCTGACGAGATGCGTAAGCGATAACCTTGTCCCGTTGCATGAGGACACAACCAAGACCAAGGTTGGAAGCATCACAATAGACAATGAAATCGTTGTTTCCGTCGGGCAATGTGAGAACAGGAGCATTGCAAAGCATGTGCTTAAGGGTTTTGAAAGCAGACTCCTGTTTGATTCCCCAAACAAAAGGGTTGTCTTTATGCGTGAGAGCGGTAAGCGGTACAACGATCGTTGAGAATCCTTCGATAAATCGTCGATAATAGCCCGCCAGTCCAAGAAAAGAACGGACTTCAGATGGGTTCTTAGGTGTAATCCAACTCTTAACGACTTCGATCTTCGCAGGGTCGACATGAATACCTTGACTATTAACAATGTGACCCAGAAACTGAACCTCCTCCAACCAGAATTCACACTTGGAGAACTTAGCGTAGAGTTGATTCCCCAGGAGTAGCTCGAGAACCAAACGTAGATGTTGCGCGTGTTCGGTTTTCGATTTGGAATAGATCAAGACATCGTCGATGAATACGATGACGAAACGGTCGAGATATGGTTTACACACGCGATTCATCAGATCCATGAAAACCGCAGGTGCGTTGGTTAAACCAAATGGCATAACAACGAATTCGTAGTGGCCGTATCGAGTGCGAAACGCGGTTTTGGGTATATCCTCCTCTTGAATGCGTAGTTGGTGATATCATGAGCGTAGATCGATCTTCGAGAAGCATGTAGCACCTTGTAGTTGGTCAAACAAATCATCGATGCGAGGGAGAGGATAGCGGTTCTTGATAGTTAGCTTATTCAATTCCCGATAGTCGATGCACATCCTGAACGACCCATCCTTCTTTTTGACGAAAAGGACCGGCGCGCCCCATGGAGAGGTGCTCGGGTGAATGAATCCTTTCTCAAGTAATTCCTGGAGTTGGTTTGAAAGTTCATGCATTTCGGACGGCGCGAGTCGGTAGGGAGCTTTGGCAATTGGGTTGGCTCCAGGAATGAGGTCGATACGAAAGTCGATATCACGACTTGGTGGTAGTCCGGCAAGATCCTCTGGAAAACGTTAGGGAATTCTTGGACCACAGGAACGTCTTTTACTTCCTTCTTCTCTTTCTTTTCCTTCTCCGCTACTACAATGTTTGCCAAGAAAGCTCTGTATTCCTTGCGAAGATACTTACTAGCTTGGACACAAGACATGAGCTTGAGACCTTTCGAAGTAGTTTCACCGTAGACACACAATAAATCACCATTCGCGAGCGAGAATCGAATCATCTTGTCGAAGCACACCACTTCAGCATGGCTTTCAAGAAGAAAGTCCATGCCTATTTTGACATCGAAACTTCCGAGTTTCATCGGAATAAGGTCGATTGGAAAGATGTGATTGTTGAGCTCGAGAGTACAATCACGAAGTACAGAATTAACGGCGACAGTTCTTCCCGTAGCGACTTCAACTTTGAACGTTGAGGAGAGATGAGAGCGCTTACGACTAAGGAGTTTCTCGAATTCGAACGACACAAAGCAATTATCGGCTCCAGTATCAAACAAACATGAAGCATAAATACCATTCACAAGGAACGTACCATTGACCACGTTGTTGGCTTGGGCTTGACGCACGTTGATGTTGAAAGTTCTGGCGCGTGCGACCTGTTGTTGCTGATGCTGCTGTTGTTGCTGGTGTTGCTGCTGCGGAGGCTGCTGCTGCTGGTGCTCTTGTTTCACGACCCTATTTGGGCACATGTTGGCGAAATGGCTAGGATCGCCACATGCGAAGCAGACTCTGGCGTTGACCGCGGGTGTCGGAGGAGCTTGTTGACCCTGAGGGGCGGTGAGTAGAGCTTGATGAGTAGGAGCTTGTCGAGCGCGGCAGTTGGTAGTGAAATAGCCGTACATATTGCAATGAGCACAGAAACAGCAAGCGATGGTAGTCGGGTGGTGGTAGCTACAAGTAGGGCAAAGCGGGTGTGGCCTAGTGTATGCACGCTTGGCAAGCGGTGCATTAGCCACAGGCGCCGCTACTTGACGCTGTTGGGCTGGTACAACTTGAATTGGTGCAGCAGTGATCGCACAGTTCTTGTTGCTGGAGCTGTTCTTTCTCTTATTCTTCCTCTTGTTACTCGACGAGGTGGTGGTTTCAGCAATTGGTGTGTCGGTGGTAGCTTGATGCAGGTGCTTCGAAGTTTTATCCCAGACACCAGCCTTGACCCTCTTGTCGTTGATTTCGGCGGCCAGTAGGTAAGTTTCTTCGATCGTCTTAGTCTTAGCCGCTTGCACGAAATCTGCGACGCAGTCGGGCAAAGCTCGGATATACTTCTTGATTGTGATCTCCGGAGTCTTGACTTGGTTAGGGCAGATGATGCTGAGCTGCTTGAAGCGAGCAGTGAGAGCAGCATTGTCACCTTCCTTCTACTTTATGTGCCAGAATTCATCTTCTAACTTTTGGCGTTCATGAGGAGGGCAGAATTTTTCCAGCATGACCTCCTTGAGTTCGTCCCACGACAAACCGTAGGCTGCATCGTTTCCCTGCTTGTTTCTCTCGGCCATCCACCAGTCTAATGCGCGGGACTGGAAGACGCCGGTAGCATTCAGAGTACGAAGATCGTCGGGGCAACCGCTCTATCGCAGAGTGACCTCGATGGAATCAAATCATTGGAACAACGTTGTAGGGCCTTCCTCGCCAGTGAATTCCTTTGGCCCACAAGACTTGAATTGCTTGAAATTGAAAGTAGTCTTGGTAGCAGCTTTAGGAGTGAGAGAGGTCAACTGGGCTTGTGTCATGTTAATACGTCCAGCCATGATCTTCATAGCAAATATGACATGAGTGAGAGAGGTTCGCGAATAGTGCGATAACAGAAGAGAGTAAGCACACAAGTGTTCTCATGCAATAGTGTTAAGTTAACCTAAGCATACCCTGAGCAAAGTCCTATGCAATTCTAGCAAGTAGGCAACAAAACATGTACCATATTACCTAGGATGTTGAGTCTTGCACGTGGAGCGAAGCGTCGTTGTGGATCGTTGAGCACTGTTCTGGTTATAGTCTGGTTTTAATAAAAACGTTTTCCCCTTATTAAAACAGAGTTCTCTATAACCAATGGCTCTGATACCAATCTGTCACACCCCCAAAAATCCACACGCGGGGTACCACCGCTTGGAGGCGTGACATGACCAGGATCAAGCCACCAATCATATTGAACATATAAGTAAAAGTAAATGTAAACCATCACAATACAATTGGTGTTAAATCAAAAGCATAGCGTAGGTAGCGGAAGCATGGTTATGAACATCCAACACAAGTGTTTAGTTTAAAGAGTCATAAAGTTTTCATCAAAACATCCACAATCCGTGTCCACAACGACTGCGCCTCCCGTGCAAGCTCCAAGAGTACCTATAGTCCTGCAAGGCATGTAACAGAAAGTCAACAACTAGTTGAGCGAGTTCACAGTTGATTGTTCAGTTATAGTAATTGTATTGTAACCCGTATGTTCGTTAACCAACTCATATATCGTATGTACTTGAATCGCAGTCTCTTAGACATGTGTGCGAAGATTGTGGGGGTTTCCCATGTTTTCTAGACTAGGTATATTTGTATCGCAGCCCACCCGGCATGTGTGCGAAGTTTAAAGTATGGTTCGCAGCCATTCCAGGCATGTGTGCGAAGATTGTTCTATTATCGCAGCCAATCCCGGCGTGTGTGCGAAGAGAAGTATATGTATCACTAGTCTAGCAGTATCTACCAATAACCTTCCTCTCCCGAGGCCTATGGTATGTATTTCCAATAACAACTCAAGCATAAGTAATCATCCAAACCCATTCCCACCCCGGGAATCCCATGCCTTGGTAAGAGTGTGAACTCACCTTGGTTTGCTCGGTATGCTAAGTTAAGTGCTCACAATAAATCAGTCAAGTCCTATAGTGCACGTATACTCAATCAGTTCACGTTCGTAATATTTCTCATGTAACTATCATCACAGTAATATCACAAAGTGTGTTTGGCAGTTAATCATACATCACATAATAGTCTTTCACAGTTTATTATAACATATTATCCAATAACATATTTAATACAGTTACTGACTTAGCATAGTTAATAAGCCATAACATGGTTGGATCAGAACTAACAGAGTTAACATATGTAACTGGATTAACAACCTAATGTAGTTAAGAACAAACAGAGTTACATACAGACAAGTTTAATAACTAACGGTGTAAATTAAATAAATAGAGTTAACAACTTAACAAGGTTAACAAACAATAAAAGTTAACAACTTACTAGCTTAACAGAGTTGACAACTAACTGCATCAAAAACTAACTGAATTAATAAATTAACAGATTAATTACAACACAGAACACAAGAGCCGAAAACACTAAATATATTCGAAATCCCCTTGGCCGAAATCCCTTAAGTTGGCGAAAACCCTCACTGGGCCGAAATCATTAAAGGCCGAAAACCCCCCTTGGGCCGAACTCTCTGTGGGCCGAAAACATATATGTGGGCCGAAATCACTTATGTGATTTCGTCCACTTTAAAGTTGTGGGGTGTTTTCGTTGGTCTGAGTCATCTTCTTCAACATTTACAGTAACATAAAAACCCAGAAACTCTATATCTATTCATTCAATCATCACAACAGTTTCAACAAACTATCAACCGACCCAAACAATAAACACCATCGCACAGATTAATAAATCATTGTGATATTAAGACTATCAATCAATCATCCGATCTTTCATATCATTCATGAACAGGCACAATAAAATCAACCATAACATCAGCTTATAAGTATCTTTATCATACGGATTAGCTCAATCCCCAATAACTTCACATAACAATTCACAAATATTACATAACCGTATCCAGAATAACAACAATCTATTTACAAAAGAAATGGTTTACATACCAGCTACGATACTAGACCAAGAACAGCAAGGGTTTCAAGGAAACTGGGGTTCGCCGTAGACTTGAAAGTGAGAGTTAGGGTTTGTCGACTAAAAGTTTCTCATAAGGATAAGGTTGGATCAAAATATAACTGATCGTATTGTATTGGGCCCAAGGTCCATTCTGATTTCGTTGAGCCCATGTTAGACGAAAACACTCAAAGTGTTTTCATGAGTGAGTGATTTCGTTGGTGAGGGTTTCTCAACTAGGTTCCATGTTTTAACTAAACAATCATAAATGCTAATTCAATATATATCATAATATACTCACTTATATTGCCACCACATATAAATACAAAACACACGTTGCAAGTAAGCACAAACTTAAGTCGAATAGAGAACTTGAAAACTCGGGTTGTCACATTATCCCCAACTTGAAAGAAATTTCGTCCCGAAATTTAGCATGCGGTTACTGAGGAAGCTAGGTAAGTTATCGTTTACTGGTTTTCCTGGGGTGTCACATCATCCCCCCATTGATTTGGAATTTCATCCCGAAAGTTTGTAGTAGCTTCAGCCTCAGTAGTAGTTGCATTGTTTTCGAACAACTGGGGATATTTGAGTTCCATTTGGTCTTCGCGCTCCCAGGTGAACTCTGGGCCACGACGGGAGTTCCAACGAACTCGAACAAGAGGTATTCTGGTGTTCTTGAGGACCTTAACATCCCGGTCCGTGATTTCAACTGGTTCCTCGACGAAATGCAACCGTTCGTCGATAGTGAGCTCCTTCAAAGGAACTATGAGGGTCTCATCTGTCAGACACTTCTTCAGATTCGACACGTGAAAGACGTTGTGAACTGCACTGAGTTCAGCTAGTAAGTTCAGTCTGTAGGCCACTTTGCCTATTTTCTCAATGACTTCAAATGGTCCAACGTATCATGGATTGCGTTTGCCCCTTTTTCCAAAACGAACAACACCCTTCCAGGGTGAAACTTTGAGTAGTGCTCGATCCCCAACCTGGAACTCGAGTAGTTTCCTGTCTTTATCGGCGTATGCTTTCTGACGGTCACGAGCTGCCGCCATGCGTTGTCGTATTTGAGCAATCTTTTTAGTAGTATCAACTACCATTTCTGGACCTGTGATCTGACTGTCACCCACCTCTGCCCAACAAAGAGGTGATCAGCACTTACGCCCGTACAATGCCTCAAATGGAGCGGCTTTAATGCTGGTGTGGTAGCTGTTATTGTACGAAAATTCCACAAGTGGCAGATGTTTTTCCCAGCCATTGCCAAAGTCAATTACGCACGCCCGAAGCATGTCTTCTAGAGTTTGAATAGTGCGCTCAGACTGCCCATCCGTCTGAGGATGATAAGTTGTGCTCATGTCTAAACGAGAGCCAAAAGATTTGTGCATTGCTTGCCACAGTTCTGAAGTAAAACGTGCGTCACGGTCAGAGATAATGGAAGTTGGCACCCCGTGCCTTGAAACCACTTCTTTTAAGTAGATGTCTGCTAAGGTAGAGAACTTGTCTGTTTCCTTAATAGCCAAGAAGTGTGCAGACTTAGTGAGTCGATCCACGATCACCCAAATAGTATCATTCCCACGTTGAGATCTAGGCAGGCCAGTAACAAAATCCATGGAAATTTGCTCCCATTTCCATTGTGGTATCTCAGGTTGTTGGAGTGGGCCTGAGGGTTTCTGATATTCCACTTTGACTCTCGCACAAGTCAAACACTTGCTAACGTAAGTTGCTATGTGGGCCTTCATGCTAGGCCACCAATATGTAGTTCTGAGGTCGTGGTACATCTTATCCGAACCAGGATGTACTGAGTAGCGAGACTTGTGTGCCTCATCCATCACAAGCTCTCGTAGGTTGCCATAGAGTGGGACCCAGATGCGTCCTGTTACATAGTAGGCGCCGTCTGCCTTTTGTTCTAACCGTTGCCTTGAGCCGCGTAGAGCTTCGGCCCTGACGTTTTCTGGTTTCAATGCTTCTACCTGAGCATCTCGTATCTGAGAAGGTAGGCTAGACTGAATAGTGAGTTGCAATGCTCGTACACGCCTAGGTGTAGTATCCTTTCGACTGAGGGCGTCGGCCACCACATTGGCTTTGCCCGGATGGTACTTTATGGCACATTCGTAATCGTTCAGTAGTTCGACCCATCGACGTTGTCGCATGTTCAACTCTTTCTGCTTGAAGATATGCTCAAGACTCCTGTGATCGGTGTAGATGGTGCACTTAGTGCCATACAGATAATGTCGCCATATCTTGAGCGCAAAAACAACAGCTCCCAGCTCTAGATCATGTGTAGTGTAATTCCGTTCGTGAATCTTAAGTTGGCGCGAAGCATAAGCAATAACTTTATCCCGTTTCATCAACACACATCCAAGACCTTGGATGGATGCGTCACAGTAGACTACAAAATCGTCCGTGCCTTCAGGCAATGAGAGGATAGGTGCACTACAAAGTCTATCCTTTAAGTGCTGAAACGCTGTTTCCTGTGTATTACCCCAATGGTAAGCAACACCTTTCTGTGTCAGTAATGTGAGCGGCTGTGCAATCTTTGAGAAGTCTTTGATGAACCGTCTGTAATAACCCGCCAAACCCAAGAATTGGCGTATTTCGGTTGGTGTGTGAGGTGCAGGCCAGTTCTTGATCGAATCTACCTTGGATGGATCGACATGAATCCCATCCGTGTTTACCACGTGGCCTAGAAAGTGGACTTCACGAAGCCAGAAGTCGCATTTTGAAAATTTAGCGTATAGTTGTTCCGTTCGTAAGAGTTCCAAAATAAGTCGTAAGTGCTGCTCGTGTTCCTCCCGACTCTTCGAGTAGATCAGGATGTCATCAATGAAAACAATAACAAACTTGTCAAGATAAGGTTTGCACACCCTGTTCATAAGATCCATGAAAACCGCAGGCGCGTTCGTTAGCCTGAATGGCATGACCAAAAACTCGTAATGGCCGTAGCGAGTTCTGAATGCTGTTTTGGAGACGTCCTCGTCCCGGACTCTTAATTGATGATAGCCTAACCTCAGGTCAATCTTCGAGTAATAGCTCGACCCTTGCAACTGGTCGAATAAGTCGTCGATGCGTGGAAGTGGATAGCGATTCTTCACGGTCACCTTGTTTAGTTCGCGGTAATCTATGCACATACGAAAGGTACCGTCTTTCTTCTTCACAAATAATACTGGAGCTCCCCAGGGCGAAGAGCTAGGACGTATGAAACCCTTTTCCAAGAGTTCTTGTAATTGCTTAGACAGTTCTTCCAGTTCAGTTGGAGCTAAGCGGTAAGGCGCTCGAGCTATGGGTGCTGCTCCTGGAGTTAGCTCGATCTGAAATTCGACCTGGCGATGGGGCGGTAACCCAGGTAACTCTTCAGGAAACACTTGAGGAAAGTCGCATACAACAGGAATATCCTCTAACTTTTTCTCTTTCGTTGATGTATCTGTAACGAGTGCTAAAATAGTTGTGTGGCCCTTCCGCAAACACTTCTGAGCCTTCAAGAAGGAGATGATGCCACTCACGACACCACTCTTGTCGCCTTGAACTTCGAGAGGTTCTTTGCCAGAACGAGGAATACGAATGATCTTCTCTTTGCATAGGATCTCTGCTTGTTGTTGGGATAACCAATCCATCCCAATGACGATATCAAAACTACTCAGAGTTATAGGAATGAGATCGATAGAGAAAGTCTGACCAGCGAGGATAAGATTACAACCCTGAACTATGTGTGTGGCCTCTAGACTTTTACCGTTAGCTAACTCTACGACATGTTTGGTGTTCAAAAGTGTTGGTGCGCGTTTAAGCATTTGACTAACTTTCAGAGACATATAACTGGTATCCGCACCCGAATCAAATAATACAGTAACATAAAAGTCGTCGAGAAGAAACTTACCCATAACCACATTAGGATCGTTCCTTGCATCACCCTGACCAATCACAAATGCACGACCCCTAGCACCATTGTTGTTGTTGTTTCCCCCATTGTTGTTCCCGTTGCCCTGATTGTTGTTGTTATTCTGGTTCTGGTTTAACTGGGGACAGTTCCGCTTGAAGTGGCCTTCAGCCCCACACTGAAAGCATGCCCTATTTCCTTGTTGTTGTTGCTGTTGTGGCTGGTTTCGTGGAGCGGGTGGTTGTTGTTGCTGGTTCTGATTCGCAGGTCGTGAACTTCTGCAATCTTTAGCCTCATGACCTATCTTGAGACATCTCTGGCAGCGGCCCTTGCGACACTGACCACTGTGGTGTCTGTTGCACCTGTTGCATAGTGGGTGAATTCCCCGATATCCACTATGTCCCTGACCACCAGACGATTGCTGACTCGAACTCTGGTAATCACTAGTCTTGCGCTGCTGCTGTGCTTGAGACTGTACAGTAGCTGAACCCCTACTGGAATCCCCTTCCCATTTCCGCTTGTTGTCACTGGGAGTAGCAGGAGTAGCTGGAGTGGTAGCGGTAGTAGTAGCGCTGATACGTTTAGGCAGCTTGTTCTGTTCCACTGCCTGGTCGGTGAGGCGATGAGCTAACTTGACGATCTGTTGAATGGTGCCAAGATTTGCTGAGGTTACATGACTTTGAATTTCCGGCACCGGACCCTTGAGATACAGTTCGATACGCTTAATGGGAGGGTCTACCATAGTAGGACACAGAATAGCCAACTCATTCGATCTTCTGGTGTACGCTTCAATTTCTGACCCCGTCATTTTCAAGTGGTAAAACTCTACCTCCAGCTTATGAATGTCATCACGGCTACAGTATTCCTCTTTGATCAATTCCTTAAAATTATTCCAGGGTGTGGCGTTAGCAACAGCCAACCCTAACATCTGAACTTGCGCATTCCACCAAGTCAGCGCAATGCCTTCTAGAGTACCAGTGGCGTACTTCACCCTGCGAGCCTCAGGGCATTTACACATCTCAAATACTGACTCAAGCTTTTCAAACCAATGGAGGAGTCCAGCTGCTCCTTCCGTGCCACTAAAAGTAGTAGGACGACAGTCCATGAAAGTTTTGAAGGTGCAAACAGGTGGCTGAGCGTGCTGACCTCCTTCTTGTGCGGCTGCAAGTGCCGCAGCAACTCGTTCGTTAATAAGAGCCGTCAACTGGGCTTGTGTCATGTTAATACGTCCAGCCATGATCTTCATAGCAAATATGACATGAGTGAGAGAGGTTCGCGAATAGTGCGATAACAGAAGAGAGTAAGCACACAAGTGTTCTCATGCAATAGTGTTAAGTTAACCTAAGCATACCCTGAGCAAAGTCCTATGCAATTATAGCAAGTAGGCAACAAAACATGTACCATATTACCTAGGATGTTGATTCTTGCACGTGGAGCGAAGCGTCGTTGTGGATCGTTGAGCACTGTTCTGGTTATAGTCTGGTTTTAATAAAAACGTTTTCCCCTTATTAAAACCGAGTTCTCTATAACCAATGGCTCTGATACCAATCTGTCACACCCCCAAAAATCCACACGCGGGGTACCACCGCTTGGAGGCGTGACATGACCAGGATCAAGCCACCAATCATATTGAACATATAAGTAAAAGTAAATGTAAACCATCACAATACAATTGGTGTTAAATCAAAAGCATAGCGTAGGTAGCGGAAGCATGGTTATGAACATCCAACACAAGTGTTTAGTTTAAAGAGTCATAAAGTTTTCATCAAAACATCCACAATCCGTGTCCACAACGACTGCGCCTCCCGTGCAAGCTCCAAGAGTACCTATAGTCCTGCAAGGCATGTAACAGAAAGTCAACAACTAGTTGAGCGAGTTCATAGTTGATTGTTCAGTTATAGTAATTGTATTGTAACCCATATGTTCGTTAACCAACTCATATATCGTATGTACTTGAATCGCAGTCTCTTAGACATGTGTGCGAAGATTGTGGGGGTTTCCCATGTTTTCTAGACTAGGTATATTTGTATCGCAGCCCACCCGGCATGTGTGCGAAGTTTAAAGTATGGTTCGCAGCCATTCCAGGCATGTGTGCGAAGATTGTTCTATTATCGCAGCCAATCCCGGCGTGTGTGCGAAGAGAAGTATATGTATCACTAGTCTAGCAGTATCTACCAATAACCTTCCTCTCCCGAGGCCTATGGTATGTATTTCCAATAACAACTCAAGCATAAGTAATCATCCAAACCCATTCCCACCCCGGGAATCCCATGCCTTGGTAAGAGTGTGAACTCACCTTGGTTTGCTCGGTATGCTAAGTTAAGTGCTCACAATAAATCAGTCAAGTCCTATAGTGCACGTATACTCAATCAGTTCACGTTCGTAATATTTCTCATGTAACTATCATCACAGTAATATCACAAAGTGTGTTTGGCAGTTAATCATACATCACATAATAGTCTTTCACAGTTTATTATAACATATTATCCAATAACATATTTAATACAGTTACTGACTTAGCATAGTTAATAAGCCATAACATGGTTGGATCAGAACTAACAGAGTTAACATATGTAACTGGATTAACAACCTAATGTAGTTAAGAACAAACAGAGTTACATACAGACAAGTTTAATAACTAACGGTGTAAATTAAATAAATAGAGTTAACAACTTAACAAGGTTAACAAACAATAAAAGTTAACAACTTACTAGCTTAACAGAGTTGACAACTAACTGCATCAAAAACTAATTGAATTAATAAATTAACAGATTAATTACAACACAGAACACAGGAGCCAAAAACACTAAATATATTCGAAATCCCCTTGGCCGAAATCCCTTAAGTTGGCGAAAACCCTCACTAGGCCGAAATCATTAAAGGCCGAAAACCCCCCTTGGGCCGAACTCTCTGTGGGCCGAAAACATATATGTGGGCCGAAATCACTTATGTGATTTCGTCCACTTTAAAGTTGTGGGGTGTTTTCGTTGGTCTGAGTCATCTTCTTCAACATTTACAGTAACATAAAAACCCAGAAACTCTATATCTATTCATTCAATCATCACAACAGTTTCAACAAACTATCAACCGACCCAAACAATAAACACCATCGCACAGATTAATAAATCATTGTGATATCAAGACTATCAATCAATCATCCGATCTTTCATATCATTCATGAACAGGCACAATAAAATCAACCATAACATCAACTTATAAGTATCTTTATCATACGGATTAGCTCAATCCCCAATAACTTCACATAACAATTCACAAATATTACATAACCGTATCCAGAATAACAACAATCTATTTACAAAAGAAATGGTTTACATACCAGCTACGATACTAGACCAAGAACAGCAAGGGTTTCAAGGAAACTGGGGTTCGCCGTAGACTTGAAAGTGAGAGTTAGGGTTTGTCGACTAAAAGTTTCTCATAAGGATAAGGTTGGATCAAAATATAACTGATCGTATTGTACTAGGCCCAAGGCCCATTCTGATTTCGTTGAGCCCATGTTAGACGAAAACACTCAAAGTGTTTTCATGAGTGAGTGATTTCGTTGGTGAGGGTTTCTCAGCTAGGTTCCATGTTTTAACTAAACAATCATAAATGCTAATTCAATATATATCATAATATACTCACTTATATTGCCACCACATATAAATACAAAACACACGTTGCAAGTAAGCACAAACTTAAGTCGAATAGAGAACTTGAAAACTCGGGTTGTCACACATCGTCACAGGACTCAACACAACGTATTCGAATCTCACCTCACACATCTAACGTTTACTAAAGCTCAGGAACACATACATCACGTTAACACGTAGTCACATAATTACCGATTCACAAAAACGCAGAATCACATAAGCACGTAGAACACATAAGCACAGAAGCACATACACATTTTGTCACAAGATGCATATCGGGACACGGGGGCGGGGGGGAGGGGTATTCTGACTGCATATATCATCTAAGGTCTAATTTGCGATTAATACGTCTAGTACAGTATAAGCGTATAAAATAGCATAAGGTCGTCCACAATTCAGCGATTTGTTAATGTTTTGAGGTAGAAGAGCAATGCGAGTCGTGCGTGTCGATCGTAGTGGAAGCAAAAATCGAGTAAATCTCCAAAAATTTAAACACATAAATAAGTAATCACACAAAATTAACGAATCATCAGAGTCAGCAGTTGCAGGCTCAGAATCGAAACACATAAAAATCGAGGAATGGATTGTCCGCGGCTGTCAAACATTGACTATCCAAAGTGGTTCGACTATTCGTAGGGACTTGTACACGTTTGACCTTCGGGGTAGTGCCTTTTGCCTCGATTCTTGGGCGTTTGGCACACATCCCGTTAGTCATATCGTGACTTCAGGTCGTCGAAGTACGTCAAGACTTTGTTGAGAGTTTCGTAAAATGGGTGAAACAAGTTGTCAAGGTTAGGGTTTCACCCCTATCTTAACGACTTCGTCCCTGTTTTGACCAAAATAGAGGAGACTATTCATCAAAATACGGATTTCACTCCTGATTTGGCATAATTCCCCCTGTTTGTAGATAAAAATACGGGTTGATTTGTAACTTCAATCGAGAGTTTGCGGTTTTCACACCAAATCTTGACTTAGTTACTCTTTCATAGTTGAAAATTCGAGTGCAGTGATAGTGTAGCATAATCGAGAATATCGAGAGATAAGCTCGTACATAATCCCTACCGGATATGCACAAGTCGGTCTGTTGGTTCCTAACTATAGACTAGGTCTCTGAGACATCGACCCGGACTAGGTCGTGTCTTTCCTAATTCCCTATAGTTATGGCTCTGATACCAATCTGTCACACCCCAACCGATGGCGGAATCATCGGGGCATGGCACTGAGCGAAACAGATTGTCCAGAAGTTTCCATAACAATTATCATTACTATTCAATTTAAAATAACATGTCCCATACCATGTCTCAAACAGTAAACAAATTATTACAGATAAAATCTAGGCAAATAATTCTGTTCCGACAACTCATATTAAAATAGAGCAATTGTTTATCTGCTTCTAGAGACCCTTGATTCGATTACTACAGACAAATATTTGTTGGACTCTAAAGCTTTATTCTAGCTTCACTTTCCTACCAGATGTGCATCCTAAGCACCTGTCACATACGTTAAAATAAAGTCAATACATTAATTGTAAAGGTGAGCATACAAGTTTGATAATAGCATATAGAGTTCGAATTCGTTTATGCATAACCAGCACGTACACATAGTGAAATGAATCACGTTAGTTATCGACATAGATCCATCGATACCAATGACTGCGGGTTGACTGCCCGAGGCAGTTCGCAATACGTGATTACCACCGTAATCCATGCAAGTAATTGTCCTTAACAACCCCCGCGAACGGGTGCTAAGTCCAAACTATAGTACTATCGTTGCTAAGGCAGGTAGACAACATTCCATGTGTAAACATAACAAACAAGCATTCATAAGCCACGTATAACATGCATTAACGGTTAGCGTTCAAATAGTATTGGGTAGTGTGATTGTTGTGGTTTGAATATTCTTAACGTATATAACACCCAAAAGTGTGTAAAGCAAAAAGGGATCGAGTATACTCACAGTGGTTGATGGATTGAAGGGAGCGCTTAGCGAGTAAAGTTAGCCTGAATGGATTGATATCATAACGATAAGTGACGCGTAAAACGATGCAAAGTGTGAATGGGTCGGACAGCAGTTCGGTCGGATGGTAATCCGATCGGACGGCTTGTCTGTGCGGATGGCAATCCGTTCGGATGGTCATCCGGCCGGACGGTAGTCCAGTCGGATGACTATTCGAGTGGATTGTTTCTTCCTATGAGATGAATGTGTTTGTGTATGATGGCTTGTCTTTTGAAGTTTTCGTTGTAGCATTTGAAAACATTAAAGTATCTCTATCCTTCAAGTCGGTCGATCGGACGGTCAATCGTGCGGATGACAATCCGTTCGGATCGTCATCCGGTCGGACGGTAGTCCGGTCGGACGGCGACATTAGTGATGAGGTTACTTTGTGGGAACAATTCATAGCAGAAGAATCACTCGGTCGGATGTCCATCCGACCGAGTGGCAACCCTGTTAATGAACATGATGAAAATTGTTTAAGTCTTTAAAGTCCTAGTATCTCATGATCCGAAGAGTAATCCGGTCAGATGGTAGTCCGATCGGATGGCAATTCGTTCGATACTCAAACTTCAGATAGAGTTGATGAGGTGTGGGACCCAAGGTGTTATTCGTTTGGGCGGCTTATCCGCTCAAACAGTAGTTCGGTCGGACATCATTCCGTCCCGATTGTTCCGTTCGTCCTACACTTGGTCGTTTTGATTGTTTGTCGTTTTATCGAGACGTTTTGACTACGAGTTAACCAATAGAACCCCATCTTAACCCAAGCGACCTGATCGACAGGAATCACCCCAGTTCGGCCAGTTAACCGATTCAAGACGGTTGTTCTTGTTTAACCCGAAATCGGTGGTCTGGTGAGTAGAATCCAGATCTTGAGCTAGCACAACACTAAGAATGAGTGGAGGACTAAATCTAGATCCGTTTCTATCGGTTTCAAGCGTATTGAGTGCAAAAGAGTTGAAAGAAAGTTAGAAACCATCTTTCAATCCTTTTTCACTGTGTTTATGTTTAGATCTAGTATAGATCTTTGTTCATTTGTGTGGAAATCGGATAGATCCGAGTTGTTCTCGGTGGATTGAAGCCAAAACATGAAGTTCTTCAAGAACTCGTGATGACATCATCCTAGAACACCTCAAATCTAGCGATTTTACGGTTTAAAAGTTAAGATTCAAAAGAAAGAAAGGTGTAGGAGTGTGTGTAGGTCAAGAAAGTACAAGATTTAGGAAGAGATCTTACCGGAATCGAGAGAAATCGAAGAAAAGGTGAGGAGAGCGTGCTGGTCGGACGAGAGTTTCCAAAAGTAGAAAGTTTGAGAGTGACATGGGTATTTATAGGATTCCAAAAGGGGAAAGGGTGGGTCGGTCGGATGGCATCACGCCCGGGTGACTATCCGGTCGGATGACGACCTGGCACCACGACCAAGTGGCAGCCCGGTCGGATGGCTATCCGGCCGGATGGCTATCCGGCCGGATGGCGCTTGGTTCGTGTGTTCGACGCGACGATTTTTGCTGATTCGATTTCGATTGCGAGCGACGCGATACGGTAGAGTTTTCTAGTCAAATTACTTTTAATCCCAACCACTCATATCTCGTGCTATTTCTTCTCCGCTAATTATCATAGTTCGATTTCGGTCGAGTTCGATGTCGATTAAGTTCGATTGCATTTCGAGTTTCGATTCGAGTTCGATTGATTACCACATCATAACATAAATAATACATGCACAGATAACACATAAGGCACACTTACACGTATAACAACAACTAAAATACGTAGTTCGAGTTGCGATTCGTTTCGATTCAATTAGCTTAGTTTGATTAGCGTTTAGTTAACTTTATCACATTGTTACTTCCTATAGTTCACAGTCGTAGGTCGATTGAATAGCGAAAATCATACGCCGATTATTGTAATTATAGACACTTACTCCACATAATAGCTAAAATAAAAGAAATCTATTATTAGTCGGTTGCGCGAAATCGGTCGTTGACTTTGACCTTGACTTTTCGAAAACCCGGGGTGTTACACGGACCTACCCTTTGGGGTGGGTGGGCGGCCGCACCCCTTGAAAAAAAAAGTTTTAGTGGTATTTTCCGCGAAAAATTCCGACCGCACCCATTGGAAAATTCCGACCGCACCCCTTGGAAATTTTCGTGCGCACCCCTTAGAAAAAAATGTTAGGTATTTATATAAAAAAAATTGTGAACACGGATTGAAACCCGACCCAATTATGTAAACAACTTACCCCACTAACCTCTTTAATAAAACTTGAATTCATTCCATTAAGCCCAATAAGTTAATATCAATTCAAGCCCAACCCAAATACAACTTTAATCAAACAAAATTAGTTCAGTTTACAAAAAAAAAAAAAAAAAAAAAAAAACGCAATCGACTGCCAGGTTTGTGCGACTCCCACCCTCCCTCTACCTCACCTCACTGCCAGCGACCTGCGACACCCCCACCCCCGACGGTGAACCGACCCTACCCGAACCGAATTTTTATTTATATATATCTAGGCGGCCTAAAATTTTTAAAAAATATTTCGCACCCAATGGAAAAATTTCTGGGTCCGCCACTGTGTAGTAGCATTATAGTTGGTTCAATATTTAGAAACAAATCACTCTCATTTTAGTGTGTTTAGAACACTAACTCACACACCTTTTAAACCTACTCATAAATATAATAGTGTAAACTTCCGTTTTGCTCCCTGTGGTTTGGTCACTTTAACGATTTTGCCCCAAACCTTTAAAAATAGACATTTTCCTCCAATAGTTTGCTATGGTTAGACAATTTGGATGGAGTTAGAGGCCGGGAGCAAAATGGAAAAATCATAGCAAACTATTGGAGGAAAATGACTATTTTTAAAAGTTTGGGGCAAAACCGTTAAAGTGATCAAACCACATAGAGCAAAACGAAAATTTACTCAATATAATAATTGTGTCCATCATAGTATCTAAACCTTCACTTATAAATGTACATTTTTTTAACAACTTGATACCACTAATCTAAAACACAATTTGATAAATCTATGTTATTGTAGCAGGTACACTAGATCATGTAACACAAACTATATCTGAAGTGTCATCAATAATATTATATAATTTGGACTTTTATTTTATACTTTTGAACCATACAATGGAAATTTTACCACATTCCACAAAATATTACTGCATCTTTCATACTTTCATTTCATTTTCCATATTTAGCCTTGTACTCCTTCCAAAGTTGATCCACAGTCTTCCCAGTTAACTCTTTAAAATAGATGACATCAAAGTTATGCCTCATTTTCTTGTTTAACTTTGCCACAAACCCGGGGACGATCCCCTCACAATATTCAAGAAAACGAGCGGTGAAATCATACCCTTGATCCCACCGATCCCCTTGTCCTCGCGCTGCATACCCTTGTTGTGCGTAACCCGCTTTTAATTTTGCATAATCTGCGACCCCTTCGACCAAGTCTAACGGTGCACGACCCTCACCATCCCATTGAAAACAATGTGTCATTTCATGGTAAAATAGGGAGGTAAATTTCCATTTTAGGTCCCCTTCGTATCCTTTTAAAAATATGGAACTAACATTAATATTGTAACTACCCCATTGGACTCCTTCGGCTCCGTCGAATTCTACAATGTAAACGTTTACACAGTCCAAAGGTTTTCGATCAGCAGGAGTGTTTTGTTGGAAGACGGTAGACCATATGAAGTCGTTGATGGTACGCATTATTTTCTTCGTGAATGGAATTCCGATTTCTTTGGTGAAACGGATGCCGCCGGGTGTGTTGGGAGCGAGATTTATTACATTGTAGTTGATAGCGGAGGTTGTAGGAAAGGATAATGAGAAGGTTAAGAGGGTATAAAGGATTAAAGGTTTTACAGACATCTTTTATCTAGTGCTAACTTTAAGGTGCATGCAATGCATAAAATTGGAATTTGATTATGTACGTGAACTCTAGTGCTTTTATATCTAATTATAGTATTTTCTTATATTGTTTTTTATGGTATATGTCGATGTCGAAATACTCTTATTGACAAATAATAACCCATGTTAATAACAGTACCATAATACTTATTGAGAGTAAAAAAAATATATATACGAAATAACTAAAACATTACGGGTAAAGGACCTAAAGGTCTGTTTGAAAAGAAAGAAATGTCATAAACGTGTTGAAGAACAAAGCATTAAACAAACCTAATCTTTTCACTATTTTTAAATTCGTATAATTACCGTTTATGAAGAAGGAAAGCAAGTTTTGCCATGTGAAAAGAAAGAAATGTCGTAAATGTGTTGAAGAAATAAGCATTAAACAAACATACTCTTCTCATCATTTTAAATTCATATATTACTGTTTATAATAATATCCTACTAGAAAACTAGGCAATTGCTACTAAAATTTGTGACCAACAAAGGTAGTCTCAAAACCTTAAAGACCAACCCTGATTCTATCGCAAATTTTGTGATCGCATTTTTGCGGTCGCAAATCAATATATTGTAGTCCACTACAAGAAAACGGGGCAATAGAGGCGACGGCTGTTGCCTCTAATGATCCAGATCGTCGCCGCTATTGATAATAGCGGCGACTAATCGTCGCTATTGTAGCGCCTCTATTGATGGGACGCTATTGACAACATGTCGCTGCTATTGGTCCGTGTCGCTGCAATTGGTCGTAGACCAATAGCAGCGACACTTCGTCGCTAATAAGACATCGCTAATGACCTTCGTCGCTATTACCTGATAAGTATTAGCAGCGACATGTCGCTGCTAAAAGTCTTTTTTTTTTCAATATTTTTGCTGCTTTTACAATATATTTTCCGCGAATATATAAAACCTGCTGATTTCATGTTTTCAAAAACACACAAACAAAATACGTAAACACAATAATTATATGTTCGTACATACTAACATTCATTACTTAAAAGTTAGCCGTTTAATTCGAACAAAACATCCTAAAATTTCATAAAACATGAAAAACTACATCATGTCGTCGTCTTCATCGATATCGAAAATGTCATCATCATTGTCCGTGGGTTGCTTTCCCCTCGAACCAAGATAGTCTTCAAGGCGGCTCAAAAACGACGGGGTTTGGAACAACCCCGAAACAAATTCCTACGATAAAAATATATCAAACCCCAAATTAGCATATTAACATTCTACTAACATAAAATATACCAAAGTTACCAATTTCCTAACAAAACTACTAATATAACCCAACATTTACCAAAGTAAAATATGATAATTTATACCTCGGAATATTGTTGTTGACTTTAGACTACGCACCAACATTGGAGGGCGTATTGGAAGGTTTATGCCCAATCCTTCGGAACCATCCCTGCCGATCACCTAAGACCTTTTGAAACGAGGCAACCTCACTCGATGCCGTCTTTCAAGTTCTGGGCTTCATAATCGCATTCCACCTCATCAAAATTTAAGTTTTCCTAACAATTGAATGAGAAAAGTTAAACACATTTGTTATAAAAATTTACGGCCCATTCGCAGCCGTTAAACGGCTGAGTTTACGGCTGCGAACAGTCCGTAAACGCAGCGGTTTAACGGCTGCTAACGCAGCGGTTAACCGTTGCGTTTATGGCCCGTTCGCAGCGGTTAACCGCTGCGTTTGCAGCCGTTAAACCGTTGCGTTTACGGCCCGTTTGCAGCCGTTATAGGGCCCGTTATATATTTGGATTTGCATTGAAACCCTAATCAAATCTATCAAATGCAAGAAACAAGTGTGAAGATAACAAATGTATCCATCAATACCTTGTCTTTTGGATTGACATGTTTAATGTTTCATTTAATTAAAAACGTGGAGTGTGTCACCATATTAAAGTTAAAATTAAGAATTAAAAAAAAAACTATATAAGTATATATTATAACGTCACCTTATTTACGACTAGTTTAACTAAGATATTACAATCGGTTTAACATTTTTGCAACCTAATTACAACCTGCCGATCAGGGTTTGATGTTTTATTTTTGTTTTTCTGGAAAATCATGGGAATAGCCATGTTGACCGGAAATATTGACTAAACTTCGTTATTTTAAAACTCAAACTTTAGAAAATCATGCATATTCACTGATCATTAGTCTTTTCTCCATATATAATAAAAATGATTATTACAATCCAAAGTTGCATGCAAACACACCAGCCATATGTCATGTTACCAAGTGCTTATTGTTTCATGAATTGATGAATAGTATTGTATATTAATGATACAACCAACTATTTATTGTTTATTGGATTTCCTGAAAAAAAAAATTTCTCTTTCTGCTTGACTGCAGAATATAATCTATCTGGGAGTACAATTAGTAAATACTATCTGATAACTTTTTTGATCTTTATAGAAAAAACGTAAGATTTTAAAATATTAACTTGACATAACAAAATGACAATTTGATGACCAAAACAAATGACCACCTGTAATGTTTAAGAGGATTTAGGAGCATAAGGTTCATGGTCATGTCTCACGTTTACTGCCTATTCACAGCCGTTATACGTGCGAACGGCCATAAACGAAGCCCGTCCGTTTGCAGCCGTTAAACGACTGCGTTTACGGCCGTATAACGGCTGCGAACGGGCCGTAAACGCAGCGGATAACCGCTGCGTTTGCAGCCATTAAACCGCTTCGTGTACGGCCCGTTCGCAGCCGTTAAGCGGATGCGTTTACAACCGTTTACTTTATAAAATATGTATTTTAACTTATTTACCTTCAGGTGGTTAATTATGGCATCCCTATGTGATTGTCTGACATTGCGCCAACCCATTTTTTCAGAACAGTATGGTGCGCCACATGTGCATACTCACCTCCCGCTTAAATAGATCATTCTCTTCACCAACAGGGGTATAAGTTGCCTCTCTATCAAACTGAATAGAAATAGGCCCCCCTGCTTTAACCCTATTCCGAAGACTTTCATTTTTTGCCTTTCCTCTTACTCTCCTAGCAGGAACCGTTGTAATTAAAATTAAAATTAATTAATGACAACATTTTTAATTAATGAAATAAAATTACTAAAAATTAATTAATAATAATACTTACCATCAGTCTCGTGAGTCCCGCGCTAAAAAGGATCTGGAAATGGTGGATCCCCGGCTCTGTCGCCGCCATATCCCCGAGGGACCACATCGGCCATCAAATAAACAAACACAAACCATAGAAAAAACATATTTCCTAAAAAAACTTACAGATGTCACAACAAGTTTCTATCAAATAAAGTTAATAAAAACTTACATATGGCTTGTCGCCGCTATTGGTGTCGCCTCTATTGCCCCGTTTACTTGTAGTGTCAGGATATATTAAATATCATATTGATTAGTTAATTTATTTAACACCAAAACACGCATCAAGATATAAACCCTTTAACTCAAAGTTCTATAAGTAAATTATACAAAAGATTAATCCATTCCTAGTAGAATAAGAACAGTAGTCGGATGTATAAAAAACTGTCTAAGACCAAACTAACCAATCTGTTGAACTTAGGACTATTGAACATTTAGAACTATTTTATTCGCCGATGAATATAGTATTTCTTAAATGAAAGTATATATATAATTTTCAAGATTGTTTTAAAAAAGAAACAATAATTACATAACTCAAATACTTAATAGTAAGTTGAACATAGCAATCTGATATTTATTCAGTGGTTAAACCCCATAAAGTTTCTCAATTCAAGAACAAGAACCCTAATCAACAACATTTCACAATTTACCATGCTCCTTCTTAAGCATGGCTCAAACCCTCATAGGCAACCCATACAACTTAATAAACCCAGCGGCATCAGCCATTCAGCCTGATCATAGATCTGCCCGCTTTCAAAAGACGAAATATCCTCCCGATACAGACTAAACGGACTCTTCCGGCTAGCCACAATGACCTTAAACACGATGATTGATATGGAGTATAACATGCCTTCTTCTGGTTGTATCAAAACAGCCCTTTTATACTCGACTAAACAACGACTAGGGACGAAAATCATATGGCCAAAGATGGAAACCAGAACTAGCGAGTAAACAACCCTTTTATACTCGACTAAACACCTTTGATTGATTTGAAGACAGCCTTGATAAGAACTCAAAAGGTATGAGGAGCAAAATTAAAACAAAACCAACCTTATTTGAAGCTCCAATAAGGGGGTGGTGACGTCGAAGACGAGGTGAGTGACCGGAATTTTCTAGCAAACACACATACATACACAAAAAGTAAAGAAATTAACAAATATATAACAAATTAATGAAGAAATTCGACATAAACTAACAATACTAACCGATTTGGGAGAAGAAATTGAGAACTTGAAGTGATTTTCGCCATTTGATTTTTTCGGTGGGAGAGATGAAAGGATTGGGGGGAAATGGGGAAAGAGGGAAGAAATCCCACTTTTAGCTTGCTGTTATCCGAAAAGGTAATAGGGGCGACGCCCGTCGCTGCTATTACCTTAAGTGTCGCCTCTTTTGACTAGGGTAAACCGTGCTCCGGATCGATCAATAGCGGCGACATATGGCTTGTCGCTGCTATTGGTGTCGCCTCTATTGCCCCGTTTTCTAATAGTGGTCGGCAAACGGTCGCAAATATGAGAAAAATAAAAAAACAAAATTTGCGACTGTTTAAACCGATCCCAATTACGGGAAATATATAAAAAACAAAAGTTGCGACCATGTACAACGCTTGCAAATACGAGAAATATATAAAAAACACTAGTTGTGACTATCTAAAGCGATAAAAAATACGAGAAATATATAAAAAATAAAAGTTGTGACCGTCTAAAGTGGTCGCAAATACGAGAAATAAAAAAAAGAAAAAGTTGCGTCCATCTATAGCGGTCGCAAATACAAGTATATCTAAATGTACAAAATTTGGAGGAGTGATCTCTTATGAACAGGTTATTCCAATATTTATGTTATCTTTTTCTTTCACCTAAAATTATCTTTCTATATATCCTTTTACTCGCCTTCCTATTTTCTTAAACATAAAATATCTCTAAAACCTTAAAAGGGTGAGAGATTATTCCAACATCGATAATACTCGGAACATAACATTAGATCACGAATACAAATTTTGCAAAGCTAGAGCCATTTTATAGCACCCTATATCCCTAAAGTGCATCATATATAACTCGATACATAAAATAAAAGAATGAAATCAAAGTAATTTAGATCAATAGAACAACATAAACTATCAACATGTTTTATTTTAATCAACTTTACAAAATTGTATTAAACAAAACCCTAAACCATCATACACTAATTCCACAAGTCTATAACCCAACTGCAAAATCACAACGAATAAACTACTAAATCAAGAAAGCTCAAAATATTTTCTAAAATATCGAATTTTTTTAATATTAATATCAAATTCTAAAAATTCCACTGATCTGAGGGTTTGAACCCATTAATCCATTTCTTCAAAACCTCCGCCACCTCTTCCCAAATTTTTCAAAATCGTTCTTTAATATTAAAGTATCAAATCACTCTCGCAACCCTGAACATCAATGTGACATCTGTACATGTTTTTAATCATTTTATAATTCTGGACATTTTTTATATTCAATAAAATCTTGTATTTTATTGGCGAGAATGCATAATTGTCAATCGTTGCACAAATTCGATCACTTTCGTGTTCGATAGAGTTTTATACTTATTTGCGAAACGCATAACCGTACGATCGAACAAACCGACATCCATGACATTTCCAGGAAAAATCCAAGTTACATATTTCTTAACACCTTTATATAACCTAAATATTGGGTTAAAAGGGGTTAAAAGTGACAAAACGCAATAATACAAGTTTAGAGGCCAAATCTGCCAAAAAGCAAAAGGGTGCTACTTTCTACACCCCCCTATTTACTTTTTTCACCCCCCTCCTCTCACATACTTACAGGTGGGGCCTGCGCGGGACCGACAGTTTTCTTCTCACAAGGGGGTGTAATCAAGAAGTGGGGGGGGGGGGTGTATAGAATGAGCCAAGCAAAACTTGGCCCCCAAAATCAGCTTTACGGACCACAAAGGGGACCCCCTAAGGTCCGTAGAGGGTGCCCAGACAGAAACAATTTGCAACCTATTGTTTCATTCGTTGACCCCCAAGTTCACGAAAATTCCAACTATGTGCCATCTTTTGACATGTGTTAAGACCCTCTCCTGATCATGACACCTTATGGACACATGGCATGATCATATGAGCTTCAATATGCTACAAATAGCAAGCAAGTTCATCCATTTCACTTCTTCATTTCTCAATTCTTCCTTCCATTTCTTTAGAGCTTGCTTCCAGCTTTTGAAGGCCTCCTAACTGAGTTCTTAAGTGTTTCTCAACACAAGTAAGTACTCACTCCTAGTCTATTTCATTAATTTTAGTTATTTTGAGCTAAAAGTCAAACAGTTTAACTTTCTGTTTGAGTTTCAGTTCGGACCATTTTTGGTCAAGTCAAAGTTTAACTGAACTTTGCAACATGATCGTAATCACGAAGGTTATAATCCCTTGCGATTGCACCTTCTGATTACCACCAGGCGAATCGACGAGTCAAAGTTTTATTTATTAAATGTCAAAGATGCGTAGAAGTGCATTTTACGACGAAACTGTTTTCGGGTTTTAAAACATAAAGTTTTGACACCAAAGCAGTTTTATTAACTTAATTGGACATGTTCCAACCTATCTAACTCATCATATCTAGTTTAGTACTTTTATTTGGGTCGTAAGTCAAGCGGTTTGACCTCCACTTTGACTTTCGAATCCGACCCGTTTGGTCAAACTTAGGATTCTACCAATCGCATTTTAATGACCATAATTATATAGGGAATAACCCTCTGAGGTTCTACCATATGGTCATAAGGTTTGGTTAGTTATATGATGAGCCGCTTTTATGTTCTTTTAAAATGACCGAAATGCCCTTATTGCGTATAAATTGGTTTTAAGCATATGTAACCAAACTTTTGACATCTAAACCGATGTTATAACATAATCAAACTTATTTTGGCATGTAACACTCATCATAGGACATATTTCACCATCCGATCTTGTAGTTACGCTTATAACCTGTTAAAGTGGGGTAAAACACTTTAATGAGTCTAACGGGTCAAAAGCACTAAGGAACACTTTCTAATAAGAATGTTAAGTCTATTAAACCATATCATACGAGTCCCAACACTCGTTTGGTTTATAAGACTTCATCCTATCCGATCCTCCGATTAAAGTCCCAACACACTGACATAGTTATCTGATATTAGGAAACCATTGAATTCTTGATCCTTTGAGCTTTATTTGATCATTTGAACAAGAATTATACGCAATCCCAAGTGAGTACATATTCCCCTGTTTTACATTTTTAAATGTTTTGAGGTGATTCATATGTGCCTATCACTACTTTCTTGTTTTCTTGAAATTATACATGGTTCGTTTACCTAGTACATATAGTACATGATTTCAAAGACATTTTTGCTTTGTATGTTGACCTAGCACATAATTTCAGAGACATTTTTTCTTCGTATGTTGACCTAGCATACCTAGTACATGATTTCAAAGACATTTTTGCTTCGTATGTTAACCTAGCATACCTAGCGCATCATTTCAAAGACATTTTTGCTTCGTATGTTGTCCTAGCATCCTAGCACATGATTTCAAATACATTTTTGCTTCGTATCTTGACCTAGCATGCCTAGCACATGATCTCAAAGATATTTTTTCTTTGTATGTTGACCTAGCATACCTAGTACGTGGTTTCAAAGCATTTCAAGACATGCTTACATTGTTCTAGACATTTTGGTGCGTTGAACTAGACAATGATACATTCATTAACATTGATCACGCCGACCGATAGTATGTTATGGTACCATAGGATTGACAATCTCATTCCCGCTTCCTAGGTTTATTTAGAAGTGACCTTAGGGAATGACAGAATCCGGTGAATGTTTGATAAACTTTTTGTCCTTATAGGGGTTTATCCATCAGTCAACAAGGCTTGAATTTATTCGCCAACAATCCATATATATGTTTACACAATAAAAGCAATGGTTTTATAAAACAAAACCTTTGATTAAAAAAGACCTTTGTTCATTCAAAAACATTGTTTTATACAAGACATTTTGGTTAAACAAGACATTATTTCATGTGGTTTAAACAAGAGCTTTGTTTACCATACAAGACATTTGTGGTTTATACCATACAAGACATTTGTTGTTTTACACAAGACATTGGTTATTACAAGACATTGTCTTACACAAGATATGGTTTATACAAGACATTGGTTTATAGTAAGTGACTTAGATAACAAGACGTGTGGAATATGATAAAAGCATGGTGGATACGCCGCTGGTACTTCCTATATGTTGTCACATCCTGACTGCGTTAAAACAACAAACCACGGCGGAAACGTCGGAGAGTGTCGTAACAGAATCATTCTTTCACAACACATCCATTGAAGTTTCGTTTTATTGTAGTAAGTTTATTACGTTGTCTCCAATATTAAAAGCAAAACATGAACACATTGTCCTTCATTGTTATTAAGTCACAAAGGCCTCATCCATCCCTATGTGAGCATGCATTATAATCATCGTCAAACATCATCAAACTACGATACCTGAAACATATGTGAGAATACGTCAGCATAAAAATGTCGGCGAGTACATAGGTTTTGTGAGTGTGTCAGATTCATGGCCTTGAGTTCATATTGCAATACTTCGTCCAACTACGAGAGTTGTCGAGTGTGTACCTTGAAAACAAAAGAGTTTGAAATTGCAGTATGTTTCTATCAACTTTTACAAGTAGATATATGTGTAAACCAAAAACCGTTGTTGCCATGAATCTTAACTGAAAACATTTGTCTTTGTAAACCAAGTAGTAAATCGTCGTTGATAGTAAACATTGTATGGTTTATATATTTAAGTAAACCTTGTAGTGTAACTTCGTTTTGAAAACATTGCCCAAGTGATCAAGATAACGCAATGACATGTAATGTGTTAAAAGCACTTATATATAGATAGTACCAGCGGCGTATCCACCATGCTTTTATCACATTACACCCGCCCCGTTACCTAATCACTTACCATAACCCAATCATTCAATAGTTCAAATAGTTCCAATCGTTCAAGTAGTTCAAATAGTTCACATAGACCAAATAGGTCCAATGGTTTAAATAGTTCAAGTTGTTCACATAGTTCAATAGTTCTAGTGGTTCAAATAGTTCAAGTAGTTCACATAGTTCAATAGCTCCAGTGGTTCAAATAGTTTAAGTAGTTCACATAGTTCAATAGGTCCAGTGGTTCGTGTTTAAATTGTGAAAACTAACTTTTGGTCGTTTTATTGAATACATTCAAACCTGTGTGACTCGTCCTACTCGTTCAACTTGTATTAACAAACCACCAAAGGGTAAGTTAACAAATATTAGGTTCTGTCGTTACCCACATTACCCCCATAACCATGGTGAACGTCCGATAACAGGATTTGTCAAATCCTATGGTATCATAATATCCTATGGTACCATAACGTACTACTGGTCGGCTTAAAATAGTTAATGAATGTCATTCAATTTGTCTCTCGACCAATGCCCCAACAAGTTTGTTCATATAATTGAAATCGTTGTGTTTAATATAAGCCATAACATTCGTTTTAGAAAACTCGAAATCGTTTAGCACATATGAATCACCCCGAAACAATTGAAAGCTGTAACAGAGGGGAACTATGTACTCACATTGAATTGCAAGGTATCATCGATTAAATGAACTTAACAAAGCTCGAGCAAACCAAGGAAATCAAGTGGCACCTAGTAATCGGATCACTAGTTAATAAATCGACACCTAAATCGGAAGATCGGGTAGAATGAGGTCTCGTAAGCCAAATGAGTATTGTAACTCATGTGATATGGTTTACCAAAGCCTACATTCTAAATCGGAACCTATCCTAAGAGCTTTCGACCCGTTACGACCTGTTAAGGTAGTCTACGCTACTTTAACGCGTCGTTAGCGCGAAAGCGCGTTCGAGACGCCTAACTATTCCTATGACAAGTATTATATGCCCTAACATGTTAAATATGCTGCATAATCAGTTTAAGTGACAAAAATTTAGTTACATATGCTTAAAATCCAATTATGCATGAAAAGGACATTTTGGTCATTTTCCTAAGGCATATAAACTACCCATCATACCACTAATTAAACTAAGTGGCCATAAGGTATAACCTCAGAAGGTTATTCCCAATACAACTATGGTCACAAAATATGCTTGGTCGGATCCTAACGATCGACCAAACGGGTCGGGTTCGAAAGTCTAAGTGGTTGTCAAGACCGCTTGACTTACGACCCTAAACAAGCACTAGACTAAAAGTGACGAGTTAAACATATTAAAACATGTTTAACTAAGTTAGAAAACAAGTTTAATATCAAAACAAAGTGTTTTGATACCCGAAAATAGCTTCGTTGCAAAATACGCATAAATACGCATTTTGACCGAAACTTTGACAAGTCACTTCGACTAATCGACGTGGTAATCAGTAGGTATAGTCACAAGGGACTATAACCATCGTGATTACGCACACGTTGCAAAGTTCGATTGAACTTTGACTTGACCAATTCATGGTCAAAGCAGAAAGTCAAACACTGTTTGACTTTCAGGCTTGAAAAGCATAAACAAGCATGAAAGAAGCTTACAAAAGGTCCAAGTAAAGAAGAATTGATCTAAAAATACTAAGGTATGAAGCTTTCAACAATGTGAGAGCTCCAACTTAGAGTAAATCAGATCAATGAGCAAGGAATGAATGCAAACTTGATGGGTATTTATAGGAAGTCTTTAGTTCACAAGATGAGTACAAGTGTTTTTGCAAGAATCAAAGCTTGATCTAAGCCATACACTTGTGGCATATTGTTTCCAATACAATGGGAATTCAAAAACAATCAAATGGTATGCCAAATCAGGGTTAAAACTGGTGAAAACATGCTGCTGAACCAAATTCATTGAATTTGCTAGCACCATATGTCGCGCCCCACGTAGACTCAGGTCTACTCCTTCGCGGCCCGCCAGGCAACTATCAGAAGTTGTTAATTTTGGCCCCTGCAAGCTTAAAACTTTGATTTTGATGTATTTCAGCCCCGTTAACCCCATTTTAAGGATCTACAATGAAGTTTAAACATAGGGAACATGAAATATGCTTGAAAACATCTTAGATGTCAGTTCGTTTGGTCGTACGGTTGCGTTATTCGGTTAATTACGACGAAAACTCGAACAGACGCGAAAACGATCCAAATTACTCGACAAATGGTATTTTTGCATTCCAATCACTAAAATAAAATATTTTAATGATTACAAAAATTTTTTGGATGTCCGGATATGTTCAGGACGTAAGATATCCGCGTAAATGCAAACTTATGCACTTTTTGGCGTTTTTAGTCCCTGTTTATCAAATAAGCATATTTTCACATACCGAACCCCTCAAAGCCTATTTCTAAGATATGTAAAGGATATTTAAAGTATGTTTAGCTTCTAATAAAGTTCCCAGAATGTTTGTTACTATGCGAATCGGCATAGTATCACAGTTTGTCGCAAATAGTCCCTTCGATCGAATAAACTTGTTTTCGACACACCAAACCTTCCAAAAACTTATTTCTATGTTATGTAAAGGTTATTTAAGGTATGTTAAGCCTATGTCACTGTTCCGGAGTGTTTGTCGCGTTAAAATGATTACGTTTACGCATCATTTTGCGCATAACTTTCTAGAAAGCGATTTAAAGTTTAAAATCGAACAAGAATTGATATGTGCAAATGATACATGTATTTATACAAATTCCAAGTATGAAACACAAGATTTAATTAGTTTTGTATTTGTATGATGGTCGTAGAGACACATATGTCACAGTCTCCCCTACTTTATGAAATTTCGTCCCGAAATTTATTCGTAGGAGTCTGTCTGTAACGTTGTGTTAAACAATTGTCTTACGCAGAATCTAGGGTTTTTATCTATATGATTAGAATAACCCATCAAAGATCTCCATGTAAGGCATAACTTTGTCATTCCCCAGTGGATGCTTCCTTAGATAAGGTAGGAAGTGGGAACGAGGGATTTGATTAATGATAAAAATCAAATTAACCAACAGTTCTATGAGCATCCCTTAAGAATCTAACTATTAAGATAGAAAGATCTTGTAAAGATTTGTATTTGATTTCTCCAGTGGATATTCTTCAGAAGCGAAAATGAATGGATGATTCATTTTCTCCAATGGATTCTTCATCATATGTGAAAATGAAAGATGAATAGGTTATTCATTTCCAATGGATATTTCTTTAAAAGCGGAAATGAATGGATAATTCATTTTCTCCAATGGATACTTTTATCATAAACGGAAATGAAGGAATGTATAAGCTGTTCATTTCTTAATGGTTATTTCTTCATAAGTGAAAATGAATGGATGATTCATTTTCCTCAGTGGATACTTCGTCAGAAGTAGAAATGAAGGATTGTTGAATAAGTTATTCATTTCCCCGATGGATATTTCTTCGGAAGCGAAAATGAATGGATGATTCATTTTCCCTAGTGGGTACTTCGTCAGAAGTGGAAATGAAAGAATTATTGTAACGAGTATTCATTTCCCGATGGATATTTATTCAGAAACGAAAATGGATGGATGATTCATTTTCCTCAGTGGATACTTTGTCAGAAGTGAAATGAAAGAATCGATATTGGATTATTCATTCCCCAATGGATATTTCCTTAGAAGCGAAAATGAATGGATAATTCATTTCCTCAGCGGATACTTCATCAGAAGCAGAATGAATCTATTCATTTTCCTCAGTGGATATTTCTTTAGAAGCGAAAATGAACGGATAGTTCATGTTCCTCAGTGGATACTTCATCAGAAACGAAAATGACAACAATTAATGTAGGATTATTCATTCCCTCAGTGGATATTTATTTAGAAGCGAAAATGAATGATCAATTCATTTTCCTCGGTGGATACTTCACCAGAAACGGAATGAATTTATTCATTTTCCTCAGTGGATATTTCTTCAGAAGCGAAAATGAACGGATAGTTTATTTTCCTCATTGGATACTTCATAAGAAACGAAGATGAATTTGTTCATTTTCCTCAATGGATACTTCTGCAGAAGTGAAAATGAATGGATAATTCATTTTCCTCAGTGGATACTTCATCAGAAGCGAAAATGAACATAGTTCATGAATAAATTATTCATTTCCCAGTGGATATCTCTTTTAGAAGCGAAAAATGAATAACTGGTTCATTTTTCCTCAGTGGGTACTTCATCAGAAATGGAAATGAATATAGTTAACTTTTGTTTCTTGTTTAAGTTGACACATGACATAACTTGCTGTGGTTTCTGTGCACTAAATTCCATGATTATGTATGCATCTATAATTACGTAATTCCTTGCACAGTCCGCACAGTTTATTTTACAATGTGTATGGGATAGAATTAGTCGAACAACCATGTGATGACTTGTCTATATTACCATAGAGTTTCTTTGATTAGGTCAACACATAAGCACGTAAGCACATAAGAGTCACACAATTGTCCACCTGGTTATCAATTCGTTACCAGTTTGTTATTAACTTGTTATTATCTCGTTGTCGATTTGTATACGTGCATTCAAAGTACACCAGGAATCCAATCAATGGACTTCAACTAGCACTTTAAACATCCTCAAGAATCTATCTATAAAGATAGGATGATTTTATTAGGATTCGGTTTCGTTCTCAATGAATCGTAACATTCGTATTTAAGCACACAAAGAATCCAATTAAGGACTTTGGTTTTGCGCTTAAAATATCCACTATGATCTAATTATGAAAAAGATCCTATAAAGATTTGTATAGCGGAAAAAGTTTAGGAACCTTGTACTAGGTATGCTAAGACCACATACGCAGTGTAGTGTTTCTGAAATCATGGTGCTAGCTATGCCAAGACAACATATGAAGCAAATGGGTCATTGAAATCATTGTGCTAAGCATGCTAAGTCACCATACGAAGCCGGGTGTTCTTGAAAATCGCGCACTACGTATGCTTAGGCAACATACGAGCAGATTGTATTTGGAAACTATGCTTGGAATCGTTAAAAATATGTTTTTGAAAACCCCCTTGTAATTTTTTGAAATTATGTACTAAGTATATTAGGTAAACATTTTTATAAAATGTTTTAAACCCATGTAAGATGATTTTGAAAACATATATGAGGTTTTTGAAAACATGCATAGCCTTTTGAAATCATATGCTATGTGAAATATCGTGAAGTCAGGAAGATATGATATGTATATTGCGTAAGACCAATTAAAGGCTTACAGAAGTACCCTTAGGTATCCAATTAAGCATTTAAAGTGGTACTTTGGGTATTCGTCCAGAGTTGTAACTTGTACCTTGTAGTTTATTTCGTTGAAGAAATAACTCAAATAAGTACTTAGAATTTTCATGGAGATCGCGAGGGATCACAAAAATGGAAGAACTACGAAAGTAGTTTGTTTTGCAAGGAACACGGTTCCTTGGTGTCGGTATCGTAGGGATATGTCGTTCATACATGTAACCACACTTGTTTTTGTACATCGTAATGCAAATAAATGTTTATTTATAAACCAAAATATTTGTTTCATAGTCTTGAATATCAAAAGAAAATAATACATAAAGTTCGATCGTTTCTAAACATCATCGTCTTCCAGTCAATCGAATTCGCATCCAGGTGTTGGATTTGCATTAACGAGCCTTGGGCAATTGTTTCTGAAATGGCCCATCTTGCCACAGTTGTAGCAAGAACCTGGTGGAAAACGAGCTTGAGCAGGTTTGTTATCAACTTGATTTTGTGCTGATGTAGCTCGGCAAACCCTAGCTGTATGACCAGCAAGTCCACAATTCAGGCATTTGCGGCATTGTACATTGGCATGACGGTGAAGGTTACATTTGTTGCACAGAAGTGCAGTTCCGTTGTATGGCTTCTTAGAAGGGGGTTGAACTGGTTGGTTAGGGACAGCTTGATTGTTTTGAGCAACCACGGCGAAGTTCTGAGAAGTCTTACGCTTTTTGACTTCTTGGAGGATTCGGTCTGCTTATCCTTTGGTTTCCTTTCATCGGTTGGTTTCTTGTCGCTTTTTTCAGAAAAGTTTACCCTTCCTGATCTGAGATTCAGTCACGGTAGCAGATAGCTCAATGGCCTGTCTAACTGTGGTAGGGTTGCTACCAGTAACAATGTCTTGAACCGAGTCAGGGAGGCCATCAATGTACTTTTCAGTTGCCTTATCCAAAGGCGTAACCATGGTTGGACATAACAAACTTAGTTCCTCATATCGGTCCGTGTAGGCTCGATGCTCACCACTATCTTGCTTAAGATCGTCAAATTCCCTTTCTAATGCCCTGATTTCATGACGAGGATAGAATTCCTTCATCATTAGAGCTCGAAGCTCTTCCCAGGTTTGAGCTAATGCCACATCGGCACCCCTATCTCTTATCACACCATTCCACCATGTTAATGCTCGTTTCTCAAAAACGCTAGATGCGAATTCAACCTTTCGCCCATTTGGACACTGAACATATATCTGAATGTGCTTTCTAGACTCTCGAACCATTGTAGGAGTGCAGTTGCTCCTTGAGACCAAGAAAATTTCAAAGGTTTAGCTGAATTGAACGTTTTGAAGTCACATTGAGCATTGTTATTGTTGTTATTGTTATTTGCTTGGTTTATATGGGTAATGAGGTTCGGAATCACAGCAGCCATCTGCTGAACGATTGTGGCTGCGAGGGCAGCATTCTCAGTTTGATCGCGTCTAGGAGGCATTTTCTAAAAAGAACAAGAAAACATGAGAAACGAGTGAGATAGACATTTGAATGGACAAAAGAGGTATCGAAGATATCAACGAAACATAAGGAATGTGATCATTCATTCGTTACCTCGAACAAACAAATGACGCACAGTGGCTGAACAAAGTAAATAGGTCCTTATAATGTATCGCGAAGACATGCTTTAGCCTATAAGTGGACACTCACCCCAAGAGTTCCCAGGTAAGAGTGACTGGTCCGATTATGTGGATTTGTACGAACACTCTAGCCTTAGACAGAAAAACTGGGATACAGGCACCCACCCTTCCAGATTGCATGTGTTCACATTAATAAGACCCAAACTTTGATGAGATTTTGAATACTTTGAAGGTTCAAAACCTTATAATAAATCATCTAAGAAGAGATGATTAGTTTTCAAATCGGATTTGTAATTCGTGGTCTTGTTGTGGTTGTCACCTAACGATTGGTAACGGTATTGTTTTAAGACTAAACACAAGATGACTTGTGTTAGGGTCCTAGGAAGGTTATAGTCTAGGTCAAAGCATTACTAATAACCTAATTCCCTATAACCATCAGCTCTGATACCAACTCTTTTGTCACACCCCGACCGCGTTAAAACAACAAACCGCGGCGAAAACGTCGGGGAGTGTCGTAACAGAATCATTGTTTCACAATATATGGATTGAAGTTTCGTTTTATTGAAGTAAGTTTATTACATTGTCTCGAATATTAAAAGCAAAACATGAACATATTTTCCTTCATTGTTATTAAGTCACTAAGGCCTCGTCTATGCCTATGTAAGCATGCATCAAAATCATCGCAAACATCATCAAACTATGGTACCTGAAACATATGTGAGAATACGTCAGCATAAAAATGCCGGCGAGTACATAGGTTTTGTGAGTGTGTCAAATTCATGGCCTTGAGTTCATATTGCAATACCTCGTCCAACTACGAGAGTTGTCTAGTGTGTACCTTGAAAACAAAAGAGTTTGATATTGCAATATGTTTCTATCAACTTTTACAAGTTGATATATGTGTAAACCAAAACCGTTGTAGCCATGAATCTTAACTGAAAACATTTGTCTTTGTAAACCAAGTAGTAAATCGTTGTTGACAGTAAACATTGTATGGTTTATATCTTTAAGTAAACCTTGTAGTGTAACTTCGTATTGAAAACATTGTGATGTGCGTGAGTGTTATTAGTTTTTAATGTATATGTTAATCCCTTTTTAACACTTTTTAGCCAAGTTTTAAATTTATAAAACACGATATTTACTAACACTAAACACACATATGGGCAAGTGCACCCATCGTGAGCGTAGTATAGTGTTGGTAAGATACCGAGGTCGTCCAAGGACACAAGAGCTTTTAGTACCGGTTTATCCTCAACGTCTAATCAAATCAAAAGTTTAGAAAAATGTTTTAAAACTAAGAAAAATAAAAACTAACTAAAATTCTGAAAATAAAAATAAAAATAAAAATAGATAGACAAGATGAATCACTTGGCCCCGACTCGTGTTTAGTGTAACCTTTGATTATTTCCGCACTTTTGCACTTTATTAAGAGATTATCTTAGTTATTGTAGTAGGCCCCTCTTTTGGAGGTGACATTACCATCAACCCAGTAGTTTGAGTCAGCAAGGATACAATCCTAAAGGGTCGGATTATTGAAAGATAATTAATTAAGTTATTAATGCATAATGTGGTAGGCCCCTCTTTTGAAGGTGACGTTACCCTCGACTAAGTAGTCTGAGTCAGCAGGGATACAGTCCTAATTAGCCGGGTTAAAATGTTAATAGTAGTTTAACTTATGAGGGGATCAAAGAGTTTGGACCCCCGCCATCCAATACCGTTAAGTATTGAAGGAGGTCCTACTAAATTTGACCCAGGTCCTTTGCAGGATCTATACACTGAACAATGGCAAGACTTTTACCAAACCGTTCCCTTAACCCCCAACCAGGTAGCCAACATAGCTCCATATAGACCGTGGAGATATGAATTGCTCTTGTCTTTATTAGTTGAACACGGCCCCGTGTCCGCTGGGCACGACCCCGTGTGCAGAAGCGTATCTGTAATATCAAGATTTGCCTGGATTATGCAAATCTTATAGTTGATCACGGCCCCGTGTCCACTGAGCACAACCCCGTGGTGGGCAATGGAAGCTTCTACAACTTTGTCTTTTATGCTGACACTTGGGCACGGCCCCGTGCTCACTGAACACGGCGCTTGTTCAGCCTTCTGATCTCTTGTTTTGCTTGGGAAGATGCTTTCGGGGAGGTCGGGCCACGTTTGTTCCTTTCCTTGTATTTATGTTAGATTTAGCTGTCTTTTTGCTTCTTTTGTTAATTTAAGCTCATTTAATCCTGAAAATACAAAAGGAAGACAAAAACACACTTTTTCCAACATTAGTACTAAAAAAGGGTTAGTTTTATGCCACAATTGATGTAATTTATAAGTTGCATTTTGCACACATCAAATACCCCCACACTTGAATCTTTGCTTGTCCTCAAGCAAAACTCTTTATAATATGGCTTTACACTCCCAAATGGAATGGGTAGAAGAGAAGGGTTTTTTTTGGGCTTGTCATAGAGTGTCGGGATTTCCAAGATTCTTTATTTAGTTTTATTTTTATTTATTTACACTCCTATTCGTCATGATTTATTTAAAACTTTTCATAAGATAAATTACTTATTAGGGTATAACATGCCTTTTTAAAATTCTATTTATATACAAGTTCACATACCTCACGGGGGATCACTCAACACTCGGCCGAAGATATATTTTAGTGAATCACTCGAGAGCGGCATGGAACTTACTCCTACCATAGGCTTGCCAAGCAATCAATCCTCCTCCTTTTTAACTATATACCTTTGTAAATATCAAGAGGGCTTTTGGGAGAAGGGTTAGGCTTGGGTTAAAGGTAGGTGGTTGGGTTAGTGGTTAGTAGAAAAGGGCGAAAAAGCGTAACAAGCGTCGGTTTTCGAAAGTCTTTTTTTTATGAAGCTATTATTCAAACAAAGTTATTTTTGATGAACTTGTTTGTTTATTTCTTTTGCTTCATCAACAAAACATACAATTTTTTTTTTCAACAAAGTTAAATGAAAAACCGAGATTGTTACTAAAACAAAGGGTTAAAAATAAAAAGGTTTTGGTGGGTGAAAGGGTGTTTGGTTTGGGTTCAAAAATGAAAAGGTTTAGGCTCAAAGGGGTTAACTAGGGGGATTTTGGGTAGGTGGTAAAAAAAATAATGGTATAGAAATAAAAAGGGTTAGTCCTAATGCCTCCATCATTTACTTACTTGGGTTTAAGTTGGTAAGGACCGGGAATGTATCGTCGTGGCAAGTTCTAGAGTTGTAAGAACCAAGCGGCTATTCACACAAGAAACGAAAAATGAGCATTTAATTTAAAGATATGTTTTTGTATGCCCAATAAAGGCTCAAAACTCACTTTTGTGGGAATGGGTTTTTATGTGATCAAGTATATATAATTAAATTTTAACTAAGCTTGTCATGCCTTTTCATAATTTTCTTATGTTGGTTTTTTTTTATCACGACTCTATCGGTTGTAAATTTGTAAAAATATAACCTTTTAGAATTTTGAAACTCCCAAATTAAACCTAAACAAGTAAAAAAATGAAAATTTTTGAAAAAAATTGGGGTGATTAGCGGTTCCAATAGAGTTTTGTGTAAGGCTTGTTATTAGGACTTGCAAGATTCAAGGTTTTAGAATCCCCCCCCCCCCCCACACACACTTAAATTACAAATTGGCCTCAGTGTGTCCCAAAAATAAATTTTTAGGTTGATTGAATGTGTAAAAAGGTGTGAAAAAGCAAAAATTTGTGTTACTGGGCGCTGGACACGGCCCCGTGTTGTCCGGGCACGGCCCCGTGTTCAAGTGCCACTAACAAGAATTAGACAAAAGAAACAGAAGCCTGGACACGGGGGCGTGTTGGGTGAACACGGCCCGTGTCCAGTTTACCTGAACTGGGTCATTTCTGCAGACTGTGCAGCACGGGGCCGTGTTGGGCGGGCACGGCCCGTGCTGAGCTTACTGTAATGAAGAAAGTTGTCGGATGGTCTTGTTTTCCAGCATGGGGTGCTGGTTCAAGTTTCCCTTATATCCTTTGCCATCTCGAGTGTGTTTTATTCCTGAAAATTAAAACTAACTAGAAAACATAAAGGTTAATCTAAACTAAACTAAGGATAGTTCCGCGGAATGCCTCCGTGGTGCGCCACGTTTATAAGGGTCCTTGGCTAGACCCAAAGCCTGGTCATATGTTACCCAAGTGGGATGTTTTGCATCCCATGCTACACCGTCGGAGAGCGTCATCCAAGCTTGAGTCTATGACCTTCATGTAGTTGACCGGGTCTTCGTCCTCTACTTTCTTTCCACATTCAAACTTCACTTCCTTGTCCCCAAACTTCAATGTTAGTGTTCCGTCATTCATATCCACCACTGCTTGGGCGGTGGCTAGAAATGGCCTCCCGAGGATGAGAGGGACATCGTTGTCTTCCTCCATGTCTAGGATGACAAAGTCAGTCGGGAAAACGAAATTGTCAACTTTGACCAATCGATTTTCAGCGACACCTTGTGGAAATTTGACGGATCTGTCGGCGAGTTGTATGCTCATCTTTGTAGGGCTCGTTGTTCCTAGGCCGAGTCGTTTGAACATCGATGTGGGCATGAGGTTAATGCTAGCCCCAAGATCGGCTAATGCATTACGAATGGGGGATTCCCCAATCGAGCAAGGAATCGTGAAGCTTCCGGGATCAATTTTCTTTTGTGGGAGTTTGTTGAGTACTAAGGCGGAGCATTCTTCGCCTAAGTTAACTAATTGCAATGATTCAATTTTCCTTTTGTGGATGAGGAAGTCCCTCATAAATTTTGCATATTTAGGCATTTGGGTTAGGACCTCAATAAAAGGAATATTAACATGTGTTTTAGTAAATTTTCGAACTTTGCGAATTGCTCATCGGTCTTTTGACGATTTAACCGACCGGGGTATGGAACCGGAGGAGTCTTGGTGGGCTCTTGATTTGGTGGAGAAGCCTTTTCTGGTTGGGGCGCGGGTGGAGTCGTGCTTTGGCTGGGCTGGCTTCTTTCAACCGACGGTAATGGAGCATCCTCGGGACCCACAGTTCGGTTTCTCAATGTGATGAGATGTACTTGCGCCTTTGGGTTGGTTTCAGTATTGCTTGGTAACGCGCCTTGTGGTCTCTCAGAGAAATTTTGAGCTATTTGATTTAATTGTTTTTCAATGTTTTGAATGCTAGCTTGTTGATTTCTAAAATTCGATTCCAATTGCTGAAATCGATCCGAGTTTTTCTTTTCGGTGTCGGAGATGAGGCGAGATACAGTATCTTTGAGCCTTTCTTGTCCACCTTGTTGTTGAGAAAAGTTTTGTGGTTGTTGAAAGTTAGTTCGTTGGTTACTACTATTGCCGGGATCTCTCCAACCAAGGTTAGGGTGGTTATGCCATCCTTGGTTGTAGGTATCCGCTGGTGGACCCAACAGCCTAGGTCTATTATCAATGTAGCTTACCGTTTCTGTTTGATCGTCTACTTCTTTCATACAACTCCAATTTTCATGTGGTCCACCACACCCCTCACAAGCCATAACCGAAGCCGTTTTTGCCATTTCTAACTTTTTAATTTTTGAAGAGAGGGCCTCGATTTGGGCTTGTAAAGAAGTGCTTTCATCAACCTTATGGGCGCCCGGGGCAATAGATTTATTACCTCGGGGAGTGTGCCACTGAAAATTGGTTTGAGCAATTTCCTCAATTTGATTATATATTTCATTTGGGCGACGATTAGCTAGGAGTCCCCCGGAGCTAGAATCAAGTGTTTGTCTTGTGTGTGGCAACAACCCATTGTAGAAAGTGGATACTTGTTGCCATACCGCATGACCGTGATGAGGACACTTTCTTAGTAGCTCCTTGAACCTTTCCCAAGTTTCATATAAGGATTCCCCATCCTCTTGAGAATATGTATTAATTTCAGTCATTAATTTAGCCGTTTTAGCAGGAGGGAAATACTTATATAGAAACTTTTGGGCTAGTTCATCCCAGGTGTTTACCGATCCAACTGGGAGGTTGTTAAACCAAGCCTTAGCTCGGTCTTTTAGTGAAAATGGAAACATTCGAAGGCGGATGGCGTCGTTTGATGCTCCATTGATCCGAAAGGTATCACGTATTTCTAAGAAATTAGTAATATGTAGATGGGGATCCTCGTCCGCAAGCCCATGAAAGGTTGCGGAGTTTTGAAGCATTTGTATCAAATGCGGCCGAAGTTCGAAGTTATTGGCTTCGACATTTGGTGCATTGATAGGGGCGCCTAGATTACCTACCGTGCGCCATAGGTAATCCATGAGGGTACGTTGGTCCGCCATTGGAAGTGGGTCCCCCGAAACTTTCTCTTGGTTTTTAGCTTTAAGTCTTTTTCTGAGAAAGCGTTCGGGTTCTTCTAAAGGTTCTTTTATGTCTCTACTAGAACTGGAGCTCATGCACTACGTAGGAAGTTCAAATGTGGCGCCTGGGTTCCAAGTCCTGCAACAAAAACAGAGAAGAACGTTGGTCAGAAGGTTCACCACGGCCCCGTGTTCAGCGAACACGACCCGTGGTCGGAGGTACAATGATTGTTTTCCGGATCCCTGTTACTGGGAGTTGGACACGGCCCCGTGTTGCACCGACACGGCCCCGTGCTCAGCCCTCTATAACTTGGAAAATAAAAACTGCCAGTAATAATGCTGGGCACGACCCGTGTCCGACCAGGCACGGCCCGTGCTGAGCTCTGCAGAAACTGAAAAACTAAAAAAAAATCCTAAAAAAAATAAAAAAATAAGAAAAATGATTAGGCCGTTGATTCCTAACTTTCTTAAAATCCCTGTGTCCCCGGCAGCGGCGCCAAAAACTTGATGTGCGTGAGTGTTATTAGTTTTTAATGTATATGTTAAGCCCTTTTTAACACTTTTTAGCCAAGTTTTAAATTTATATAACACGATATTTACTAACACTAAACACACATATGGGCAAGTGCACCCATCGTGAGCGTAGTATAGTGTTGGTAAGATACCGAGGTCGTCCAAGGACACAAGAGCTTTTAGTACCGGTTTATCCTCAACGTCTAATAAAATCAAAAGTTTAGAAAAATGTTTTAAACTAAGAAAAATAAAAACTAACTAAAATGCTGAAAATAAAAATAAAAATAAAAACAGATAGACAAGATGAATCACTTGGCTCCGACTCGTGTTTAGTGTAACCTTTGATTATTTCCGCACTTTTGCACTTTATTAAGAGATTATCTTAGTTATTGTAGTAGCCCCTCTTTTGGAGGTGACGTTACCCTCAACCCAGTAGTTTGAGTCAGCAATGATACAATCCTAAAGGGTCGGATTATTGAAAGATAATTAATTAAGTTATTAATGCATAATGTGGTAGGCCCCTCTTTTGAAGGTGACGTTACCCTCGGCTAAGTAGTCTGAGTGAGCAGGGATACAGCCCTAAGTAGCCGGGTTAAAATATTAATTGTAGTTTAACTTATGATGGGATCAAAGAGTTTGGACCCCCGCCATCCAATACCCTTAAGTAATGAAGGAGGTCCTACTAAATTTGACCAAGGTCCTTTGCAGGATCTATACACTGAACAATGGCAAGACTTTTAACAAACCCTTCCCTTAACCCCCGACCAGGTAGCCAACATACCTCCATATAGACCGTGGAGATATGAATGGTGAAAATCTTTTATTTTATATAGACAGTAAAATAATTCCAAGACACCACGGACAAACGATAAGGAAAAATCACCTTCAACATAAGCAACTAGTTATTAAAGTCATTAATACATAACCAATTAAAAAGTGCGAAAAGATTAAAAATAAAAAGTATTACACTAGACACTTTGTCTTCACCAAGTGATGTAAGAGACTTAGGCAAACATGGCCTTGATTGTCAAGAACTCTTACGATCAATCTTGGATCCCGAGACGACTCACACACTCTATGATGGACAATGGATGATGGTGGTGGATGATGGTGTTATGGTGGTGGTGTGTGGTGGGTGAAGTGTGAGAGAGGTGGTGTGCCAAGGGATGGTTTGAGCTTGAGCCAAGCACTCCTATTTATAGGCTGAACAGAAACTCGGGCACGACCCCGTGTCCAGTGGGCACGGCCCCGTGTCCACATCCTTCTCTTTCTTCATTAATTGCTCTTGTCTTTATTAGTTGAACACGGCCCCGTGTCCGCTGGGCACAACCCCGTGTGCAGAAGCGTATCTGTACTATCAAGATTTGCCTGGATTCTGCGAGTCTTATAGTTGACCACGGCCCTGTGTCCGCAGAGCACGGCCCTGTGGTGGGCAATGGAAGCTTCTACAACTTTGCCTTTTATGCTGACACTTGGGCACGGCCCCGTACTCACTGAGCACGGGGCGTGTTCAGCCTTCTGATCTCTTGTTTTGCTTGCGAAGATGCTTTCGGGGAGGTCGGGTATGCCACGTTTGTTCCTTTCCTTGTATTTATGTTAGATTTAGCTGCCTTTTTGCTTCTTTTGTTAATTTGAGCTCATTTAATCCTGAAAATACAAAAGGAAGACAAAAACACACTTTTTCTAACATTAGTACTAAAAAAGGGTTAGTTTTATGCCACAGTTGATGTAATTTATATGTTTCATTTTGCACACAACACATTGCCCAAGTGATCTAGATAACGCATCGACATGTAATGTGTTAAAAGAACTTATATATAGGAAGTATCAGCGGCGTATCCACCATGCTTTTATCACATTACACCCACCCCATTACCTAATCACTTACCATAACCCAATTGTTTAATAGTTCAAATAGTTCCAATCGTTCAAGTAGTTCAAATAGTTCACATAGTTCAATAGTTCCAGTTGTTCAAATAGTTAAAGTAGTTCACATAGTTCAATAGCTCCAGTGGTTCAAATAGTTTAAGTAGTTCACATAGTTTAATAGGTCCAGCGGTTCGTGTTTAAATTGTGAAAACTAAATTTTGGTCGTTTTATTGAATACATTCAAACCTGTGTGACTCGTCCTACTCGTTCAACTTGTATTAACAAACCACCAAAGGGTAAGTTAACAAATATCAGGTTCTGTCGTTACCCACATTACCCCCATAACCATGGTGAATGTCCGATAACGGGATTTGTCAGATCCTATGGTATCATAATATCCTATGGTACCATAACGTACTACTGGTTGGCTTAAAATATTTAATGAATGTCATTCAATTTGTCTCTCAACCAACACCCTAACAAGTTTGTTCTTATAATTGAAATCGTTGTGTTTAATATAAACCATAGCATTCGTTTTAGAAAACTCGAAATCGTTTAGCACATATGAATCACCCCAAAACAATTGAAAGCTGTAAAAGAGGGGAACTATGTACTCACATTGAATTGCAAGGTATCCTCGATTAAATGAACTTAAGAAAGCTCGGTCAAATGAAGGAAATCAAGTGGCACCTAGTAATCTGATCACTAGTTAATAAATCAACACCTAAATTGGAAGATCGGGTAGAATGCGGTCTCGTAAGCCAAATGAGTTTTGGAACTCATGTGATATGGTTTAACAAAGCCTACATTCTAAATCGGAACCTATCCTAAGTGCTTTCGACCCGTTACTACCCGTTAAGGTAGTCTATGCTACTTTAATGCGTCGTTCGCGTGAAAGCGCGTTCGAGACGCCTAACTAGTCCTATGACAAGTATTATATGCCCTAACATGTTAAATATGTTGCATAATCAGTTTAAGTGACAAAAATTTAGTTACATATGCTTACAATTCAATTATGCATGAAAAGGGCATTTTGGTTATTTTCCTAAGGCATATAAACTACCTATCATACAACTAATTAAACTAAGTGGCCATAAGGTATAACCTCGGAAGGTTATTCCCTATACAACTATCGACCAAACGGGTCGGGTTCGAAAGTCTAAGCGGTTGTCAAGACCGCTTGACTTACGACCCTAAACAAGCACTTGACTAAAAGTAATGAGTTAAACATGTTAAAACATGTATAACTAAGTTAGAATACAGGTTTGATATAAAACAAAGTGTTTTGATACCCGAAAATAGCTTTGTTGCAAAATACGCATAAATACGCATTTTGACCGAAACTTTGACAAGTCACTTCGACTAATCGACGTGGTAATCAATAGGTATAGTCACAAGGGACTATAACTGTTAAGATCGGAGGCTCTCATGATTGTGTTTGTTTGTTTAAAATAAATGATCAATAAATATGAAAACATGTTAGGTGCAGCGGAAATGAAAACAAACTTTGTAAACACAATCAAAGGAGAAAATAGTTTGATAAACAATTGCTTCACATAGAGTCAAAAGATTACAAATCAAAGCAAAAGATTACAGATATGCTTACAAACTAAACTCCCCCTCAGCCTGATGCCCCAAGGTTGGTTGCACACAAGATGAAAGGATTAGACATGAGGAGAAGAACTCGCTCAGTCAATCAAATGTAACAATACAGGGTACTGTTACATTTATAGGAAAACCAAACCACTGAGGCATCTCAGCTGACGTCACCATGAAAGCGACATCTAACAGCCTAACAACCTATATCTACTGTTCTTACACAAACACTGCTAACCTAACCACTGACTATACACAAAACAAATATTTCACTAAACAGCTGCTTTCTCTTTATGTCAGTGCTTTCCTCAAGGTTGATTAGTCCTTGACTGGGCAGTGCTTTATCATCAGTAGATTGGACCAGCAGTGTTGGAATCTTCAGGGTTTTCATCAGCAGTTGAAAGGGGAGCATCAATTGTATATGGACAGTGGATAGAGACCATCAGTAGTTATAAATCACTTTCAAGGGGAGAGCAAAGTGTAAACTGCTGCTTATTGTGAATCCTCTGTTGTGACCTGGTTTTGGCTTTACATTATCTGTTCCTCTGGTAGGGTTCAATCCCAACAATCTCCCCCTGGAACAGATAATGCCAAAACCTTTCATTATTCAGGACCTTTATTACTCATCAAGAGTGCCTTAGCTTGTTCTTTGAATTCAGCTTCAAATTCCTTTGCACTCTGGTCATCCTCATCCCTACACAGTGAAAGTTCAAGGAGATCCTGCAAATCTTGAACACTAAGGCCTAGTGCTTCTTTCCTTGATATGTACTTCACATCGCCATTGGCTCTGACCAGGGTCAATACGTGAGTCTTTTGATCAGACATCCACTTTAGTATTTTTAAGCCAAGTGGGTTTCTTGGGAGAGACTTATTTGCTGATGAGTTGAGGGATAATGGCCTTGAAAACATCTGCAGACTTTCAGACATTCTTTTGAAAGCTTCTTCAATGACTTTGTCTGCTGCAGCTATATCTTCTGCAGTTTCTTGTTCAATAAATTCTTGTCTTTCAGCTTCTGTCTTGTCTTTAGCAGTGTTCGGAGACGCAGGTTTGTTTAATGCCTTAAAAAGGCTTTGAAGCTTTGTTGAGGTTTCTTCTTTTAGACCCATTTTTGCGATGGTATCTTTGAAGTACTCTGCTTCCTTTTCTATTACCTCTTCTTCAGTCAACTGTTCTCCCTCTTCTTGATTTGTTACAAAAGTAGACCGGAACAGTGTGTCGAGGTTTCCCATCTTCTGTTCAAGCTTCATCATTTGTTCTTGCTTCTTAGAAGTGCCTGAAACAGTTATTTTTCTTTTCTTCAGCCTTTTGTAGGCTTCATCAGTCTGCTGTCTTGACCATTTTGATATGGCTTCAGCAGTATCCATTTTTGCATCCACCAGCTCCCTTTTCTTTCTTTTATATTCAGCAGTTAAATCAGCAATGAGCTTTTCATATTTTCTCCAGTTAGGAGCATTCTTCTTCTTCGTAGGATCATTCTTAATCTTTTCAATTCTTTCTGCCTCACGCTTAAGAGCTACTACTGGCCATTCTTTGAACTGTTGTTCTTCAGCAGGATAGAATTTCTCTTTCATGATGTAGGCTAGATATTGTTTTCTTAGCTCTTTCTTTTGATCAGCCTTTTCTTTGTTTAGGTCTTATGCAAACCCTTCTATTTGCTTTACTTTTGTGAAGTAGAACTCCAGTCTTTTAGCTATGCCATCTTCGCTTAACTTATCTTTTTCACTGTCAACCTTGGCTTTTACTTTAGCCTGCCTTGCCTTGAGTTTGAGGTAGTCATCCATATCATCTGGTGACATGTAGCCTATGAGTGAGGGGAATCTCCTTTTTGAAGGATCTTCTTCTATATAGAATTGCCTCATCTCATTTTTTATGGCTTCAAGTTCCAGTGGATATTGTGCAGCATTACGATCATGTATACCCTCATCGGCATGTATTGGCTTTCTTTTTCTGTTGAAGAGCTTTGGCTGTGAAGTAGGAGAAGTGAGAGCAGTGGTGGATGACTGACTAACAGCTGTTGAAACAACTGGTGTCTCAACATCTGCGGTCATTACAACTGCTGATATGTCAGCAGTTGTCTTCTGCTTTTGAGCAGGGGGTGGAAGTGGTGAGGTAGTTTTTGATGGTGGTGGTGAATCAACATTTGATATGAGATTCCTTCTCCTTTTTAATGAAGAAGGAGCAGATGATGTATTGGGTGGATCAGTGGTGGTAGATTGGATAGCAATGGTTTGTGGCAGTGATTGACTGACAGTGGTTGAAACAACTGGTGTTTCAATCACTGTTGTCATTACAACAGATGTTGTAACATCTGTTGTCTTCTGTTTTATGACATGAGGTAGTAGTGATGGTATGATTTTAGATGATGATGGTGGAGCAGTAGTTGTAGTGGTGTGTGATAGGGTGGTGTGTGTTGATGACATGGCAGCTGTTTGGCTACTGACAACAGTTTTTGTAACTGCTGCTGTATCAGCTGTTTGGCTAACAGGTTTTGAGACCTGTTTTTCTTTTTCTTTTTCTTTTTTCAGGCTCAACATGAAGGCCATGCTCTATTCCCATCCTATTCATTTTTCTCAACAGCTTGATATTCTCCCCCTTTTTGGCATTATCTGTAGGGGGGTTATCCAGGAATGATATGGAAGAAGGAGCTTTGCCAGAGACACTTTGAATGCTTGCCTTTATAGCCTTGATATCTGCTTGAGTGTCCTTGAACCTTGATTCAACCATGTTGGTCAGCATTTGTTCTTGAATAGCATGCTTTTTGTCAGCCATAAGTTGCTGTGCTTCAAGCATGGGTTGAAAAATATTCCAAAGCTCATTTTCAACAAATGCATGTTGTGTAGGTGCTTGAGCAGGAATAGCAGTGACTTGTGCTTTCTGAGCTTTTAAAATCTCTTGCACCATCTCCATTATTTCAGCAACTGATTCTTCAAGTTTGTCAACTCTGCCCGTCAATTCCTGATATTTTGAATCATCACCTACTTTAGTAGGATCATCTGAATCCCCACTAGCAGTGGTTATATCAATGTGTGTCTTAGGAACAGAGTCCCCAAAATCACCCATTGATGCCCCTTGTTCTCGGTACTGGGGACTTCTTTCTTCAGCACTCGATAAACCTTTGATGGTACCAGTGGTTAAATCCAACTCACTGGTGGTCACCGAAGTTGCCATGGAAGAAATTGCCTTCAAGGGAGTCCTACTTATGAAACAACTGTCCAACTGAGGATCTGTTGATCCACCAGTTGTAGTTGTTGCTCCACTTGAACTACCACCTAGAGTTACTTGTAACTCAGGGGGTGTAACCTCCTCAATTGTTGCTGGGATAGCAGGAGTAGTAGCATCAGACCCAGTCACTTGTAGAGATATACTCTCAGTGATAGGTGATAGAGAGGAACTGGTTTGTGTCTGAGCTATAGCAGCTGCATGCAACAAAGGTAGCATGGATTGTAGCATTATTATTGGTGAGGGGATGGGGGTTGAAAGAGACATGTCCTTGGGATCAGGACTGAGGAAGATGGATCCAAGTGGATTCAGAGCTTCATATTGTGGTGTCCCTGTGCTTACAACCTGATCCTTTTGTGAGGATGCAGGAGGAGTTTTAGGCATGGGTTGAGATCTTTCTTCCAACTGCTGTGAGGAAGTAGCAGCAGTGGATTGTGGTGACTTTTGTGTTGTCACAGGCATTTCCTCTGGGATCTCATCTTCCAGAGTTGCCTTTGTTTTGGGTTTGGTGGGTTTTCTGGATGTTTTTCTTTTGGTCTTTTTGGTTATGTCAGGTGTGGGTTTCAAAGCAGTGGTTGTGCTGCTATGATCACCTGGAGCAGTGGGCTCAGCAGCTGATACCTGAGGAGCAGTTGTAACCGCTAAAATCTGCTCAGGTACCCCTGCTTTTGTTTTTATTGGTGCCATCATCCTTGAAAATGTTTCTTTTGTTAAGCTTTTTATTTGACAATGAACACCTTGTTTTAGCAAATTTAAATTTTCCTTTTCAAATTTTTGTTCAAAATAGTAACTCAAAAATCTTGGAAAAAGTAAAAATGCTTTACTTTCAACGTTTTTCACCATGTCATTGAAAATCTCCTGGGAGTAGTTGTAGTCTTTATTATTCAAAATAGCGTAACCCAGGCATTGAATTTTCAATGGTATTTCGTTAAAAGATGTTGTTTTATTTGAAGCACACATCAGAAGTGTGTGAAATAAAAATCTTGGAGCAGAAGGAAAATAACCTTTTTGTAAGGTATCAACCTTTGATTGTTCTGCATACCCCCTTTTTACGAAAATAGTTTTCATCTCGGCTTTCTCAAAAGAAAGTTTACCTTCCTGATCGTTGAGATTAAAGACTTCGGAGATCGACTGTGGGGTTATTTGAACTGCTTTCCCCTGTATTGAGGAGTTAATGGCTATGACTTTTTCGTCTTGTTTTTCAAGCGACGCCTTTTTCCAAAACTCTCTCTGGGTTTGCAGATAGATGGGAGCATTTGCTGTCAACAAAGTTTTGTACTTTGATGCAGATAATATATCAATGATGGTGTCAAAGGTGTGATTATCTGTAGGTTTTGTGAGTAGACCCAGATAGTTGTGAGATTGTTTGAATGGTATTTCGATGGGTTCTTCGGCCGTTTGAGCGACCTCTTTGGAAGGTGATGGTGATTTAGGTTTTGATTTTGATTTTGTCATTTTTGCGGAGAAGAACGAAGGAGGATTTTGGAGATTTTGAGAAGAAGGGTTGGAAACTGCTATGAGAAGAGAATTTTGGAATTCAATTCGACAGTGTAAAACCCTGTTTGGGGGTTTAGGGCAGGGTTTTATTTAAAAAATGATCGCTGATGTGGCAGCGGTTATTTTGATCTGAGGGCTAAAAAACTGACCACGTGTCAAACACTGATGAGACGGATGAATTATGGAGAACAGTTGTTTTAAGAGCCACTGATGTATCAAGTATCAGTAGTTACAACGGTAAAAATTATGGGCAGTGGATGATTTTTACTATCAGTGGATAGCATATCAGTGGATAAGACACTGATTTTGAGCATCGGTGGTTTTCAAGAAAATGAGGGATCAGTGGTTAACTTTCAGCAGTGGACAGTGTTTAGAGATCAGACGTTGGAACAAAACAGTGGTTAGGGTAAATAGTACAACTCTGAAGGACAGGTATTTCAGCAACAGTTTTGAAGATTTTCATTCAAGGTTTTGCCACATGTTAATTTTGAAAGACGGTGGTTTAGTACCCCAGATGATGAAAACTTTTTACTAAGGCAACTCATTTTCGTTTAATATTCAATTAAAACATGAGTACCCTAGTAAATCAAGCACAATTTACAATCAATTTTTGATGAAAATTTAGGAGCAAGCCTGAGTATGACATGGTCATGACACATGTACCATTTCCTTTTGACCCATTTATGAGGACACAGATACCACCAAAAATAAGGTATTACATCCTGACAGGGGCTGAAACTATTGCCAACAAAAACAAGCAAGAGTTCCAAATATATTATTCCAAAAAAAAAATGAATAATATATCCTGGTTATTTGAGAAAATCCTTTGGAAAAAAATGGTTAAAGGATTTTCTAAGAACAGTATCAAAAAGGATCTGGTGTATTTTCAATAGAAAACATAATCATATCATTCTCAAGTTTTATGAAAATGGTCAGTGGTTTGACAGCAGTGGTAGAATATTTTGACAACATTTTGACCACTGTGTGGTACCATTTTCTGTGTCAGTTGATTGCAAACATGAGGACACATGAACACATGAATTTTGAAGATCCTGTTGTAGATCTAATTTCTATGTGATGATTTTGAAAATTTGTCTAGTCCTTTTGTAAGTTCAATCACTGGGAACACTAATGTCACTTGAACTTTCTTGAACTAATGAGCACAAACAGTTGCTTAATTGACCATTATTACCCCAAGCTTTGACTCTTAAGTGTTTTAAGTTTATTCCCTTTTCTTCTGAATTCAAAAGTTTTTAGATAAACACACTTCAGAATTTTTGTGAATATTAGTCCAAAATCATTTTGCAGTAATGTTTTGAGAGACTTGGTCATGTTTTCACAAGTTTTTCACCCAATCTCACATTACATATGATACGGACTATGTTGACCCCTGTTTTCTTAATGTATTTGAACATAGTTGATTTTGTCCTTTTTAGGAACTCAACCTGTTTTCAACACATAAGATCTAAATAACTAAAGTTTTAATTTCCCTCTTTTTGTGTTAACAAAACAACAATGCTTTTATGAACATAGGTTTTGTTAATCTGAGGTTTGTACTTTAGTATTTAATGAAAACATCACATATTTCACAACAACATTTTAAATCAATAAAAAATAATCTCATGGTTTAACAGATATTGCTTACAGATCTAGAAACCATGAGTGTCTTGTGCATGAATTTACTTGTTGTGTGAAATTTGTGTGTCATATGACATCTTGGTTGATTTACAGAGTTTTTGAATAACCATTTTGAACATGATTTATACAGTACTCTGTTTTTCAACTAAATACAACCAACCTTAGTATCAATGAATTTTGAGCCGAACTGTTATGTCAAATTGATTGTTAGATCGAATTTGACTGTCCAGGCTCTGATACCAATTGTTAAGATCGGAGGCTCTCATGATTGTGTTTGTTTGTTTAAAATAAATGATCAATAAATATGAAAACATGTTAGGTGCAGCGGAAATGAAAACAAACTTTGTAAACACAATCAAAGGAGAAAATAGTTTGATAAACAATTGCTTCACATAGAGTCAAAAGATTACAAATCAAAGCAAAAGATTACAGATATGCTTACAAACTAAACTCCCCCTCAGCCTGATGCCCCAAGGTTGGTTGCACACAAGATGAAAGGATTAGACATGAGGAGAAGAACTCGCTCAGTTAATCAAATGTAACAATACAGGGTACTGTTACATTTATAGGCAAACCAAACCACTGAGGTATCTCAGCTGACGTCACCATGAAAGCGACATCTAACAGCCTAACAACCTGTATCTATTGTTCTTACACAAACACTGCTAACCTAACCACTGACTATACATAAAACAAATATTTCACTAAACAACTGCTTTCTCTTTATGTCAGTGTTTTCCTCAAGGTTGATCAGTCCTTGACTGGGTAGTGCTTTATTATCAGTAGATTGGACCAGCAGTGTTGGAATCTTCAGGGTTTTCATCAGCAGTTGAAAGGGGAGCAGCAGTTGTATATGGACAGTGGATAGAGACCATCAGTAGTTATAAATCACTTTCAAGGGGAGAGCAAAGTGTAAACTGCTGCTTATTGTGAATCCTCGGTTGTGACCTGGTTTTGGCTTTACATTATCTGTTCCTCTGGTAGGGTTCAATCCCAACAATAACCATCGTGATTACGCTCACGTTGCAAAGTTCGATGGAACTTTGACTTGACCAATTCATGGTCAAAGCAGAAAGTCAAACACTATTTGACTTTCATGCTTGAAAAGCATAAACAAGCATGAAAGAAGCTTACAAAAGGTCCAAGTAAGGAAGAATTGATCTAAAAATACTTAGGTATGAAGCTTTCAACAATGTGAGAGCTCCAACTTAGAATAAATCAGATCAATGAGCAAGGAATGAATGCAAACTTGATGGGTATTTATAGGAAGTCTTGAGTTCACAAGATGATTACAAGTGTTTTTGCAAGAATCAAAGCTTGATCTAAGCCATACACTTGTGGCACATTATTTCTAATACAATGGGAATTCAAAAAAAATCAAATGGTATGCCAAATCAGGGGTTAAAACTTGTGACAACTGTCAAATTTGCATGCATCCGTACAATTATTAAATAATGATTAGTGCTTAATGATTGTGCTGAATTACAATTAAATGCTTGAATTGCTTTCTGATCATTATCATTATTCATACATGTACATCATATATTGCAAATGACATAACATTACTACATGCAAACTTTATTGTTTCAAATGATGCACGAAACAAAGCTAGCACAGTTATCAGACAAAATCGGAGAAATGCTGACGAAGTTCAGAACATAGACATACATAGTATTGAGATACAGAATGGGCCAGAAACCAAGTCTTACACTAGTATAGTGTGTAGGAAAGTAAGGATCACAAAAATGCCTTCCTAGAGATAGTTTAAGTGCCGGAAAGTGCCTAAAACTCACATAAACTACAGAATTCTACAGAAAATCAGCACAATTCAGCTATAGCCAGCTATTTAACACAATAATATCATGCAAAATTTATGTTTTGTTGTCCAAAACAACTTACAAAGTGTCGGGAATTAAAATTGCCACAAAAGGTGCTTCATAATTAGTGAAACTACGCAATCCAGTCCATGGCCACCTCGTCATTTGGACACCCCGATGGCGAGCACATCGTGGCTCCGATCCTTGATGTCATACCTCTCGTGGTCATTCCTCCGGAGGATCTGCCCTTTCGATGATTTGTTTGATGATGACGTTGATTTGTTAGTTGATGTTCCTCCTGTTGACGCCCAGGGTGATGGGGAGATAGCTGAGGATGTCGTTGCTATGCTACCTCCTATGATTCCTGCCATTGAAGTATCCTCTGCTTCCATTTTACACTCGATTTCAGACTCCTTTGAGTCTGTGACATCTGCAGCCTTACTGATGTGTTAAAAATGCAACATATAAATTTCATCAAATGAGGCATAAAACTAACCCTTTTTTAGTACTAATGTTGGAAAAAGTGTGCTTTTGTCTTCCTTTTGTATTTTTAGGATTAAATGAGCTCAAATTAACAAAAGAAGCAAAAAGACATCAAAATCTAACATAAATACAAGAAAAGGAATAAGACGTGACATGCCCGACCCCACGACAACATCTTCCCAAGCAAAACAAGAGATCAGAAGCCTGAACACGCCCCATGCTCAGCCAGCACGGGGGCGTGCCCAAGTGTCAGCAGAAAAGACAAAGTGGTAGAAGCTTCTATTGCCCACCACGGGGCCGTGCTCAGCGGACACGGGGCCGTGGTCAACTATAAGATTCGCACAATCCAGCAAATCTGCATAGTACAAAGATTCTTCTGCACCACGGGGTCGTGCTCAGCGGACACGGGGGCGTGGTCAACTAAAAAGACAAAACTGCATTTAATGAAGAAAGAGAAGGATGTGGACACGGGGCCGTGCCCACTGGACACGGGGCCGTGCCCGAGCTTCTGTTCAGCCTATAAATAGAAGTGCTTGGCTCAAGCTCAAACCATCCCTTGGCACACCACCTCTCTCACACTTCACCCACCAGCCACCACCACCATAACACCATCATCCATTGTCCATCGTAGAGTGTGTGAGTCATCTCGGGATCCAAGATTGATCGTAAGAGTTCTTGACAATCAAGGCCATGTTTGCCTAAGTCTCTTACATCACTTGGTGAAGACAAAGTGTCTAGTATAATACTTTTTATTTCTAATCTTTTGCACTTTTTATTTGGTTTTGTATTAATGACTTTAATAACTAGTTGCTTATGTTGAAGGTGATCTTTCCTTATCGTTTGTCCGTGGTGTCTTGGCATTATTTTACTGTCTATATAAAATAAAAGATTTTCACCATTCATATCTCCACGGTCAATATGGAGGTATGTTGGCTACCTGGTCGGGGGTTAAGGGAACGGTTTGGTAAAGGTCTTGCCATTGTTCAGCGTTTAGAGGTCCTGCAATGGACCTGGGTCAAATTTAGTAGGACCTCCTTCAATACTTCACGGTATTGGATGGCGGGGGTCCAAACTCTTTGATCCCCTCATAAGTTAACTACTATTAATACTATAACCCGGCTATTTAGGACTGTATCCCTGCTGACTCAGACTACTTAGTCGAGGGTAATGTCACCTCCAAAAGAGGGGCCTACCATAATTTGCATTAATAACTTAATTAATTATCTTCCAATAATCCACCCTTTTAGGATTGTATCCTTGCTAACTCAAACTACTGGGGTGAGGGTAACGTCACCTTCAAAAGAGGGGCCTACTACAATAACTAAGATAATCTCTTAATTATGTGCAAAAGTGCGGAAATAATCAAAGGTTACACTAGATACGATTCGGAACCAAGTGATTCATCTTGTCTAACTGTTTTTCTTTTTATTTTATTTTCAGCATTTTAGTTAGTTTTTATTTTTCTTAGTTTAAAACATTTTTCTAACTTTTTATTTTGATTAGACGTTGAGGATAAACCGGTACTAAAAGCTCTTGTGTCCTTGGACGACATCGGTATCTTGCCAACACTATACTACGCTCACGATGGGTGCACTTGCCCATATGTGTGTTTAGTGTTAGTAAAATATCGTGTTTTATAAATTTAAAACTTGGCTAAAAATAAGTGTTAAAGGGGCTTAAAATATACACCTAATATAAATAACACTTCACACGCATCAAGTTTTTGGCGCCGTTGCCGGGGACACAAGGATTTTAAGAAAGCTTAAAATCGACGGCCTAATCAGTTTTTCAAAACCTTTTTAAAACGCGCGCACATTTTTCTGCATTTTAGTTTAGTTTTACATTTACAGTAACCTGTACACGGGGCCGTGTTCACTGAACACGGGGCCGTGCTGCAGAATTTTCATAAACACCCAGTAACAGTAGCTTGAACACGGGCCGTGCTCACTGAACACGCCCCGTGCTCAACGAAATCAGTAAATTTAATTAAAACGCCAGATACAGATCCTGAACACGGGGCCGTGTCTACTGAACACGGGGCCGTGTCCAGCCTCTGTTTCCGTTTTTATTTTTGTTTTCTGATCTCGAGACTTGGTTGTGGGCTGCTGAGTGATTCTTATGGATCAATACTCAGGAGGTTACAACTACACCTATGAGGAGGATGATTATAGGGGTAATTATTGCACTAATTGTCGTAACTCACGATCGGTTCAAAATAATCGCTCATATCAACCATCCAATTCATACACCTACTATGAGGAGCCCAGGTACGAGCCATCAACTTCATACACATCCTATGAAGACCAAAGGTATGAACCTCCTCCCTCATACTCATATTTTGATGAACCAAGGTATGAGCCTTCATACTCATACTTTGAGGAACCAAGATATGAGCCACCACCTTCATATGCTTATTATGAGGAACCATGGCGTGAACAACCCACCTCATATGAGTATTATGAAGAACAAAACTATGAACCTTATCCATCATATGCTTACAATGAAGAACAATGGTGTGAACCATCTACTTCATATGGGTATTATGAGGAACAAAGGGTCGAACAACCGGATTCAAGCTTAGAGAATCCCGATTCTTTTTCTATAACCGAAGTAACCGATAGGATATTAGAACACATAAGAGTTATCGATCGCTGTATAAGAGAATCTCGCGCAAGGGAAGAGGAGTCTCGCGCAAGAGAAGAATTAAAAAAGGAAGAGATAACCGAAAGTGTAAAAATGGAAGAACAAACAAGTGAAAAGCCGACACATGAGTTAAACAACGAAAAAGGTGAGTCCGAAAACGTTAAAATACAAGAAGAGTCTAATTTTGAAGAAATTAATCTCTTGTCACCTTCTTTCGAAAATCATTGTTTAGTACCCACCCATGCTAAGTTTTTAAAAGAGTTAAACACTAACACTAAAATTGACGAAACGGTAAGTGTTAAGTTAACTAATGATCAAACGTCACTAATAAATGAAGACCCATTTGAAATTAACATTACACCGGTTCCATGTTTCTTTCAAAATTCGTTTATTAGTAATGTCACAATTCATAAAGATCTTTGTGTTAACATAATGCCTAATTACATTTTCGAAAAATTAAGTATTAGTGATTTTTCTCCACTTCAAATACCCATTTTTCTATCCAATCGGAAAGTAATAAAATCAATCGGTATAGTTGAGGATGTCTTGGTTCAAACAAATCAAATGGTAATCCCGACCGACTTTGTCATCCTCGATGACGCTCCTCTAGTGTTGGGGCGACCATTTGTAAAAACTCACGAAGCTTTGAAAAACCGGAAGTTCAACAATCTACCTCTTCAATTAGGGGCATTTAAAAGAAGTGTCGATCTCGAACGGTCAATGAAATATCCATTCGGCAATAATGACCCCCTAATTGAAGATGAAGATGAACCACCCGATACAAGTGAAGAGATTGACCACTTTGTTGAAGAAGAGGTCGCCATACAACAAACTTTTAAAGTTCTTGATCGAAATGAGCAACCAAATAAGGAGTCTCCTAAAGACCCACCACTTGAGCTCAAAGAACTTCCAAAAGGTTTGGAATATGCTTTTCTAGACAAAGAGGGTAATTTACTTGTAATTATTTCATCTAAATTAGATAGCTTAGAAAAAGAAAAATTAATTAGTGTTTTGAAAAAACATAAAAATGCAATAGCTTGGAAACTTGTAGACATAAAAGGAATTAGTCCTTCTATGTGCACACACAAAATTTTGATGAATGATGATTACAAATCAGTCATACAACCACAACGTCGAGTGAATCCAAATGTTCAAGAAGTGGTTAAAAACGAGGTCATCAAGTTACTTGACGCCGGACTTATCTATCCTATCTCCGATAGTCCTTGGGTAAGTCCCGTCCAAGTAGTTCCAAAGAAAGGAGGTATGACGGTAATAACTAACGAAAAGAATGAATTAATACCAACGAGAACCGTCACAGGATGGAGAGTATGTATAGATTATAGACGATTAAATGAAGCAACAAGAAAAGATCACTTTCCTTTGCCCTTCATTGATCAAATGTTAGAAAGATTATCCGGTCATAAATTTTACTGTTTCTTGGATGGTTTTTCAGGTTACTTTCAAATCCCGATAGCACCCGAAGACCAAGAAAAGACAACTTTCACATGTCCCTATGGAAGTTTTGCTTATCGACACATGCCGTTTGGTCTATGTAATGCCCCCGCAACATTCCAACGTTGCATGGTAGCCATCTTCCATGACATGATAGAAAAGACAATGGAAGTCTTCATGGACGACTTTTCTATCTTTGGGGATTCATACGACCAATGCCTCGATAACCTTGAACGAATGCTATCCCGATGTGAGGAAACTAACCTCGCCCTTAATTGGGAAAAATGCCATTTCATGGTAACGGAGGGAATAGTACTCGCTCACAAGATCTCGAGCGAAGGAATGGAGGTGGATCGAGCCAAAATAGATACCATTTCTAGATTACCACCTCCATCCTCCGTAAGAGCTATCAGAAGTTTCCTAGGGCATGCCAGATTCTATAGACGATTTATCAAAGACTTTTCTAAAATCTCAAGGCCTCTAACAAAATTACTTGAAAAAGATGCCCCTTTCATCTTTGACAAGGATTGCAATCAAGCATTTCTAACCTTAAAAGAAATGTTAGTCAATGCACCTATCATGATAGCGCCTGATTGGAAATTTCCTTTCGAAATTATGTGTGATGCTAGTGACTTTGCAGTTGGAGCTGTCTTGGGACAAAGAAAAGAAAAGCATTTCCACCCAATTTATTATGCTAGTAAAACACTTAATGATGCACAAGAAAATTACACAACAACTGAAAAAGAATTACTAGCTGTGGTATTTGCTTTTGATAAATTCCGTTCTTATCTTGTTGTTTCTAAAACTATAGTCTATACAGATCATGCAGTCATTCGATATCTCTTCAAAAAGCAGGACGCAAAACCACGTTTGATTCGGTGGATTCTACTCTTCCAAGAATTCGACATTGAAATCAGAGACAAAAGTGGAGCAGAAAACACTGCAGCAGATCATCTTTCACGCTTAGAAGACCCAGCTTTGGAGGCAACCAGGGACGAGCAAATCAATGAAAAATTTCCAACTGAGTCCCTGGAGATGGTGGAGTATAAGGAAGAACCATGGTACGCCGACTATGCTAACTACCTAGCTAGCGGTATAGTCGTAAAAGGGTGGCCACATCATCAAAGAAAAAAGTTCTTTGCCAATGTGAAACACTATTTTTGGGAAGATCCATATCTTTTCAAAATGTGTGCCGACCAACTCGTCCGACGATGCGTACATGGTAGTGAAGCACGAAGAATTCTCCGCCATTGTCATGAAGGTCCATACGGAGGGCATCATGGTGCCGCTAGTACCGCACGAAAGGTATTTGATTTAGGATTTTATTGGCCAACAATTTACAAAGACGCCCAAAGTCTTGTCAAGACATGTGATGCTTGCCAAAGAACAGGTAATATTTCTTCCAAAAACAAAATGCCACAAAATGGCATTCTTGTTTGTGAAATTTTTGATGTGTGGGGACTCGACTTTATGGGACCTTTCCCACCATCGAAAGGAAACAAATATATACTTGTGGCAGTAGACTATTTGTCTAAATGGGCCGAGGCCGAGGCACTTCCAACAAATGATGGAAGAGTCGTGGTAAGATTTCTGAAAAAACTATTCTCTCGTTTTGGCACACCTAAAGCACTAATAAGTGATAGAGGTACCCATTTTTGCAACCATTAACTAGAAAAAATCTTAACAAGATTTGGGGTCTATCACCGGGTCTCAGCATCATATCACACTCAAACAAACGGACAAGCCGAAGTGACTAATAGAGGTTTAAAACGAATACTCGAAAAAACCGTAGGGTTAAATAAAAAAGAATGGGCAGATAAATTAGATGATGCTTTATGGGCTTTTCGAACTGCTTATAAAACAACAATAGGTACAACCCCGTATAAGCTAGTCTATGGAAAAAGTTGTCACTTGCTAGTAGAAATTGCACACAAAGCCTACTGGGCAATTAAAAATGTAAACTTAGATTTAGAATTTGCTGGTAAAAATCGATTTTGTCAATTAAATGAATTAGATGAGCTTAGGAATTATGCATACTCAAACTCAGAAATTTATAAGGAAAGAATGAAAAATTGACATGACAAACACATTAAACCTAATGAATTTCAGGTAGGGGATCTAGTTCTTTTGTTTAATTCACGACTTCGATTGTTTCCTGGTAAATTAAAGTCTAGGTGGTCAGGACCTTTTTCCATCACCCATATTTTCCCACACGGTGCAGTAGAAATTAAATCTCGAAATGGGCCTCCATTTAAAGTCAATGGCCAACGGCTGAAACTCTATCAAGGATTCATCGAGGATGAAGAAGAAGAGATCTCGCTTCAAACGGTGGAAGAATAAAACATCATGCCTGGAAGTTCACAAGATTCAACGCGACTGAGCTCGATGCTAGAGCTCGATACGAGATACTTCAAACAAGGCCAGAGGGATACCCGAGGCAAGCGTGCACGGACTTGCTAACCTTGGTGAATCAAATTGACCGTTTCAACAACATTGTCACGGGACCACTCAGAGTCGCTTTAACAACTCGACTCCGTTCCGTCCACGAATGCACGTTGGAATTCTATAGCACCTTCACATTCAACTCGAGGTGCGACCCGTTCGACAATGACGGGGTATCATTCCGATGTGGCGGAACGAGGTATTCGATCTTTATGGCACAATTTGGGTCGATTATCGGGTTGTATGCGGAAGAGGATGCGGGAAACGAAGAAAATACTGGAGGAATGAGAGAGATAGGTGAAAACGAACGCCAAGCCATTTAGGCTCAGATTGGTGAAGGGTACTACAATCCGAGCAGCACTAAGAGCACGAAGCTGAGGGATCCGCTCTACAGATACATCCATAGGCTCCTTGGCTACTCTCTTAGCCAAAGGCATGATAGTAGTGGCGTCGTTGGGTTAAGAGATTTGGTTATCCTCCACTGCATCCACAACCGCAGGCCGCTCGATGTTCCATTCCTCATGCTCCGAAACATGCATCATAACCTCCTTGCTAGTGCACCGACTCCTATCTTCTTTGGGGGATGGGTGTACCGTCTCTTCAGGTACTTCGCCCATATACCAAGGTCATTTGAGAGGAGCCCATGGTCGGGTATGGTGGATATACACATATGCCGCTCAATGAACCTAATTTATGAGGCGGAAGACGGGACGGTGATCTTTCAAAGGATGCAAGGTCATGCATGGAACCCGCAAGAAGCACTTGTCCTCCAAGCTCCGCAACATCATCAGTACCAATACCAACCCCAAGGTGATCCGGGCCAATCCTCCTCCGGAGGCGGTTTTCCTAATTTCCAAAGTTTGCATGATTTGTTGCAGGAAAACCTTATGTGCACCAGGAACACTTACAACATGGCGAGCAACACCTACCACCGGGTCGGAGCTATCGAAAGAAACATATCTGATATCCAAGATGATGTTGGATATATACGGGACCACATTGCACGCCATGGAGGGGATGGTGATGATGATGACGATGACATGGAGTAGGCGGGAAGAGCGGAGGAAGAGGAGGTTGTTTGATGGTTCCCCAGGTTAACCCTTTTCCACTCTTGAACAATTGATGGCCTGCGTGCCAAGTGTTGAACAATTTGCTTTCCCTAACTTCTTTTATTTTCTGCATTTTTTTCTTTTAACTTTGACATTGATGTTGAATATTGGTAAAAGTAGGATGTTTGCTATGGTATGGTATGGTGTCTATTGAATAAGCAGGTACATACGAGGCTTAGAGTGCTAAACATTAGTACTACTAAAGCCGGGACAGAAAAACCGACGAAAGAAACCTGTTTTTCAACTTTGCAGACTGTCCACACGGGGCCGTGCCCAGCCAACACGCCCCCGTGCCCACTTCCCTGAACCTGCTGATTGTTTTATTTCTGCAGACCTTGACAGACACGGGGTCGTCTCCAGCCAACACGCCCCCGTGTTCACCTTCTGTAAGTTTTCGTTACTGGCACCTGAACACGGGGTCGTGTTCACTCAACACGGGGACGTGTCCAGGTAACCAGTAACACAAAATTTTTGTTTTTTACGCATTCAATCAACCTAAAAACTTATTTTTGGGACACATTGAGGACAATGTGTAATTTAAGTGTGGGGGGATGCTAAAACCTTGAATCTTGCAAGTCCTAAATACAAGCCTTACACAAAACTCTATTGGAACCGCTAATCACCCCAAATTTTTTCAAAAATTTTCATTTTTTTACTTGTCTAGGTTTAACTCGGGAAATTCAAGTTCTTAAAAAGGTTATATTTTTACAAATTTACAACCGATAGCGTCGTGATAAAAAGAACCAACATAAGAAAATTATGAAAAGGCATGACAAGCTTAGTTAAAATTTAATTATATATACTTGATCACATAAAAACCCATTCCCACAAAAGTGAGTTTTGAGCCTTTATTGAGCAAACACTTACATATCATTTGACTAAATGCTCATTTTCGTTTCTTGTGTGAATAGCCGCTTGGTTCTTACGACTCTAGAACTTGCCATGACGATACAATCCCGGTCCTTACCAACTTAAACCCGAGTAAGTAAATGATGGAGGCATTAGGACTATCCCTTTTTATTTCTACACCATTATTTTTCTTTTTTTTTTACCACCTACCCAAAATCCCCCTATTTAGCCCCTTTGAGCCTAAACCTTTTCATTTCATAACCCAAGCCAAACACCCTTTTTACCCACCAAAACCTTTTTCATTTTTAACCCTTTGTTTTAGTAACAAGTTCGGTTCTTCATATGACTTTTCAAAAAAAAAAAAAAATTGTGTTGATGATGAAGCAAAAGAAAATAAACAAACAAGTTCATCAAAAATAACTTTGTTTGAATAATAGCTTCATCAAAATAAAAGTTACGAAAATAGAAAGTCTTACGAAAACCGACACTTGTTACGCATTTTAACCCTTTTTCTACTAACCACTAACCACCAACCCAACCACCTACCTTTAACCCAAGCCTAACCCTTCACCCGCAAAGTCCTCTTGATGTTTACAAAGGTATATAAGTTAAAAAGGAGGAGGATTGATCGCTTGGCAAGCCTATGGTAGGAGTAAGTTCCATGTCGCTCTCGAGTGATCCACAAAAATACATTTTCGGCCGAGTGTTGAGTGATCCCCCGTGAGGTATGTGAACTTGTATATAAATAGAATTTTAAAGAGGCATGTTATGCCCTAATAAGTAATTTATCTTATGAAAAGTTTTAAATAAATCATGACGAATAGGATTGTAAATAAATAAAAATAAAATTTAATAAAGAATCTTGGAAATCCCGACACTCTACGACAAGCCCAAAAACCTTCTTCTCTACCCATTCCATTTGGGAGTGTAATAGCCACATATTAAAGAGTTTTGCTTGAGGACCAGCAAAGATTCAAGTGTGGGGGTATTTGATGTGTTAAAAATGCAACATATAAATTTCATCAAATGAGGCATAAAACTAACTCTTTTTTAGTACTAATGTTGGAAAAGGTGTGCTTTTGTCTTCCTTTTGTATTTTCAGGATTAAATGAGCTCAAATTAACAAAAGAAGCAAAAAGACATCAAAATCTAACATAAATACAAGAAAAGGAACAAGACGTGACATGCCCGACCCCACGACAGCATCTTCCCAAGCAAAACAAAAGATCAGAAGCTTGAACATGCCCCGTGCTCAGCCAGCACGGGGGCGTGCCCAAGTGTCAGCAGAAAAGACAAAGTGGTAGAAGCTTCTATTGCCCACCACGGCGCCGTGCTCAGCGGACACGGGGCCGTGGTCAACTATAAGATTCGCACAATCCAGCAAATCTGCATAGTACAAAGATTCTTCTGCACCACGGGGTCGTGCTCAGCGGACACGGGGGCATGGTCAACTAAAAAGACAAAACTGCATTTAATGAAGAAAGAGAAGGATGTGGACACGGGGCCGTGCCCACTGGACACGGGCCGTGCCCACTGGACACGGGGCCGTGCCCGAGCTTCTGTTCAGCCTATAAATAGAAGTGCTTGGCTCAAGCTCAAACCATCCCTTGGCACACCACCTCTCTCACACTTCACCCACCACCCACCACCACCATAACACCATCATCCACCACCATCATCCATTGTCCATCGTAGAGTGTGTGAGTCGTCTCGGGATCCAAGATTGATCGTAAGAGTTCTTGACAATCAAGGCCATGTTTGCCTAAGTCTCTTACATCACTTGGTGAAGACAAAGTGTCTAGTATAATACTTTTTATTTCTAATCTTTTGCACTTTTTATTTGGTTTTGTATTAATGACTTTAATAACTAGTTGCTTATGTTGATGGTGATCTTTCCTTATCGTTTGTCCGTGGTGTCTTGGCATTATTTTACTGTCTATATAAAATAAAAGATTTTCACCATTCATATCTCCACGGTCTATATGGAGGTATGTTGGCTACCTGGTCGGGGGTTAAGGGAACGGTTTGGTAAAGGTCTTGCCATTGTTCAGCGTTTAGAGGTCCTGCAATGGACCTGGGTCAAATTTAGTAGGACCTCCTTCAATACTTCACGGTATTGGATGGCGGGGGTCCAAACTCTTTGATCCCCTCATAAGTTAACTACTATTAATACTATAACCCGGCTATTTAGGACTGTATCCCTGCTGACTCAGACTACTTAGTCGAGGGTAACGTCACCTCCAAAAGAGGGGCCTACCATAATTTGCATTAATAACTTAATTAATTATCTTCCAATAATCCACCCTTTTAGGATTGTATCCTTGCTAACTCAAACTACTAGAGTGAGGGTAAGGTCACCTTCAAAAGAGGGGCCTACTACAATAACTAAGATAATCTCTTAATTATGTGCAAAAGTGCGGAAATAATCAAAGGTTACACTAGATACGAGTCGGAACCAAGTGATTCATCCTGTCTATCTGTTTTTCTTTTTATTTTATTTTCAGCATTTTAGTTAGTTTTTATTTTTCTTAGTTTAAAACATTTTCCTAACTTTTTATTTTGATTAGACGTTGAGGATAAACCGGTACTAAAAGCTCTTGTGTCCTTGGACGACCTCGGTATCTTGCCAACACTATACTACGCTCACGATGGGTGCACTTGCCCATATGTGTGTTTAGTGTTAGTAAAATATCGTGTTTTATAAATTTAAAACTTGGCTAAAAATAAGTGTTAAAGGGGCTTAAAATATACACCTAATATAAATAACACTTCACACGCATCACTTACAGGCGGCCAGATTGCAGCTTTCTACTACTGACCTGAACGACGACACCGCTATGTCTACCGCAGTATCACCTGCTCGAGATCCCACACCTCCACACGACCCAGAGCATGCTCCTGAGCTAGCTCCTAGTCCTTTTGGGTCAGCCTGATGTTGCACCTATTGATCTTGAGCTGATTCCTGATCCTGACCATGCTTCTTTTGGTTTACCAGACATTGCACCCCTTATACCTGATCCAATTCTTGCATCTGTTGATCCTCCTTTTGTTGAGCTATTTATTCCCCCGCCTGCACCAGCTGATGTTGCTCCTTTTCCCACTATGGAGACCGATGTCCATCGCACCAACTTGCCTTTCTTTTTTCTTTCAGGACATACCTGCACCCCGTTCAGAGGAAGGTACTTCTGGCCAGCACCCGCGCGACGATCCCTTTTACATCAGAAGCATTTTCTCCGACCTCATAGGCTGCACCGTTTGCTCCTCCCATTTCTTCACCGCTGGATGAGCCATTCCGATGGTTCCTACCATACACTATGCTGATTCCAGACCCCTACCATCCCTCACATCATGGAGGCTACACACGGGATGAGTTTCTCCTTTTACTTTAGCTATAGTTTGAGGTTTTGAGTTATAGAGTTTTGGAGCTTGAGCTGAAATCACGTCCTCCACCCTGTCTATGCCAGTATACTTTGATCCTCCACATTCATCACTGTCTCCTTTTGCACTCTCACCTGCTGCCCTTACACCTTTCCTAGGTGTTGATGCTCGTTTCTCTACTATCAAGCAACATACCAGATACTTACTTCGCCATATATACAAGCTCGAGGAGAAACTCGCACATGTTAGCAGTTGCTTTTTCTTCCCTCCTTCACCTCAGTCACCAGTATAGTTGGTTCTGGTTTTATGCGGATTGCATTACTTTTGGGTAAAGACACTACTAATGAGCCGAGATTGTGGAGACTTTTGAAGACCACTTTTGACCACGTGATTTTGATACACTGATATACTTATTGGACAAGGGTAGGGTGACCCCGTTTCTCTTTTAATATGATACACTTTGTAGACAATTTGCTTGTGGTCAGAAAATAATGATAGCTCAGTCGCCATGCCCTCACTAAGCACGTTGTTGATCTGCATGTGTGTGCTATCATTGTGATACTACATGCTTGCTTGTTATGTTCTCATTAAATATGTTTCCATCTACATGTTTGTGCTATAACTATGATGTTATAAGATTGCTTGCTATGATGATTGCTTATATACATATGTATACACACCTCCTAGGTCTTATTCGTTAAGTAGAGGCTTATGTGCCTGTGTCTTTAATAAGACCTGACCTAACCAATCCTCTTCCTAGAAGATGTCACTTCAAAGGAACACCGATGCCAACAACCCTCTGCCGACGACAGAGGCAGAATTACAAGAGCGCATCTCACAGGCCATTGCACAGCACGAGGCCCTTCGCTCCGAACGCAGCGAAGGTACCTCAGGAAATAACCCACCCAACGGTAATGTTTAGTCACTTAAGACGCATTACAAAACATTTGGACATTTCCAAGGGTGCTTTGCTAATGCCTTATGTGAATGATGTTGCTTATGTCGCAGGCCGCACCTACAAGCAGTTCTTGAGCTGCAAGCCCTTAGACTTTGACGGCACTGGGGGGTGCCATAGCCTTCGTGCGTTGGGTTGAGAAGACTGATTCTGTTTTACGGATGAGCAAATACGCCCCAGAACATCAGGTCACGTACATAGCTGGACTGTTTCTAGATAGGGCTCTGTCATGGTGGAACCTTCAGGTTCAGACGTTGGGCGAGACTGCTGCGTATGCTTTGACATGGGATGAACTGAAAGAGCTGATGCGTAAAAGATATTGCTCGAGGGCAGAAGTCCAGAAGTTGGAGACTGAACTTTGGAACTTGAAAATGGAAGGTCCAAAGATAGCCGAGTATGTGCAGAGATTTCATGATTTATCACAAGTTGTTCCATATCTGGTCGAACCAGATTTTAAGAGGATCGAGCGCTTTATCGGGGGATTGGCACCTCAGATTCTAAGCCTGGTGACAACATCTAAACGTCCAACAATCACTGATGCTATCGACTTAAGTGTGGCGCTCATGGAAGAAGCGATTAGACTAGGAAAATTTTCCACCTCGGAGGAGAGAAAGGAGATTCCTGTGTAGCCATCTGGAGATAATAAGAGGAAGCTCGCAAATTTCAAGAAGGGTACTCGGGCGAATAACAAGAAGAAAGCCAAAAAGGGAAAAGAGTATATGGGTCTCCTACCTAAGTGCGACAATTGTCTACCTTACCATGTTGGGCGATGTAAATATGGAAAGTGTGATAACTGTGGCAAGAGGGGGCATCCCAAGGAGACTTGTAGACAGGGTGCTGAATGTAGAAATGGAGGCCAAGATGGTAGCGAGAATCACGAAGGAAACAACGACAACTATCAAGGCAGAACGAGTGACAAACAAAAACGTGCTCAAGGTTGTTTTAACTGTGGAGATAAAAGACATTTCAGAAAATATTGCCCTAAAAACACTCAGGCACGTGGATGAAAGCTCAATAGTAGTCAATGTTATGCATCTGTGCTGCCAGATACTCTTGCTAATTTTAGCTTCGCATCTCTAGAGATTAAGAATATACTTGGTTTAGTAGCAAGTAAGTTAGACATCCCTTATCCATAAAACTAGCTAGTGAGAAGCTAGTAGAAGCTAGTGAAGTGATTTGAGGCTGTGTGATAGGGCTTGTAGAGCGTGAGTTTACGCTTGATCTGCTGCCAGTTGAGTTGGGAAGTTTCGACGTAGTAAGGGAATATCCTGAAGTCTTCCCCGAAGACTTGCCAGGATTACCTCCTAAACGATAAGTCGAACTCCACATTGACTTGGTTCAGGCACCGTGCTTGTAGCCAAGGCACTTTATCGACTTACACCTTCAGAGGTGCAAGAGTTGTCAGCACAGCTTCAGGAGTTGCTAGAGAAGGTGTGACAACTGGCACAAACCGGTAATTTCCGTACACTTTAATTAGTGCTTAATGACTGCAATTATGTGCTTAATTGTCAGCCATGTCTAATTACATACTAAACAAGTGAATTCATGCATGTTGTATACTACAAAATATTGCTTTATGCATAAACGAGAGCGTTGCGTCAAAAATACTAAGTAAACTCACCGGTAAGACACTAGTGTCAACGGAACTGCAGAAAGCAGCCAGACAATAAAAATTAGAGCCTAGGTGTAGGTCCGACAGCAAGAATGCATTAAAACCCAAGAGTACATACAAGGGTTTAATATATATGCAATACGAAAGCAAAATAAGCACTAAAAAGCACCCGAAACGCACTTTAAGTGCATAATTTATACAAATCAGCAATAATTCAGCATTTAGACATATAAATATTATGCAGAAATGTCGTTTTATTATCCAGAATATTTCCCTAAGTGTTGGGAATCGATAGTGTTATACAAAGATACTTATTAAACACTAAAAGATGCAATTTAGCACTTTAACGAATCGGTATGCAACCGAACAACCGGACTATACCCGAAACATGAAAATATTGTTGATAACATTATTTATCTTTTTCTGGGCCAGTTAGGGTCCCTGAATACCCTAACACCCACTGTAAAGCACAACACACTAGTAACCGGGTTAATCCCTAAATTACCTAAACTAACTTAATTAATACTTAGTGTTTAGTTGAAATGGAACCGGATTACACCCCCCCCCCCCCCAAGCCGAGTTCGGTCACAATGTGACCACCCATTGTACTTACATGATTATTTTAAACACTTATGCCTAATATCTAGGCTACACAAGACCCCTTGGATAATAAACACATGATTAGTCTATAAGACCAAGACTTGGACTATCATTCCTTCACTTAACACACACCACAACACACACACTCTCTCCCTCTCTACCACTCTCGGCCGAACACCCCTCTCTACCACCCACCATTTTCGGTTTTTGATCTTCACATTCCAAGCTCTACAAGTGTTAAGGATCTCGTATAAGGATTCTTGGTGCAAACGGAAGGCGAAGGACCTCACTCTCTTGCTTTTATCCACCCTATTTGCGTCTAGATTCTTCCCTAGCCTCGAGCTAGTGGTATGTTGCTTAAATCACCTTCTCGAACTATTTTGAAGTGGTTAAAATGATTTGTAACGGTTAAAACTCGTAATCTTACAAGATGAAGCATAAAAGTCTACTAAAAACACTAAAAATGTCGGTTAAAAGCTCATATGTTGTGTAAATCATGTAGTATTTGATTTGTGTGATTATTTGGACCCGATCTATGTTGTGGTAGCTCGGATCATCATTTAACCCGGTTTAGTCATGATCTTGGATTATGACATAAAGCTTGTTTAAGAGAAACAAAGGTTAAATGATGAAACTCTACCACACACATCATGAACTTGTGTAAAAGCGATTTAGCTTGAGAAATAGTGTTTAAAACTAGTAGATCTACGTATCTACAAGTGGTATTTTCGAAAGACCAACTGTAAGACAAAACCATGTTTTAAAACCGGATCTTTCATAAAGTAGAAGTGTTTTTATGAACAAACAAGTGTGTGGACACTTGTGTAACAAAAGTTTTAACAAAGAAATAATTTTCGTAAAAACCGACTAGAAGTTGTGAAACTTCATATTCTTTAAAAATAAAGTTTTTAAGAAATTAAACTTATTTTTAAAGATAACAAGACTTACTAAATGTACTAGTAAGTTACTACACATTTTTATAAATGTTCAAGTTCATGAGATGGAGAAATTAGTGATTATTGTTGATGATCATTGTTGATAATTATTGGTGATGATTGTTGACGATTTAAAAGAAAATAAACACATGTTTTAAAAACATGGGAAACCTTCATTTTTAGGGGAAACTCTGTCAAAATTTTTATAAATTTTGACACTTAGAAAAATATAAGTTTTTGAGAAACTTATTCCCTAAAAATGTGCTTATAAGTATTACCAAGGTTTCCCTAATTTTTGGAGATAAGAAATGAGGATTTCTTCAAGAATAAAAATGGACATAAGTATGTATGTTTTTGAGAGAAAATATATATTATTTGATCACCAACTTATGTGCTAAGTGTATATAGTATGTGTTATACGTACTAGTGTATTAAGACTTAAAAATACACTAAATACTCGTGAGGAGTATAAACATAAAAATACACATACAAAATACAAGATACATAATTCGGGTGCGAAGTGCAAAACACAAAAGACTTATATTTATTTTAGAGGAAATAATATAAGTAAGATACGTAGTTAAAAATATGAAATATTTTTAACACAACAATACAAATACAAACGAGAGTGACTGTACTTGTGCGATACAAGTCTAGTGACTAACATTAAGAAAACGCGTATAGGTTACGACGTTAATTAAGCAAATCCGGTGAAGTTTACGACGCACAGGAACGCAAAGTTGTGAGTTCATGCTCCCCCTTTTCTTTTAACTGTTTTCAGTTTTATAACTTCGGGGGTGAAATACATGTTACAAATATTACAATGTTTACAAATGGTATGATGGATACAAGAATGATACGAGAAATCGTGTCACGAATAGGGTAACATAAGCAACATTAATCGTGTACATACTTAGACCGCAGAACAAAAGGTTAGATCTAATGGGTTCCGGGCAGCCCCACTGTTGGCCACTTTTTACCAAGCAGTGTTTTTGTGTCTCAGTCGTAAATCGACTACAGAAAAATGCCTATGGTTTGGTGACTTCCTATGTCGTGTCACATGTTAATGGCTTTGCAACCCATTAACACTTGATACATACAGAAATATACATGAGTACGTGGTGTACACAAAAGACTTGATTTATACAAAATACAAATTATGCTTTCATACAAAGTATACAAACGTGAAATACAAAAACTGCATGAATTCACACCAACTTTATGTTGACGTTTTTCCAAAACTCACATGTATTTCAGGTAACTAGGATGGATGTGCGCGTGGTCTTACTCATGCTCGTGGATGTCGCTTTGTCTATCTTTAAATAAAGTTGTGACTTTTAAGACAATATGTTATCTCGTGTTGTAAACACTTGACATATGTTTTCCGTAATGTAATATTTGAAGATATTTTTGAGCATGTAGTATGTTTACTCTCCGTATGCAATGAGAACCTTTCATGATCACACCTCGTGTTTCCGCCGCAGAAAGGGGTGTGACAGATTGGTATCAGAGCTGCGATTGTAGTGAACCAGGATTCCTTCTCGAGTCTAGTCTACAATCTCTAGGATCCTTTCACGAAAACAATTTTCAAAGAGTTTTCATTGCATAAAACGTCCCGCGACATCCACTACCTGAAACTGACTACATGAGTCTAGAAAAGACACTACGAGACTTAGAGTGCACATGAGTAGCACTTGTCGTTGACTAGAAGTAGAATGTCACAAGTATATGTGACTTTACCTGAAAGCGATGGCCCATCTGAAGGAAGAAATACGAGGATGAAACGAACTGTGCGGACTGTGCAAGGAGTTACGTAATTATGGATGCATACATAATTATGGAATTCAGTGCACAGAAAACACAGCAAGTCTTGTCACGTATAGATTCCCTCAGTGCAAGCCTACTAAATACTCTGCTAGAGTAATAATTGTTTGATGTCACTTATGTGGTATATATACCTGTGAATATATATGATACTACTGTCTAGTGTGACGATATCAAACAAATGCCTAACCCTGCTGTGTTATGTTCTGTCAGAACATGGCACCCAGGAAAACTGTGAATGCTCGCAATGATGACCAACCTCCTCCTCCCCTACTGCCAAGAACTGCTGAGGAGCTGAACGCTCTACTGGAGGAAAGGATCTCCGCTGCTATCGCCCAGTACGAGGCGAACCGAACTCAAGACAGTGGAGGACCAAGCAACGCTAGGCATAATGGGAATGGAGATTCGTCTGGGGGCAATGCAGCTCAAGGCTGCACTTTCAAGCAGTTCCTCGACTGCAAGCCAATGAACTATGACGGCACAGGAGGTGCAGTAGCATTTGTGCGCTGGACGGAGAAGACTGAAGCTACTTTCCGCATGAGCAAGTGTACCGCGGATCAACAAGTCACCTTTGCTACTGGGTTGTTTGTCGACGAAGCTCTGACTTGGTGGAACCTGCAAGTCCAAACCTTGGGTGATGATGCTGCTTATGGATTAACTTGGGAGGAACTGAAGGAAAGAATGAGAGAAAAGTACTGCTCTCGTGCTGAACTCCAAAGGCTGGAGACGGAGTTCTGGCACTTGACCACGGAAGGTGCTGACATTAGTGGTTACACCCGAAGGTTCCACGATCTGTCCAGAGTGCTTCCCTACATGGTGACTCCCGAATTCAAGCGTGTTGAACGCTACATTTGGGGACTGGCCTTAGAGTTTCGCGGCATGGTAACTTCGGCCAAACCTCAAACAATCACCGAGGCTGTAACTCTGGCTGTCAGCCTTACTGAAGATTGTGTTCGAATGAAGAAGCTATCACTGGACCCAACAGAAAATGCCGAGATGCATGCTGAGTCGTCTGGCGACAAGAAGAGGAAGCATGCAAACCTGAATCAAGCAACTCGTAACAACAAAGGTTCCAACAAGAAGCGTGACCCTAACCCGCCTCAAGGGGCGAAACCTCTTGCAGCCATGAACGACGCACCAGCAAGGGGATACCGGGGCATCTTGCCCAAGTGCCATCGGTGTAAACACCATCACGAGGGAGCTTGTCGCATCTCAAAGTGTGACAAGTGTGGAAAGTTGGGTCACCGCACTGAAGACTGCTGGAGTAAGAAGAACGGGAATGGAAATCGTAATGGGGCTTATGATAGGAACAATGGTGGAAATGGAAATGGTGCTGGTAATGAGAATGGGCGAGACCAAGGATGCTTCAGATGTGGAAGCAAAGATCATTTCATGAAGGACTGCCCAGAGAGAAACAATGCTCAGGCCCGAGCATTTGTGATTGGAGTAAGGGACGCACGCGAGGACCCTAATGTGGTCAACGGTACGTTCCTCATTAACAATCACTTTGCATCCATATTATTCGACACTGGCGCCGATTATAGCTTCATGTCTGTGGAATTTAAACGCATACTTGGCATAGAATCTAGTAGATTAGAAATCCCTTATTCCATAGAACTAGCCAATGGTAAACTTGTTGAATCGAGCGAAGTTGTCAGAGGCTGCACACTAGAACTTGGCGAACGAAATTTTAGCATCGACCTCTTACCTATTCAATTGGGTAGCTTCGATGTAGTAGTCGGAATGGACTGGTTGTCCAAGAACAAAGCTGAAGTCATTTGTCATGAGAAAATCATTCGCATCCCCCTAGCAAATGATGAAACTCTCATCGTGCATGGAGAAAGACGAAACACACCCCTACGAATCATCAGTTGTATGAAGGCACATAAGTGCTTAAGGAAAGGATGTGTTGCTTTCCTAGCACACGTTGTAGATAAGAAGGCTGTGGAGCCAAAACTCGAAGACATTCCTGTGGTGAAGGAATTTCCTGATGTATTCCCTGAAGATCTGCCAGGACTACCTCCGCAACGACAAGTCGAATTCCACATAGACTTGGTTCCAGGAGCCGCTCCTGTAGCCAAGGCACCCTATCGACTTGCACCATCCGAAATGCAAGAATTATATACACAACTCCAGGAGTTGTTGGATAAATGATTCATAAGGCCAAGCTTCTCGCCCTGGGGAGCTCCAGTATTGTTCGTGAAGAAGAAGGATGGATCACTGCGGATGTGTATCGATTACAGGGAACTGAACAAGCTCACAATCAAGAATCGGTACCCGTTACCGAGAATTGATGACTTGTTTGATCAACTGCAAGGATCAAACTACTATTCCAAGATCGACCTTCGATCTGGATACCATCAGCTGAGAATCCAAGATGAAAGTGTGCCAAAGACTGCATTCAGAACACGCTATGGGCACTACGAATTTCTTGTGATGCCATTTGGATTGACGAACGCGCCAGCGGTCTTTATGGACCTGATGAACCGCGTATGCAAACCATATCTCGATAAATTCGTGATTGTATTTATCGATGATATCCTGATTTACTCGCGAACGAAAGAAGAGCATGAGCAACATCTCAGAACCATCTTGGAGCTACTGAAGAAAGAAAAACTTTATGCAAAGTTCTCGAAATGCGAATTCTGGATTCGCGAAGTACAATTTCTTGGTCACGTAGTGAATGAGAAGGGCATTCATGTAGACCCATCCAAGATTGAAGCAATAAAGAATTGGGAAGCTCCCAAGACCCCAACCGAAGTTCGACAATTTTTGGGCTTAGCGGGCTATTACCGACGATTCATCGAGAATTTCTCAAAAATAGCTCAACCGCTAACGACCCTTACGCAGAAGGACAGGAAATACGACTGGGGTCACAAACAAGAAGAATCCTTTCAGCTACTTAAGAACAAGCTCTGCGATGCACCGATACTATCGTTACCCGAAGGCACTGAAGACTTCGTGGTATACTGCGACGCCTCACGACAAGGCTTGGGTTGCGTGCTCATGCAACGCCAAAAAGTCATCGCTTATGCTTCAAGACAACTGAAGGTTCACGAGAGAAATTATACCACTCACGACCTGGAGTTGGGTGCAGTGGTATTCGCCTTGAAGATTTGGCGACATTATTTATATGGTACTCGATGTACAATCTTCACAGATCACAAAAGCTTACAACACATATTTGATCAGAAGGAATTGAATATGTGCCAGCGACGTTGGGTCGAGCTGCTGAACGATTATGACTGTGAGATTAAGTACCATCCTGGAAAGGCAAACGTTGTAGCAGACGCGTTGAGCCGAAAAGAAAGGGTTAAGACCCTAAGGGTTCGAGCATTGGAAATGACGATTCAAACGAACCTCACTACACGCATTCGGGATGCACAACAAGAAGCTCTTAAAGAAGAGAACCGTAAAGCTGAATACCTTCGGGGTATGCTGAAATACATGGCGCCAAATGAAGAGGGAGCCTTATACTTTAAAAAGCGCATTTGGGTTCCGCTCTATGGTGGCCTACGAGAAGTCATCCTTGATGAAGCACACAAGTCAAGATACTCGATCCACCTAGGGTCAGACAAGATGTATCAAGACTTGAAAGAATACTATTGGTGGCCGAGACTCAAGAGCGACGTTGCTGTCTATGTTGGAAAATGCCTAACCTGTGCCAAGGTTAAGGCAGAATATCAGAAACCGTCCGGCCTACTACAACAACCAGAGATTCCCGTGTGGAAGTGGGAACAAATCTCGATGGACTTCATAACGAAATTACCCAGGACCCCGAGAGGGCACGATATGATATGGGTAATAGTTGATCGATTGACGAAGTCTGCGCATTTCCTACCAATCCGAGAGAAGGATAGCACTGGAAAGCTTGCAGAGATATACTTAAGAGAAATTGTGGCACGTCATGGAGTGCCAATCTCAATCATTTCAGACAGAGATGGACGCTTTGTCTCAAGAATCTGGCAATCATTTCAGGAAGCCTTTGGATCTCAGTTAGATCTAAGCACGGCATTCCATCCACAAACAGACGGCCAGAGCGAACGGACTATACAAACGTTAGAAGATATGCTTCGCGCATGTGTCATGGATCTAGGCGGCAGCTGGGATACTCATCTACCTTTAGTTGAGTTTTCCTACAATAACAGCTATCATACGAGCATAAAAGCCGCGCCGTTCGAAGCTCTGTATGGCCGCAAATGCCGATCGCCCTTATGTTGGGCAGACGCTGGAGATAAGCGTATGGTTGGTCCTGAACTGGTACAAGAGACAACCGACAAGATTGCGCAGATCCGAGAGCGCATTAAGGCGGCTCGAGAGCGACAAAAGAGCTACGCTGATCCGAATAGAAAATCGGTAGAATTCAAGGTGGGAGACAAAGTGTTGTTAAAAGTCTCACCTTGGAAGGGCGTAGTCAGATTTGGAAAGCGTGGAAAGCTGAATCCACGATATATCGGACCATTCAGAATACTGAAGAGAATTGGTACCGTGGCGTACAAGTTGGAGTTACCGGAAGAACTTAATGGAGTACATGATACGTTTCATGTATCCAACCTGAAGAAGAGTCCAACACAAGAAAACGTGACCATCCCGATGGATGAAGTGCATATTGATGAAGCCCTCCGATTTACAGAGCAACCCGTTGAGGTTACCGACTGGAAAGTCAACAAGACCAGGAGGAGCAGCGTAAAACTTGTCAAAGTACGTTGGAGCTCTAAGCACGGACCCGAGTACACATGGGAACGTGAAGACCAGTTCAAGAAAAAGTATCCCCACCTATTCAAGAAGACTCCAGCGAGAGTGAGTTCAGTCTGAATTTCGGGACGAAATTCTTTTAACGGGGGGAGACTGTGACAACTGGCACAAACCGGTAATTTCCGTACACTTTAATTAGTGCTTAATGACTGCAATTATGTGCTTAATTGTCAGCCATGTCTAATTACATACTAAACAAGTGAATTCATGCATGTTGTATACTACAAAATATTGCTTTATGCATAAACGAGAGCGTTGCGTCAAAAATACTAAGTAAACTCACCGGTAAGACACTATGTGTCAACGGAACTGCAGAAAGCAGCCAGACAATAAAAATTGGAGCCTAGGTGTAGTTCCGACAGCAAGAATGCATTAAAACCCAAGAGTACATACAAGGGTTTAATATATATGCAATACGAAAGCAAAATAAGCACTAAAAAGCACCCGAAACGCACTTTAAGTGCAGAATTTATACAAATCAGCAATAATTCAGCATTTAGACATATAAATATTATGCAGAAATGTCGTTTTATTATCCAGAATATTTCCCTAAGTGTTGGGAATCGATAGTGTTATACAAAGATACTTATTAAACACTAAAAGATGCAATTTAGCACTTTAACGAATCGGTATGCAACCGAACAACCGGACTATACCCGAAACATGAAAATATTGTTGATAACATTATTTATCTTTTTCTGGGCCAGTTAGGGTCCCTGAATACCCTAACACCCACTGTAAAGCACAACACACTAGTAACCGGGTTAATCCCTAAATTACCTAAACTAACTTAATTAATACTTAGTGTTTAGTTGAAATGGAACCGGATTACACCCCCCCCCCCCAAGCCGAGTTCGGTCACAATGTGACCACCCATTGTACTTACATGATTATTTTAAACACTTATGCCTAATATCTAGGCTACACAAGACCCCTTGGATAATAAACACATGATTAGTCTATAAGACCAAGACTTGGACTATCATTCCTTCACTTAACACACACCACAACACACACACTCTTTCCCTCTCTACCACTCTCGGCCGAACACCCCTCTCTACCACCCACCATTTTCGGTTTTTGATCTTCACATTCCAAGCTCTACAAGTGTTAAGGATCTCGTATAAGGAGTCTTGGTGCAAACGGAAGGCGAAGGACCTCATTCTCTTGCTCTTATCCACCCTATTTGCGTCTAGATTCTTCCCTAGCCTCGAGCTAGTGGTATGTTGCTTAAATCACCTTCTCGAACTATTTTGAAGTGGTTAAAATGATTTGTAACGGTTAAAACTCGTAATCTTACAAGATGAAGCATAAAAGTCTACTAAAAACACTAAAAATGTCGGTTAAAAGCTCATATGTTGTGTAAATCATGTAGTATTTGAATTGTGTGATTATTTGGACCCGATCTATGTTGTGGTAGCTCGGATCATCATTTAACCCGGTTTAGTCATGATCTTGGATTATGACATAAAGCTTGTTTAAGAGAAACAAAGGTTAAATGATGAAACTCTACCACACACATCATGAACTTGTGTAAAAGCGATTTAGCTTGAGAAATAGTGTTTAAAACTAGTAGATCTACGTATCTACAAGTGGTATTTTCGAAAGACCAACTGTAAGACAAAACCATGTTTTAAAACCGGATCTTTCATAAAGTAGAAGTGTTTTTATGAACAAACAAGTGTGTGGACACTTGTGTAACAAAAGTTTTAACAAAGAAATAATTTTCGTAAAAACCGACTAGAGGTTGTGAAACTTCATATTCTTTAAAAATAAAGTTTTTAAAAAATTAAACTTATTTTTAAAGATAACAAGACTTACTAAATGTACTAGTAAGTTACTACACATTTTTATAAATGTTCAAGTTCATGAGATGGAGAAATTAGTGATTATTGTTGATGATCATTGTTGATAATTATTGGTGATGATTGTTGACGATTTAAAAGAAAATAAACACATGTTTTAAAAACATGGGAAACCTTCATTTTTAGGGGAAACTCTGTCAAAATTTTTATAAATTTTGACACTTAGAAAAATATAAGTTTTTGAGAAACTTATTCCCTAAAAATGTGCTTATAAGTATTACCAAGGTTTCCCTAATTTTTGGTGATAAGAAATGAGGATTTCTTCAAGAATAAAAATGGACATAAGTATGTATGTTTTTGAGAGAAAATATATATTATTTGATCACCAACTTATGTGCTAAGTGTATATAGTATGTGTTATACGTACTAGTGTATTAAGACTTAAAAATACACTAAATACTCGTGAGGAGTATAAACATAAAAATACACATACAAAATACAAGATACATAATTCGGGTGCGAAGTGCAAAACACAAAAGACTTATATTTATTTTAGAGGAAATAATATAAGTAAGATACGTAGTTAAAAATATGAAATATTTTTAACACAACAATACAAATACAAACGAGAGTGACTGTACTTGTGCGATACAAGTCTAGTGACTAACATTAAGAAAACGCGTATAGGTTACGACGTTAATTAAGCAAATCCGGTGAAGTTTACGACGCACAGGAACGCAAAGTTGTGAGTTCATGCTCCCCCTTTTCTTTTAACTGTTTTCAGTTTTATAACTTCGGGGGTGAAATACATGTTACAAATATTATAATGTTTACAAATGGTATGATGGATACAAGAATGATACGAGAAATCGTGTCACGAATAGGGTAACATAAGCACCATTAATCGTGTACATACTTAGACCGCAGAACAAAAGGTTAGATCTAATGGGTTCCGGGCAGCCCCACTGTTGGCCACTTTTTACCAAGCAGTGTTTTTGTGTCTCAGTCGTAAATCGACTACAGAAAGATGCCTATGGTTTGGTGACTTCCTATGTCGTGTCACATGTTAATGGCTTTGTAACCCATTAACACTTGATACATACAGAAATATACATGAGTACGTGGTGTACACAAAAGACTTGATTTATACAAAATACAAATTATGCTTTCATACAAAGTATACAAACGTGAAATACAAAAACTGCATGAATTCACACCAACTTTATGTTGACGTTTTTCCAAAACTCACATGTATTTCAGGTAACTAGGATGGATGTGCGCGTGGTCTTACTCATGCTCGTGGATGTCGCTTTGTCTATCTTTAAATAAAGTTGTGACTTTTAAGACAATATGTTATCTCGTGTTGTAAACACTTGACATATGTTTTCCGTAATGTAATATTTGAAGATATTTTTGAGCATGTAGTATGTTTACTCTCCGTATGCAATGAGAACCTTTCATGATCACACCTCGTGTTTCCGCCGCAGAAAGGGGTGTGACAGAAGGAAATTATCAGACCAAGCCTCTTGCCTTGGGGAGCTACAGTGTTGTTCGTCAAGAAGAAGGATGATAGCTTTCGTCTGTGCATCAACTACCAGGAGCCGAACAAGCTAATCAACAAGAGTCGGTAACTCTTGCTGAGGCTTACCGATTTATTTAACTAACTGCAAGGATACAACTACTATTCTAAGACTGATCGTTGATCGAGTATCATTAGCTGTGAATTCAGGATAAAAGCATTACCAAAGTACAGTGAGTCAACAAGTTTTCTTAAACATACGTTAATACTGTGATTTATACACGATACACAAAGAATACAGAACTTTGAGGATTTAGGAATCATGCACCTAAGACCTTCGGGGACTTAGGACAAAAACTCATTAAAGGCTATCACATAGAAACTACGTCTATTAACTCGGGCAAACACCATTATTCTGTCGAATATGCTATTTTAGCTAACAGATAAAGCACTCAACTTTCTTTTATTGGGATTTCCCACTTTTGCTTCTAGCAAGTAGGATTTTGCATCTCTACTTCTCTTAATGGCAGTTGCATCATGACAATTTTCTTCACTAAGGCAAACACGCCTTTGTTTCAATACTTGATCATTTCTTCATCATAGCAACTACTCATTGCTTCATTTCTTGGGAATTCATATGTTACGCATGCACCATTTGTTACGCATGAGATTTCGTTTCGAATAAGCTTTTCGCCAAAGTTCAAATATTAAATGCTAAGGCTATATATTGATTGGTGATTCGAATGACCTACATTATTGTAATTGTTGGCTCCTTTGATATCAAGCCAACACATTTTCTTGAAATTTCTTTTCTTTCAAGGTACATACATGGTTTATCTTTGCAACCATGCCGGAATCCTTTCGTCGATACATACGTTTTTTTGTCAGATTGCACTAAAACCAAGTTCAATTGCTTGAAGTTGACCATTCCGCATCTTCAAATCAAGACACCATATGATGTATTGAGAGCATCATATTCAAATTCATTTTTGTAAGCATTTTATTTGTTCCAAGTTGTAGTAGACTTGTTTGGCCTACGACTCCATTAAGGCGATTGTTGATTTCGACACCTTGTAGTGATGTTTTCACTAAATTGAAGTTTGCGCTAATCACGGTTATGCATTTCATACACGGGTTTAATTGTTTATCTATTTACTTGCTCTAAATCCAGTCTGTTTTATCATGATTAAAGCAGTCTTAACACAATCGTTTGTTAAGACAATGGAACATAAATTCATTCTATATTGTAGTGTACCTCCTAACGGTTCTTTTATTAACGATCGAATACCTTGCAGTATTTACTGCCCTTCACCTTCGTTCGAAAACAGTAGTTCTTTGGTGTTCTGTACTCAATTAAGAAATCCTGTGATGCCAGTTAAATCAAATTCCAGATTTGTTTCAGTACACTCTCATTTGATTTCAAACACGGTGAACTTGTTCGGTCACCGCTATTATTGAATTATATCATTGCGACACCTTGTGGTGTCGGTACAACTTATTGTAGTGTACCTCCTAACGGTTCTTTTATTAACGATCGAATACCTTGCAGTATTTACTGCCCTTCACCTTCGTTCGAAAACAGTAGTTCTTTGGTGTTCTGTACTCAATTAAGAAATCCTGTGATGCCAGTTAAATCAAATTCCAGATTTGTTTCAGTACACTCTCATTTGATTTCAAACACGGTGAACTTGTTCGGTCACCGCTATTATTGAATTATATCATTGCGACACCTTGTGGTGTCGGTACAACTTGTAGCTTGTGCTAATCATGGTCAACCATTTCACTTGAAACCGCACACATTTTTGTTTGACTTGTCATTCAAACATTCTTGATGCAACTAGGTATTAAGACATTGATACACGAAGTTTGATTGTATTTCATTTTGGTATATTCTCGCAATTTAATAATGTCAACACACTAGTTTTATTCATTTGTTTGTTCCAAAGTTGACAGATCATTTTCGTATCACTATTACATTTGAGCTTGCTGATTTTGAGTTCATCTAGCGGATGCTATTGTTTCTAAAAACCTGTTAGCATATTGTGATCGATTGTTTGAAATTCCATTTTTCGAAACTCCTTGATGCACTAGATTATACATCCCTAAATCTCGTGTCCTTTGACATCAAATTCTGAAAACACATACCTTTTAACTGCTGGGTTCTGATTATTGTAATATGTCATTGGATGCACCTGTTACGAATAAGTCTTGATTCGGTTTTGTGGTTATCTACCTCAGTATTAATCATATCCATACATGCATATTGTAACCCTAAGGAGTTAAGGTAGTATAAATTTCGAGGACGAAATTTTCTTAACAGGGGGAGAATGTGACAACTGTCAAATTTGCATGCATCCGTACAATTATTAAATAATGATTAGTGCTTAATGACTGTGCTGAATTATAATTAAATGCTTGAATTGCTTTCTGATCATTATCATTATTCATACATGTGCATCATATATTGCAAATGACATAATATTACTACATGCAAACTTTATTGATTCAAATGATGCACGAAACAAAGCTAGCACAGTTATCAGACAAAATCGGAGAAATGCTGACGAAGTTTAGAACATAGACAGACATAGTATTGAGATAGAAAATGGGCCAGAAACCAATTCTTACACTAGTATAGTGTGTAGGAAAGTAAGGATCACAAAACTGCCTTCCTAGAGATAGTTTAAGTGCCGGAAAATGCCTAAACCTCACATAAACTGCAGAATTCTGCAGAAAATTAGCACAATTCAGATATAGTCAGCTATTTAACACAATAATATCATGCAAAATTTATGTTTTGTTGTCCAAAACAACTTACAAAGTGTCGGGAATTAAAACTGCCACAAAAGGTGCTTCATACTTAGTGAAACTACGCAATTCAGCACTTTAACGAACTGTAACGAACCGAACAACCGGACAATAACCGGGATATCAAAATTTTACTAGAAGTAATTATTTTATGATATTAAGCTAATATTGATGGAAGAACACCTTAAAAATCATAAAAACACCTAAACACACTTAAACCTTCTAGTTTGCACTTTAAACCCCAAACTTCCAAAAATTTACATTTTACCCCCCCCCCCCCCCCCGCCCCCTTCACCAAATCCGGCCCTAACAAGGGCCCCAGTTCAATATTTTATCTATATATTATATTAGACCTTGTTACTACTTTTTAAAACATATTATATCTGACAACCCTCAAAATTACATGTATCCGTACGATTAATTAATGTTAATTAAAGTGCTTGATGACTGTGTTGAATTAATTAACTGCTTTCTTATTACTGTGTCATACTTATAGGTGCTTATTAGCATACTAGTAGTGTGCAGAAAAGTTACTAAATAGTCCGGTATGCTTTCCTGAATGTTGAGAATTAAAAACGTTACAAAAAGATATATAAGGAACACTAAACGGAATAACTTAGCACTTTAACGGAACGGTGTCTAACCGAACAACCAGACATTACCCGGAACACTAAAATATTGTTAAAAATATTGTTTCACCTTTTTCTGAGCTAGTCTTGATTCCCGAACACTTAGACACACTACATAATACATGTAACACATAACACTAGACTTTTACCTATAACCTTCCACTAACTAACCTACTTACCCTCAAATATTACACTTAACCCCCCCCCCCTTTGGCTGATTTTCGGTTCATATGGTCCCACACCAAAGATCACAACAATCCTCTAATATCTTCCATATTTCCCATGAAAATCTTCTCTTGGATAATGGTGAGATTTGTCTTGTACTTCTTGAACATTATACCCTTTGGATAAAACAAGTTAGAGATTTATAAGAACTTATCCCTCCATCATCTTCATCAAACTCAACCTCTCCCTTCCTCCTCTCATCAAGCTTGGCCGAAACACCCCCTTACACCACCACAAGTTTCAAGCATTCATCTTCCAATCCAAATGTACTTCTAGGTGCTACAAGGCGTTCAACGAAGCTTGGTGTTCTCGGAAGCTGAAGGACCTCTTGCTAGTGCTATTAACCACTCATTTTCCATCTTGTTTCTTCCCTAGCTTCAAAGCTAGTAGTAAGCTTCTTTTATCTTCATTTGCTTCATATTTATGATGGTTAAAAGTCAGATTATGTTGAAAACTTATAAACACTAAAAGATCATATGCAAAGTCTTGAACATAGAGCTAACTTAATGACGAAATATTGTTGAAATGTGATGAAAAGTTGTGGTAGGATGTTGTACTGAACATGTTGTTGATTACTTGATGGTTTACCTGTTAATATTGATGTTAAAGGTCGTTGTTGATCACTAGACACGTTAACGGAACAAATTGAACATGCGTTAGAACACAATAAGCTGAAAACAGCTTCTGTCCAAGTATTTACAGCCAACTTCAGTTGGCTGTAACCAGATCATAACTTAACAAAAACTTGATTTTCTTGGGTCTATAACAGGCTATTTCGAAATACGGTTCTAATGGCACCGGAATCATAATTTTTGGACTTCGTTTACTATTTATAAAGATCTGTTTTTGGACAGCAGCTCAAGCTGCATTTTTACTGCTGAAAATATGCGTTCTGTTTTCCATCATAACTTGAATTCTGTGTAGAGTTAGATCATGAAATTAGTACTGTGGATGACCACCGATGTATTTGTAACTCTCCCATTGGAATTTCGTAAATCGGACTCTCGATGAATTTTAAATAAATTATTCCGTGGACTGCAGTCAGAAAAAGATGAATCTAATTGCAGTCCGGAAAATGAATTTTTATAAAATATTGGTGATGAATTGGATCCCGAGATTTTTACAAAATAATATTTGGATCGTTTAAGACATTCCGTAAAAATTTGGGAATTTTTGGAACAAGTTAACTATTTTATTAAAATCCCCGAAAACAGCCCAATTTTTAATGTAAAAGCTGAAACGACATAAGTAGTAATTTGCGTGTCTAAATGTCTGGTAGGTTATCTGAGAATGTTCTAACATGTTATACGTCAATAAAAGTGTTATGTGCAATATCGTGTGCTTGCTCTTGAGTAGCTATAGGCGGAATGTTTATATGGGCATGAACTGTTAAAGTGTATACATGTTATGTGGTAGATACGTGTAGAAACTTTGTGATCTATTTGAAACCACTAAATGACTAACTGGTAATCATATTAGGATGTGATTGACCGACCTTGACTGTTAGCTATTTTATAGAGTCAAATCGAGCTGAGTTCACACTTTTCTACAAAGCATGGTAAATTCCCGGTGGGAATGGGAATGGGTTCAGGAATAGGGATTCCTCGTCCTTTGGGACGCGTTCAGGAATGTGAATTCCTCGTCCTTGGGACGTACTTAGACTTACTGGACTAGAACTCTATCAGCGAAGTCCCTCCCTTTTCGTATCGAATTAATCGCCGAGGCTATGGCGAGCGGGTCATTAGTTAATAGCGCTATTAGGTTTAACAAACCTCACACCGTGCCAGTTAGACGGGTGTGTACTAATGGACTATGGCACGTCGGTGATGATAGACACCGACGCTAGGGCATAATTAATTTTCGTTAGTAATCAATAAGATAAACGAGTCTGGTAGTTTAAATAATGGGGTAGCCCACACGGCCGGAGTGCCGGGCTGGATAGCCAGGGAAGGTGGACATGGGATGGTTAACTGTTAAACGTTTTCGAACTATGGGGTAACCCCCACGGCTGGATAGCTGATTAAGATTAAACTACGTTTTTGGAAACAACTCTAAAATGGACAACCAACCGTGAACTCACTCAACTTTGTTGTTGACTCATTGTTACATGCTTTGCAGGTCGCTAGATGCTATGGGGCTTGCACAAGGAGGTGGTCGTTGTGGGATGCGAACTGTTATGTCCCGTACTCAATAAATAAACTTAATTAACTTATGAAACTTATGTTTTGGGTCTTTAAACTTATGAACTACGAACTTATGTTTTGGTTTAACGTCTTAAGCTTCCGCTGTTTAAATTGAACTTGGTTAACTTCCCTTTGGTCACCAATTGTATTGTGGTTAGTTTTATTTACTTAGATACGGTATTCAATATGATTGGTGGCTCGATCCTGGTCATGTCACGCCTCCAAGCGGTGATACTTCGCATGGTGGAATTTGGGGGTGTGACATTATACAATGGAGAAATGTTATGAATGGGTTATAAGTATTACCATAAGGACATGCACATCATATCCCTCACACACTAAAACACACACTTTTTCTCTTCTCCCTTGCCTACCTTCGGCCGAGATCAAGCACAAACACCAACACCAACACCATCATCAATCATTCTTCATACATTTCACACATATACAAAGATGTTAGAAGATGCATAGAGAAGCTAAGAGCTTTCGGAAGTTCAAGGACCTCTCTTATTTGCTTTTATACACTTGTTTTCTCCTCTTGATCATCCCTAGCCTTGAGCTAGTGGTAAGAACCATGATCTTTCCATTTTACTTCTATTTTAAGTGGTTAAAAGATGATACAAGATGATTATCATGAAGAACACTAAGAAACAAGAAGATGAAACATGAACATAAGCTTAAAATTATAAGAAATCATGAAGAAATCATGTTGTTTTGTGTTGATTTACTTGTTGATCATTGTTTGCTTGTGAAAATGATGTAGATCATCACATGATCTTGCTAGATCATGATTAAAAACATAATCTAGCAAGATGAGAAGAGAAACATGTTAGAGACTCACATATCATCCTAACATAAAGCATGAACTTGAAGGAATATATTGTTTTCTTATAAAGTAATGATCAAAGTAAGATGTAAATCTTGTAAATCTAATATTTCAAGAGTGATTTTCTAAGAAACCAAGTTAAAAATACAAGTTTTACTAGGTCTTGGTTATTACATAAACAAATCTTATTTTTAGTGGTTAAACAAGTGTAGAAACATTTGTGTAACAAGAAGAATGCATAAAGAAATATTTTTAGAAAATATGATTTGAAGTTGTAAACATCTATATTCTTAAAAATGAAGTTTTTAAAGAACTAATCACATTTTAATGGGTAACAAGGCTTACTAATGACACTTGTAAGTTCCTACAAATTTTTACAAATATTCAAATTCATGAAGTAGTAGATTATACTTATTTTTGGCAAAATTGGTAAGTAAAGGTTGTTTATTATTGATTGTGAATGGATTGTGATGATTTTTACAAAAGAAAATGATATGCTTGAAAGCATGGAAACCTCTATTTTTAGGGGAAACTATGGCAAAATTTTCTAAAAAATATAAACACTTAGAAAAATATTTTTAAACAAGTATTTACAAGTGTATTCAAACCATAAATTGTTACATAAACTTTGCCATAATTTTTGTTATAAAAATTATAAATATTGGAGGTTGGTTTTAACAAATAAAAGTGACTAAATATGTATTTAGGAAATATATATTTAGAAGGCACCATGTGTGTGATTATTTGTATATTATGTGTATTAGTTATATTATTTTAGGATTTGAAATAATATAACTCATCAAAATACCAAGAACTTACAATCCAAAATATTACCAAAATCCTAAGAATATGAATATACAAGATTACACAAAATACCGGTAAAACTGAACAAAGGAAGATAACTTGCAAAATATTCCGGAAATATTATTTATATGTATATTTTGGTAAATAATATTTTGGACACCAAGTGAATGAAAATATGATTTTCACAATTATTACAAAGTTATATCATATTTTTGACAAAAAGAAAATATATTATTTTTGGTGGACAAAAATATATTCTCTTGGAATCAATAGAAGATATATTATTTTTGTAAGAAATATATTTATTCTCAAATGAACATGAAATATATTATTTTTGGAAGAAAAATAAGTTTGTATATATTTTCCAAGATAGACTTGAAAATATAGTATTTTCGAAACTTATATGAAAATACGAATACTTTTGCCAAGAGAGAATTATAAATAATTTTCTAAGTAACATACATCGGAATATATATTTTGGAAATATATATTAAAGTATCTTACTAAAAATATTATTCCGGAAAAGTTGATATAAATTAAGTATATGAATACTTAATAAATACAATAAAAATACGTATTTTCGTACGTATAAATACACATCGGAATTCGACACAAGTACATGACAAAAATATACAAGTAAAAGATACCCCATCCTTGGGAAGGAAATACAAGTATAAATACATGGGAAGTATTAAGTTAATATATATTGTTTTAACAATTATTCCAAAATTTAATAAATATAATTTGAGTTAAAATATTAATTATTTTAACAAATAATTATACACTTGGAATAATAATGAAGACACTATGAAACGTAACTCAAAGACACTAATCAATACTAAGTCAAGGCACGACCTGCTCGTCTAATGGACCATAGTACGTATGTAGGTAGTCGTGCGTTCTAGAGGAAGCTTTGAGTTACATCGGATACAAGGAACGCAAAACTGTGAGTTCATGTCCCCCTTTTCTTTTAACTGTTTTCAGTTTTATAACTTCGGGGGTGAAGTACATGTTACAAAATAATTACGAACAATTACAATTGGTATGGCTAGCTTTGGAAAGTACAGTAGATCATGTGAATGGGTAGGCGTACTCTTAAGGCCATTAATCCTCATTGTAGGACCGAGGGACATGAGTGATAGATCTATTTGGGTGTAGCGAGCCCCACCCATGAGTCCGTCGAGTGGACCATGTGGTGACTATGTCTTATTGACAAAGTCTGCTAGGTTTGAGTCTTCCTGCACCATGTCACGTATATTAATGTATTTGCAACACATTAATTGATCTGTTTCCTTGTTGCTTTCATAACGGATTTCAATTACATACAAACATACTTACAAAGGTTTCAAAGGTTTATTCTCAAACACACACATGAACTCGCCCAACTTTTGTTGATGTTTTCAAACTACATGTATTTCAGGAAACTAAGTATGGATCTGGCGGGCGTTAAAGTTTCAAGTGTTGTCTGGAATAAAAGATGTCATCCGGTGTCGAATGGTTTAGAGCATGTATCCTATCCTGGATAGGGTACATGTTTCAAAGCTTGGTTATCATTAGTGTCTTTTGAAAAGTCCTTATGGAACTTAAAACCTGTTGGTGTTGTATTCTGAATACGAAGTCTGTGTTTTTGGGGTTAAATCAATGTTGTTGTAATGTTTCAAAACTTAATCAATGGATGAACATATTGGATTTATCATATAGGTGTTTGTTATGGTTGAATGCAATGATATTAAGCAAGTCACACCAAATCACGCTTCCGCAAAAGTCAGGGTGTGGCAAAACTGGTGAAAACAGGGTGCTAAACCAAATTCATTGAATCTGCCAGCACCATATGTCGCATCCCGCATAGACTCAGGTCTACTCTTTCGCGGCCTGCCAGGCAACTATCAGGAGTTGTCAATTTTGGCCCCTGCAAGCTTAAAACTTTGATTTTGATGTATTTAAGCCCCGTTAACCCCATTTCAAGGCTCTACAATGAAGTTTAAACATAGGGAACGTGAAATACGCTTGTAAACATCTCAGATGTCAGTTCGTTTGGTCGTACGGTTGCGTTATTCGGTTAATTACGACGAAAACTCGAATAGACGCGAAAACGATCCAAATTACGCGACAAATGGTATTTTTGCATTCCAATCACTAAAATAAAATATTTTAATGATTACCAAAATTTTTGGATGTCCGGATATGTTCGGAACGTAAGATATGCACGTAAATGCAAACTTATGCACTTTTTGACACTTTTAGTCCCTGTTGATCAAATAAGCATATTTTCGCATACCGAACCCCTCAAAGCCTATTTCTAAGCTATGTAAAGGATATTTAAAGTATGTTTAGCTTCTAATCAAGTTCCGGAATGTTTGTTACTATGCGAATCGGCATAGTTTCGCACTTTGTTGCAAATAGTCCCTGCGATCGAATAAACTTGTTTTCGACACACCAAACCTTCCAAAAACTTATTTCTAAGTTATGTAAAGGTTATTTAAGGTATGTTAAGCCTATGTCACTGTTCCGGAGTGTTTGTCACGTTAAACTAATTACGTTTACGCATCAGTTTGCGCATAACTTTCTAGAAAGCGATTTAAAGTTTGAAATTGAACAAGAATTGATATGTGCAAATAATACATGTATTTATACAAATTCCAAGTATGAAACACAAGATTTCATTGGTTTTGTATTTGTATGATGGCCGTAGAGACACAGATGTCACATATATAAATGCTTTTATTATAATACATATCGTAGCGTTATCTAAACCACATCAAACAAAAGATAAGACATGACATGACATGTTTTATACAAGACATGACATATTTTGGTTATTAAGTTAACCATGCATCATTTCTTTTAAATCATTTGATTTTCATATGATTTCATGAGAGAAACATTTTTGTAAAGGTTCATGGATACTTTTTTAATAGTTAAACATTTCTTTTAAGATTCAAAGCCATGAATCTTCATCACAAAAGCTATATTACTCCTAGGAATTCTTATGCTGACGTTTTATTTTCACATATGTTTCAGGAGCGAATTTTTGATTTTGAGCATGCTACACATAGGGCGGACTCAGGCCTTAGTGACTTTAAAACTTAAAAGACAATTATTGCACTTTGTTGTTTTATTTTCAAGACAATGTAAACTATTAACTTAATAATACTAAACTTTATGTACCATGTGTTGTGAAATAATAGTTATGTGACATGAATCCTCGACTTTTCCACCGCGGTTTGTTGTTTTATGTGGTCGGGGTGTTACAGAAAGATTGGTATCAGATTTCATGGTTATAGGGAATTAGGTTATTAGTAATACTTTTGAGCTAGACTATAACCTTTCTAGGACCCTAACACAAGGTATCTTGTGGTTAGATCTTAAAACAATACAATCACCTATCTTTAGGTGATTACCAAAACAAATACACAAGTTACAATCCGTTTTGAAAATAATCATCTATTCTTAGATAATTTGTTTTGGGCTTTATGCCTTCAAAGTTTTCTAAATCGCGTCAAAGTTTGGGTTTTAATAATGTGAACACGTGCAATCTGGAAGGTTGGATGCCTGTACCCTGAGTTTTCTGTCTAAGGCTAGAGTGTTCGTACAAATTCGCATTATCGGACCAATCACTTTTACCTTGGAACTCTTGGGATGAGTGTCCACTTATAGGATACATCATGTCTTGATGATACATTATAAAGATACATTTGCTTTGATTAGTCACTGTGTGTCATTTGTTTGTTTATAATAACAAATGACCACCATCCTTATGATTTTTCAATATTTAACATCTCATTTTGATTATCCAATATCATCTCACTCGTCTTCTCTCATATTTTTCCTCTCTTTTAGAATGCCCCCTTGTCGAAATGCTGCTCAAGACGCCGATATGGCACCTATGATTGCTCAGCAGATAGCTGATGTGCTACCAAATCTTGTGACTCAGTTAAACCAAGACAACAATAATAACAACAATGCACCTGCTCCATGCAACTATAAACAATTTAACTTGGCTAAACCGCTCAAGTTTAATGGTTCTGAGGGAGCAACTGGGCTCCTACAGTGGTCTTAGAGTCTTTAGAATACATTCCGCCATGTCCAATGTCCAAATGGGTGCAAAGTAGAATTTGCATCGAGCGTGTTCCAACAGAGGGTGCTCATGTGGTGGAACGGAGTGGTGAGAGATAGGGGTGCGGATGTTGCAATAGCTCAGACATGGGAAGAGCTTCGAGCTCTTATGATGAAGGAATTCTGCCCACGTCATGAGCAAAGGGCACTAGAGAACGAGTTCCACGATCTAAAATAAGATATCGTGCCTACACTGACCTTTATGACGAATTGAGCTTGTTGTGTCCTACAATGGTTATGCCTTTGGATAAGGCGATTGAGAAGTACATAGATGGCCTTCCTGACCCAGTTCAAGATATTGTCACTGGTAGCAACCCCGCTACAGTCAGATAAGCCATTGAGTTAGCAGCTACCCTGACTAACTCGCAAGTCAAAAAGGGTAAACTCCATCGCAAGAGTGACAAGAAGCCATCTGCCAAGACAACTCAATAGAAACAGAAGGGAAACAAGGCTGAAAACTCCAAGAAGTCTAGGAAGCGTAAGGCTTCCAAGAACTTCGCTGTTGTTACCCAGCCAAAATCAAGATGCTCACAACCAACCAGCACAACCTCCCGCCAAACATTTTACTAACCTCGCTTTTATTACGTAAATCATCGATCCGAGACCCGTATTGGCCCACTTCTTCATGAGTCCAAGACAAAACTAAGTGGACTTCGTCCATCCATGTGATGAGCTTCCGCTCGTGCATATCCTTTTCCAACTCTACCAGCTTTACTCACCAAGGGTTCTACCATTCTTATCTATAAAATGAAGGATTAGCATATTTCATTCACATTCCTTCAAGCATGGCTTTTATCAAATCATCTTGTTTACATACTAGCCATTGTTAGATTCTTTTAAAACATTAGTTCGTTTGACCCATTCATAACAGGTCAATGCATGACCATTCTCTAACATATTATTTTCCTTTATTCAACTCGTTCATAACAGGTCAATACATAACCATTCTTTAACATACCATTTCCATTCGGTTCTTCATTGTATTCGGTGTTAATTCACCTATGTTCTTTTACAAATCCCTTACTACTGGGTATCCTACATTACGCATTGTATACCTTACGTAATACTTTCAAAATTTGTAAATAAGGTTGTACTTACCTCAGAACCAAACATGCTTACAAAACATTATCCCATTGTTTTAGCAATTCTTGCAAGACGTTACTTTCTCATCCAATATTTAAGCAATGTATCTGGGTCGTAGCTTGTTGTTCGCCCCAACTCTCAGGAGTTGATTTCTAATATTCTTTCTTTCGATAAAAATTTATGTTTGCATGCCAATTACGATCATTCTCTTGTTATACTATCGCCATTTACTTTATACTTACTCATTTGACTCGTTTGACCCCATCATGGTCAAACTGTCAACACATTCTTATGTAGATTAATTTCATTCTTTTTAAGTTTTGAATCCGTCTCACGGATTCAAACCTTTCTTGTCACACCCCGACCATGTAAAACAACAAACCGTGGCGGAAACGTCGGGGAGTGCTGTAACAGAATTATTGTTTCAAACCATGGATACAAAGAGTTTCATTCTATTGAATATTAAACATTGTTTTAAAGTTAAACAAGCAAGTCAAACATAGTTTATCATCGTTATTAAATCACTAAGGCCTCGTCCAGTCCTAAGTGAGCATGTATCCTATTCGCAATCAATGCTAAGCAACTTCACCTGAAACATATGTAAAAAACAAAGTCAGCAAAGAAATGCTGGCGAGTACATAGTTTTTGTGTGAATATCAGATTCATGGCTCGTTTGTATGTTGAAACAACTTGTACAACTTCGTTAATTGATATTAGAAAACCTTATTTTGTGAAGTGTTTGTATTGTAAATGGATAACCAAGTCAAAATAGATTGGTCATAATTTATAAACCTCGATGCCATGAACCTTAACCCAAAACATTTGTTTATGTAAACCAAATCATAAATCGTTCTTGTAATAAAACTCGTATGGTTTATATAGTTTCGTAAACATCGTTGTGTAATATTGTTTAATTCGTTCTCGTTATAGAACATCGTTCATTCGTTTAAATCGTTCAAATCATTCCAAATCGTTCAATCCATTCACTCGTTCAAATCGTTCTCGTTTTAATTGTGAAAACAACTTTTGGTCGTCTCGCTAATAACATTCAAACCTTTGTGACTCGTCCATCGTTCAACTCGTTCTTGCATTAACAAACCACCAAAGGGTAAGTTAACAATCATCAGATTCAGTCGTTATCCACCTAACCCACACATAACCATGGGTGCAGTCTAATAACGGGATTTGTCAGATCCTATGGTACCATAACCTAATACTGGTCGGCTTGATCAATGCTAATGAATATCATTCGTTATGTAATTACCACCAACAAGTTCGTTCACATTATTGAAATCGTTATTAGTTTTGTATAAACCATCTCAATCGTTTTGATACCATCGTTAGAATATTGAAATCGTTTTGATACATATGAATCACCCCAAAACAATCGAAAACAGTAAAAAGAGGGGATCTATGTACTCACCTTTGGGTGCGTTTTTATACACAATCCCTCAAATTGTTTATTCGTCCTAAATTAAATAAGAATGCTTTAATAATCAAAACTCACAAAAATACCTAAGTTTCTCCGATACTTAGAATTTTCTCGAAAAGTTATTATTTTTGATTATTTTGGTGTATATGTATATATATACTCAAGTGTAATACACATAATCTCGTCAACACTAGCACATCATCATACACATATTGTAAAACACATAGCACATTGTAACACATAAAATTTACTTATGAACAACCCATTCTAGTTATGTCAAAAAACACTTATTTTAGCGTTTCGGTAACATTTTTGGGCCTCGGAAGTCACATATGACTAACCAAACACCAAGTAACCTTAATATAAGTTAAAATACTTGTTTTTATATCAAAAATATCAGTTTGGTTACTGATCTAAAACAGTTTTGTAAAAGTTCTCCGAAAAGGCGATTTTTGACCGTTTTACCGCATAGTTTTGCATCAAACGTTACCCGAACCATCCCAAATTGAAACGACTTGAAATTTTAAAACAACCCATGTTATTTATTGAATAAAATAATGGTTATACTCATGATAGTGCAGGTCTTATACAAAGCATATAAATCATGCGAATTTCACATAATTTACCACTTTTTAAGCTATATGTACAACATGCAAAGCTATCAAACCTATGTCTAAGTTTCATGACACTATAATACATCAAATAATATTAGTTTTAGTGTTTATAACCAGATCTAAAATAGGTTTTGTCATTTAACCATTTTTCATCACTTCTTGAGCTTTAAACCAACATATTTTCACATGAACAAGTGCCTAAAGCATACCATCATAGCAACATCATTTTTTTATGAGTTTAAAAACATCAAATATGAGATTTATTCAGATTTATTTGCTGAAGTAATTTACATTTAACATATCACACATAAATCACCAAATACTTGCATTTTTACCACCATTCAAGAAGCAACACTTGTCCAAGTTGAATGAGAAGTGGCAAGAATGTAATGTGCACTTGTCTTTCATACATATACATGCGACACATACATATATGTATAAAACTTTTTATATAAATATGTTATATGTAGGCTAAAACGGGTGTCTAACTGGATACCGGGTATTTTATCTAGCGTTTAAACCCCGGTTTATGGCGTTCTAAATTATTTTTATTATTCTATAAAAATAAACTCGCCAAAATATTACTGAAATAAATTTCAGTTGCCGAGATTGGCTGCGTTGTCTGCGTTTTGCAGTAGAAGCACTGTGTCGCGCAGAAGCACTGTGTCGCGCAGAAACACGCGGTACTCGCTTAAACTTGAAAAATAACGTCTTTAGGCGTTTTAAATTTATTTTTCAATACGGGCCTGATTAAAGATAAAATTTTAATCATAACAGAATATTTTTAGGATTTAAATATTATCCGGGCGGTCACGTTCGTTTCACAGTTTTGTCGTAAATAGTTCTTTAGTTCAAATAAACATGTCTTTGCCATACCGAATCCTTCGAAACTTATTTCTAAGTTATGTAAAGGATATTTAGGGTATGTTTGGCTTACGTCACAGTTCCGGAGTGTACGTCGCTTTAAACTGATTGCGTTTACACACCAGTTGGCGTATAACCTTCCAGAAAGTGATTTAAAGCTTGGAATCGGAATCGAATCAAATTGTAAAATCATTAAACACAATTGCACATATAATAAAACCAAAACACATATAATAACACCAAGGCACATTGTTTTACATAATACAATGATTACAGAACACAGTTGTCACAGTCTCCCCTACTTTAGGAAATTTCGTCCCAAAATTTTATTTAGAGGATTCTTGTGAAAACAAATGCGGATATTTTGCCTTCATCTGGTCCTTACGTTCCCAAGTAAACTCAGGGCCACGTTTGGATTCCCAGCGAACTTTGACTAAATGAATCTGTTTGTTCTTCAACTGTTTGTATGTACGGTCCACTATCTCCACAGGTTTCTCGACAAAGTGCATAAGCTAAGCTAAACACTTTCGCAGATTTGACACGTGAAAAGTCGGATGAATGTTTCCAAGCTCTGGAGGTAGTTCTAGTCGATAGGCGACCTTTCCAATTCTTTCAACAATCTTAAATGGTCCAACATATCGTGGTGCAAGTTTTCCTTTCTTTCCAAATCTCACCTCTCCCTTCCAAGGTGACACCTTGAGTAGGACACGGTCTCCGATTTGAAATTCTAAGGGTTTGCGTCCCAAATCTGCATAACTCTTTTGACGGCTTCTAGCTGTCACAAGATTATCACGAATTTTCTTGATTTTGTCTGTTGTTTCCAGAATGAGCTCAGGTCCTGTAAGCTGAGCTTCACCGATCTCATTCCAACACACAGGTGAACGACATTTTCGACCGTAGAGAGCTTCGAATGGTGCCATATTAACACTAGTATGATAACTGTTGTTGTAAGAGAACTCGATCAGTGGAAGATGAGAATCCCAATTACCACCAAAGTCTATCACGCATGCTCTAAGCATATCCTCCAAAGTTTGAATCGTCCTCTCAGATTGACCATCTGTTTGGGGATGATAAGCAGTGCTTAGATTCAGTTGGGTTTCCAGAGCAGATTGCATGGTCTTCCAAAAATGAGATGAAAATCGAGCATCACGATCAGAAATGATATCCAAAGGAACACCATGTCGTGATACAATCTCGTCTACGTAGATCTTGGCAAGCTTTTCAGCAGAGAAATCCTCACGGATTGGTAAGAAGTGGGCATATTTTGTCAAACGATCAACTACTACCCAAATGGCATCATGACCTTTACTAGTACGCGGTAGTTTAGTAAAGAGATCCATGGCAATGTTTTCCCATTTCCAAACCGGTATCTCTGGTTGTACAAGCAAAGCAGAAGGTCGTTGATGTTCAGCTTTGACTTTGAGACAAGTTAGGCATTTTGATACATACAAGGCAACATCCTTCTTCATACCAGGCCACCAATACTGAGTACGAAGATCCTTGTACATTTTATCAGCACCAGGATGGATAGAATATCGAAACTTGTGAGATTCGTCCATTACGAAGGTGCGAAGATTGTCCTGATTCGGAATCCACAAACGATCCTGGAAATATAGCAACCCATCGTCTTTCCTTTCGAGTTTAAGCTCAAGTTGGAGCGGTAGCTCATTTTTCAATAAGCCTTTGATCTCATAAGATCGTTTAGCTTGCAGGACACGAGATTGAATATTAGATAGAGTTTAAACAGAATAAATCTTAACTCGTTCCTTTCGACTAAGCGCATCTGCTACGACATTCGCCTTACCAGGATGGTAGCGGATCTCGCAATCATAATCGTTTAAGATTTCAACCCAACGACGTTGCCTCATGTTTAGTTCCTTCTGATTGAGAATATGCTGGAGACTTTTGTGGTCTGTGAAAACCACACACTTCGTTCCATAGAGGTAGTGTCTCCAGATTTTAAGTGCAAAAACCACAGCTCCCAACTCAAGATCATGAGTTGTGTAGTTCTTCTCGTGAACTTTCAGTTGTCTTGACGCATAAGCTATCACTTTACCTCGTTGCATAAGAACGCAACCAAGTCCTAGATTTGACGCGTCACAATTGACAACAAAATCATCATTTCCCTCAGGTAGAGATAAAACAGGAGCATCACAGAGCTTCCGTTTTAGCGTTTGGAACGCTTCTTCTTGCTTAGGTCCCCACTCAAAAGGATTATTTTTTTGAGTCAAAGCAGTGAGTGGAACCGCGATCTTCGAGAAATTAGAAATAAACCGTCGATAATAACCAGCAAGACTAAGAAAAGAACGAACTTCTGTAGGTGTCGTCGGTGTATTCCAATCCTTAATTGTAACAATCTTGGATGGATCTACATGAATACCCTGCTCATTGACAATATGACCCAAGAACTGAACTTCTTTAAGCCAGAATTCACACTTGGAGAATTTAGCAAAAAGTTGTTCCTTCTTTACGAGTTCCAATGTCAAACGAAGGTGTTGCTCGTGCTCTGCTTGAGACATTGAATAAATGAGAATATCGTCGATGAACACAATGATGAACTTATCTAAATAAGGTTTACAGACCCTATTCATTAAGTCCATGAAGATAGCTGGGTCATTCGTCATACCAAAAGGCATGACAGTGAACTCGTAATGGCCATATCTTGTACGGAAAGCAGTTTTGGGAATATCTTCTTCGAACACTCGAAGTTGATGATATCCAGAAAGCAGATCGATCTTGGAAAAGCATGAAGCACCTTGCAGCTGATCGAAGAGATCATCAATTCTAGGTAGGGGATATCAATTCTTGATGGTAAGCTTATTAAGCTCACGATAATTGATACACATTCGAAAAGATCCATCTTTCTTTTTCACAAAGGGGACAGGAGCTCCCCATGGTGAAAAGCTCGGATGGATGAATCCTTTATCAGATAACTCTTGAAGCTGTTTCGATAATTCTTGCATTTCCGATGGTGCAAGACGATAAGGTGCTTTTGCAATCGGGTTGGCATTGGGTACAAGGTCAATATGAAACTCGACTTGACGAGCTGGAGGCAAACCAGGCAGTTCATCGGGAAACACTTCTGGATAATCCCGAACAATCGGAATATCCTGAATACACTTGCTCTTGCCTTTCTCCTCGGTGACATGTGCCAGGAAAGCAACATATCCTTTTTGCAAATAACTTTGGGCCTTTGTACACGACATAAGCTTCAAACCACCCGATGGCTTCTCTCCACGAACTTCTAGAATATCGCTAGACGGAAGAGGAATACGAACAATCTTATCAAAACAAACCACCTCAGCATGATGTTTGGTTAACCAATCCATCCCCACGATAATATCAAAACTCCCAAGTTGCATCGGTGTGAGGTCAATGAGAAAAAGATGGTTATCAAGGTTTAACTGACAATCACGAATAACAGAATCGAGAACAAGAGGTTTACCAGTAGCAACTTCGACAGATAAAGGTTTCCTCAGTTTAGTTCTAGGTATCGCAAGCAAAGGTTCAAAAGATAATGAAACAAAACTTCTATCGGCATCAGAATAAAAAAGAATAGATGCAGGTCGATTGTTAACAAGAAACGTACCATTAACCACTTCGTTGTCAGCCCTCGCCTCGTTAGCATTCAGATTGTACGCTCGCCCACGAGCGGGATTCACATTTGCGTTGACGTTCGCATTCGGGTTTGCATTAGCATTCGCGTTTGCATTCACCAGTCTCGGACAGTTGTTGCGGAAGTGACCAAACTCTCTGCAATTGAAACATGAACCCGGTGGGAATCTAGCAGCATTCCCCTGGACTGGAGCTTGATTCTGAACAATCTGATTCTGACCCGAACGACAAACGTTGGCCAGATGCCCAAGCTTACCACACGTTGTGCATTGTCTACAAGCTTGTTGTGCAACATGATGACCGTTGCAGCGAGCACAATGAGGTGCGGTATCATCATATGCTTTCTTCGCAGGCTGTTGAGCTGGTGGGTTCTGAGGATTCTGAGCAGTTTGTGCAGTTACTGCAAAATTCTGGGAACCCTTTCGCTTTCTCGACTTCTTCGAAGACTCACCCTTCTTACCCTTACCCTTACCCTTTTCCTTGTCTTTAACAGAATCGGTTGACTTCTTCTTGTCACCCTTGCAGGTACGTTTACCCTTCCTGACTTGAGACTCAGTCAGGGTAGCAGACAACTTGATTGCTTGACGAAGGGTGGTAGGATTAACACCGGTCACAATATACAGAATAAAATCGGGTAGACCATCGATACACCTCTCTATCGCTTTCTCCAACGGGGTAACCATAGTAGGACACAAAAGACTGAGCTCCTCAAATCGATCCGTATACGCACGGTGTTCTCCCCCGTCTTGTTTCAGATCGTCAAACTCTCGTTCCAAAGCTCGAATTTCGTGATGGGGACAGAACTCTCTCATCATGAGAGCTCGAAGCTCTTCCCATGTTTGTGCCAATGCCACTTCGGCACCCCTGTCGCGCATCACTCCTTTCCACCATGTAAGAGCACGCTTCTCAAACACACTTGATGCAAATTCAACCTTACGCCCATTCGGACATTGCACATGTCTGAATGTGTTCTCGATACTTTCGAACCATTGAAGGAGTGCAGTCGCTCCTTGTGACCTAGAAAACTTTAGCGGCTTAGCAGAATTGAAACTCTTGAAATTACATTGTGCGTTGTTATTGTTATTGTTGTTGTTGTATATCTTGTGGACTTGGGTCACAACACCGGGAAGCACAGCAGCCACTTGCTGAGAGACCAGGGCTGCGATTTCTTCAATAGTAAAAGATTATGCTTCACGTCGAGGAGGCATTGTCTAACAAGGAAATATGAGAAACGAGTGAGGTCGACAACTAGGAAAAACAAAAGAGGTATTGAAAATATCGACGAAACATAAGGAAGGCGATCATTTGTTCGTTACCTCGAACAAACGACACGCAGTGACTAATCAAAGTAAATAGGTCAAAAATAATGTATTGCGAAGACATGCTCGCCTATAAGTGAACACTCACCCCAAGAGTTCCCAGGTAAGAGTGACTGGTCCGATTATGTGGATTTGTACGAACACTCTAGCCTTAGACAGAAAACTCAGGGTACAGGCATTCACTCTTTCAGTTTGCACGTGTTCACATTATTTAGACCCAAACTCTGACGAGATTTTGAAAACTCAAAAGGCACTAAGCCAAAAAAATGAGTCAAACTGGAAGGGTTTAAAACCTTAAAACAGAGGGTTCAAAACCTCGTAATCAATCATCCTAGAATGGATGATTAATTTTCGAAGCAGATTCGGATTTTGTTTTAAAAAAAATTCAAAACGCAAATAAACTTGCGTTGGGGTCCTAGAAAGTTATAGTCTATGTCAAAATATTACTAATAACCTAATTCCTAATAACCATTGGCTCTGATACCAACTCTTCTGTCACACCCCGACCACGTAAAACAACAAACCGTGGCGGAAACGTCGGGGAGTGCTGTAAGAAAATTATTGTTTCAAACCATGGATACAAAGAGTTTCATTTTATTGAATATTAAACATTGTTTTAAAGTTAAACAAGCAAGTCAAACATAGTTTATCATCGTTATTAAATCACTAAGGCCTCGTCCAGTCCTAAGTGAGCATGCATCCTATTCGCAATCAATGCTAAGCAACTTCACCTGAAACATATGTAAAAAACAAAGTCAGCAAAGAAATGCTGGCGAGTACATAGTTTTTGTGTGAATATCAGATTCATGGCTCGTTTGTATGTTGAAACATCTTGTACAACTTCGTTAATTGATATTAGAAAAACTTATTTTGTAAAGTGTTTGTATTGTAAATGGATAACCAAGTCAAAATAGATTGGTCATAATTTATAAACCTCGATGCCATGAACCTTAACCCAAAACATTTGTTTATGTAAACCAAATCATAAATCGTTCTTGTAATAAAACTCGTATGGTTTATATAGTTTCGTAAACATCGTTGTGTAATATTGTTTAATTCGTTCTCGTTATAGAACATCGTTCATTCGTTTAAATCGTTCAAATCATTCCAAATCTTTCAATCCATTCACTCGTTCAAATCGTTCTCGTTTTAATTGTGAAAACAACTTTTGGTAGTCTCGCTAATAACATTCAAACCTTTGTGACTCGTCCAACGTTTAACTCGTTCTTACATTAACAAACCACCAAAGGGTAAGTTAACAATCATCAGATTCAGTCGTTATCCACCTAAACCACACATAACCATGGGTGCAGTCTAATAACGGGATTTGTCAGATCCTATGGTACCATAACCTAATACTGGTCGGCTTGATCAATGCTAATGAATGTCATTCGTTATGTAATTACCACCAACAAGTTCGTTCACATTATTGAAATCGTTATTAGTTTTGTATAAACCATCTCAATCATTTTGATACCATCGTTAGAATATTGAAATCGTTTTGATACATATGAATCACCCCAAAACAATCGAAAACAGTAAAAAGAGGGGATCTGTGTACTCACCTTTGGGTGCGTTTTTATACAGAATCCCTCAAATTGTTTATTCGTCCTAAATTAAATAAGAATGGTTTAATAATCAAAACTCACAAAACTATCGAAGTTTCTCCGATACTTAGAATTTTCACATAACTTTGAGTTTTCTCGAAAAGTTATTATTTTTGATTATTTTGGTGTATATGTATATATAGACTCAAGCGTAATACACATAATCTCGTCAACACTAGCACATCATCATACACATATTGTAAAACACATAGCACATTGTAACACATAAAATTTACTTATGAACAACCCATTCTAGTTATGTCGAAAAACACTTATTTTTGCGTTTCGGTAACATTTTTGGGCGTCGGAAGTCACTTATGACTAACCAAACACCAAGTAACCTTAATATAAGTTAAAATACTTGTTTTTATATCAAAAATATCAGTTTGGTTACTGATCTAAAACAGTTTTGTAAAAGTCCTCCGAAAAGGCGATTTTTGACCGTTTTACCGCATAGTTTTGCATCAAACGTTACCCGAACCATCCCAAATCGAAACGACTTGAAATTTTAACACAACCCATGTTATTTACTGAATAAAATAATGGTTATACTCATGATAGTGCAGGTCTTAAACAAAGCATAGAAATCATGCAAATTTCACATAATTTACCACTTTTTAAGCTATATGTACAACTTGCAAAGCTATCAAACCTATGTCTAAGTTTCATGCCACTATAATACATCAAATAATATTATTTTTAGTGTTTATAACCAGATGTAAAATAGTTTTTTGTTATTTAACCATTTTTCATCACTTCTTGAGCTTTAAACCAACATATTTTCACATGAACAAGTTCCTAAAGCATACCATCATAGCAACATCATTTTTTTATGAGTTTAAAAACATCAAATATGAGATTTATTCAGATTTATTTGCTGAAGTAATTTACATTTAACATATCACACATAAATCACCAAATACTTGCATTTTTACCACCATTCAAGAACATGTAACAACATAGACAAATATTTAACAAGAAATCGAACTTCAAGACTCATACACACACATATATATGTACGGTTTATACATACATATATACATCACCATTTTCATTTGAAACAAGACCCATTTCATTTAGATTTCAAGTTTAGTGAAAATCCCAAGATTCAAGAGAAACTTCAAATCATCAAGAACAACCAAGAATCTAAAGTATGATTTAAAAATAAATGTTATACCTTCAAGATTCAAGTAGGCTGTGGGATGAGATTTTGATGATAGGAAGCTCGAATCACTTGGAAACACCTTTGATTCTTCACAACTACTTGAAATATTGTTGAAAGGGAACTTGAATCTTGATGAACTAAGTTGCAAGGGTTGAAGATGGATGAGAGAGGAGAGGGGATGGTTTTAGAGAGAGGAGAGAAGGAGAGATGTTGAGTGTTCTTGGATTGCTTGATCTTGTATGATTATGTAAGAGATTGCAAGATATGGAAAGATTTCAAGAAGCAACACTTGTCCAAGTTGAATGAGAAGTGGCAAGAATGTAATGTGCACTTGTCTTTCATACATATACATGCGACACATACATATATGTATAAAACTTTTTATATAAATATGTTATATGTAGGCTAAAACGGGTGTCTAACTGGATACCGGGTATTTTATCTAGCGTTTAAACCCCGGTTTATGACGTTCTAAATTATTTTTATTATTCTATAAAAATAAACTCGCCAAAATATTACTGAAATAAATTTCAGTTGCCGAGATTGGCTGCGTTGTCTGCGTTTTGCAGTAGAAGCACTGTGTCGCGCAGAAACACGCGGTACTCGCTTAAACTTGAAAAATAACGTCTTTAGGCGTTTTAAATTTATTTTTCAATACGGACCTGATTAAAGATAAAATTTTAATCATAACAGAATATTTTTAGGATTTAAATATTATCCGGGCGGTCACGTTCGTTTCGCAGTTTTGTCGTAAATAGTTCTTTAGTTCAAATAAACATGTCTTTGCCATACCGAATCCTTCAAAACTTATTTCTAAGTTATGTAAAGGATATTTAGGGTATGTTTGGCTTACGTCATAGTTCCGGAGTGTACGTCACTTTAAACTGATTGCGTTTACACACCAGTTGGCGTATAACCTTCCAGAAATTGATTTAAAGCTTGAAATCGGAATCGAATCAAATTGTAAAATCATTAAACACAATTGCACATATAATAACACCAAAACACATATAATAACACCAAGGCACATTGTTTTATTGATAACTGACATTGTTTTACATAATACAATGATTACAGAACACAGTTGTCACATTTCTTTCATACTTTTCATTCTTTTTATATTTTGAATCCGCCTCATGGATTCAACGTATCATTCATAATTTTCATTCTTTTATGTTTTGATTCCATCTCGCGGATTCACATGTATCATTCATTCTTACTTGTTTGATCCGTACTCACTTACGGAGTCAAACATTTTCATTCTTACCATTCTTGCTTTTCTTTCATGCCTTTCTTTTTTACAAGTTTGACCCGTACATCAACTACGGATTCAAACTTTTCATTCATGCATTTCTTTCTTATAGAGTACTCTCAATTTCCTGAGATTCTTACAACTCCATTCACCCACACGTCCACCTATTAACCAATACTACCGGATATACATGTGATGGTTATCATGGTCTCACGAATGTCATATGCTTCTTGCGTACTGGCCAGGTGCGCAATCCACAAACTAGTTTCGTGCCTTCATGTAATCATCACCATATGTCCGAAGAAGTGGGTTTCAGTTCGTGCAACATCTTTAAAACCTTACCAAGACAATATTGTTGTCTTTCGTTTAATATTTACTCTTCCCAAGGAGAATCTTCCTTTTTCCTTTACACCGGTACCCATATATATTAATATTGTGTACCTGTGGTCCATCCGTCTAATACATGCTTTGCTATTCATCCCAGACCACACCCTCGAATCATCCTCTTAAAACACTTAAGCTTACCTTGCATATACAATACCGTTAGCTTCTTTATATGATTACATAAGTACACACTTCGATTCAATTTCTACTTTTGGATCTTGATCGAGTCATGGATTGTACGGGTTGCTTATTAGAAGAGCAAACGGGTTTGAATAAAAGTACTTACCTTCTCGTACTTGATTCTCTCAAACCAGGGTTCTGATACCAACTTGTAACACCCTAAGACTTTTTAACCATAAATACGCAGCGGAAATACGTACCGTAAAATTTCTTTCTTTATAAATAATCTTTCATACGTGAAAGTCATTCAAAACAACTTCTTTAGAAGAATTACATCATTTATCATTCATGTTTGTCTCATATATAACATAGTAATACAAATTACATAAACACCCATTCCGTACAATCCATGTCTTTCGAACTCGATCTTCAATCACTTGTCCTTCATGATAATGATTCATAATTCTGTCCAAGCTGCACTCACCTCATACGTTAGCATCATTAGTACACATTATATATATAATTAAAGACTGAATAGCAATCTAACAACATAAACTTTAATTCATTAGATTATCCTCTCGAATTCACTCGATCCCAATTTGACTTCAATTCCTCACGAACCCAACGTTCTCATACTTGCATTATATTTCCTTCTCAACAGAACAGGATTAGTGACCCAATATCTCTACAAAATAAAAATACACATTTTGCGTAAAAGGATCCCATTGGTATACATTCATTCAACTATAGCACACGTGTATATAATTTCCTAAATCAATTTCATGCAATAAATCTATTCATATGTCACACGTATAAGTTTACGTTACTTATGTCCACACTGATTTCTTATCCACAACACACATACAAGTCTTGATTTACTTATTTACATTCGTTTGTCATACTTATTCATACCCACATCAATCCACCTATAACAAATCGTATGAGTAAGTTCAATCCCTTCATGTGTCTAACACATATTAACGTATTGATCAACAAGATTCAAATCACACATGTGCATATATATATATATATATACACACACACACACACACACCCACACCCACACCCACACCCACACCCACACCCACACCCACACCCACACACATATCCCTTACGAGCCTGAAAATCATAATCTAAATTCATACGACATAATTAAGCTTTATACGTTCCCTGTGTAGGTTATACCACTTCCCAGAAGTTTATCGGGTCCTTAACATAAGTCTTAGGAGAATACGGAAAATTCGAAACGTAATAAAGTACCAAAACCACCACACACATATATCTGACCTTCACCGTAAACTACGGTGGCTACCGTAGCTTACAGTGGCTTTGAAAATGGCCACGATAGCAAATAACTGTCTTACGGTGGAAGTAGAGGCCATCAACACCTACCGTAGCTTACGGTGGCCACCATAAGCTACGGTAGAGCCCAGTTCAGCAAATTTTGTTTTCTGTTTAGTTTCGTAAACGAAAGTTAGGCCCCTAAACTTCTTTCTTTCCCATTTTCATGTTTCCATGACATAAATTAATCATATTAAAGACCCATATCCTTCTAATTTCTTAATCATAAGATCAAATTAACTATTACATATCACGAGATTACTTTTCGCGTTTTGACCCGTTTGATTCCACCATGCACTTTCCGTTGTTTTTGAACTATAAACAACATACTACAACATTCTTTCCTATACTTACCTTCTTCAATCATTCCTACATGACTCCTAACCTTCATACAACATATTTTAATTACGTACTAAGAAGTGAGTTTCCGGAATTCACTTACTATATGCGTTAGTGTTCATATCCGTTTCCTAGCCTCTTCTTGACCTATTAGCCTTTCGTGCTTGACTCCATCTTAGCATGATCCCTATACTTTCACGTCATCACCATCACATTCTTGTAACCATACATGGTTGTACATATTAATGATCATATCAAATACATATCTCACATTTGACCTTCGTTAGTCAATTCTAACAAGCATACGTCATTGTTTATCCCAGCTAGAGATACCAAATACTTAATATGGCAAGTGATTTCAACAAATAGGAAAATATAGTGCGGAACTAGAAATCAAACTTTCAAGAAACAACCTATAGAATTTTTCGAGTATATTAAATGACTTTGTAAAAACAAAGTTATTAGATATTACAAAATGAATACTCAAAGAATTCTAAGTGAAGGGCAATGGAGTTTATAGTGTGTGTATTGAATGTTAAGCACAACTCATTTAACCTCCGGGTTTGACATCTCTATTTATAGAGAGTCCAGATCTGAATAAACATTTGTTTATTCACTACTTGCTCTGCACAAAGGGTCGTTTTGGCATATTCATTGAATTGATTATTGCCAACTTGCTCATTTTTGGGTTTGTGTAAGGGCTTATCTCGAAGACAAGTGGGTCTACCAGAATTTCTGGTGACTGGCTTACCAGAATTCTGGTGAACTTTATCATTAGATTTCTGGTGATCAGACTTTATCAGATTCTGATGATAAAAACAAGATTTTTCATCAGAATTCATCAGAAAGGTCTTGTCTGATTGTCTTCTTTGTCTTAATCTTTTCCTGATGCTTAGCTGAAGATGTATCTTTCTTTTCTTCTTGTCAAGATACCATGTAGGCACCTTTTTAGTAATACTCCTTGACTGTATCTTCATCTTATGATCAGGATGATAATTTTTTTCTTCAATACTTACATTTAAGCTTTCCTAACAATTTTCCCCTATGTATTGTAAGAAAAATAAACTACCTCATGACAAATGAACATACTTAAGAAAATTTCCCAAACAATGGAAACAAAACTTGCAAATTACAAACAAAGTACTTCTGTTAGAAAAAATTACAAGAAAGTAAAAATTAAAGATCAAACAAGTTTTCAAAATAATTTCAACTTTTTGTGCACATCTCTTGATTTCAGCCTTTTCTTGTAGGAGATGTATTTCTTGCATTTTTCATACATGCCCTTGTACCGGATCCTTGCTTGTATCCACTCATCAATCATTTGCTCAATCTCCTGTCTTTCTTTTTCTTTGTTCTTTCCTCTCTTTTCAAGCTACTCCTGGCTTTTGTTCATGCACTCCTTAATAAAACTTAGTGTTTGGTTGGAGTACTTGCAAATGTCAACACTTCTGAACAGAGCTTTGTTGTTTTGAAAATCACTGTATATAACACAGTGGTTGTGTGTGTCTATAATCTTTGGCAGTTCAATGACGTCTCCAGATCTTGCATCATCTTTCAGCTCTGAGGAAATTGATGTATCTGGTGCACTGAGATAGACCTTGTTATGCACATACTCATAGTTGATACACAAATCAATGTTAGAAAAAGCTATTCTTTCAAATAACTTCATTCATGCTTTTGATATGTTTATCAATGCTCTTCTGATAAACTGAGTGTTGCCTTTTTCTTTTTCATATTATTCCTTTATAAACGGAATGTCTAAAGGATGCATCTTATCAGCAAGGTCTCCATCTGTTACTTTCTCTTCTGCACCTTTTTCTTTAAGAAGAGTGTATTTGTTTTGCACATAGTTTCCTCCAACACCATCAGTTCCAATCTTCTCTTGATCTACTTTCATGATTCTTTTTATTGGATTTAGATTGGTGTAGTGGATACTCAGTTCACCTCTTTCTAGCCTTTCTTCCTAAATGCCCCTTCTGTAAGGACTTGGTGGTTTCTCTAGCATATCTTCTTCAGTCCAGTAATATTCCATCAGATTGTATTTTGGGAATATCATGACATTCTTGTCAATCTCTTGAACCATGACTGTTTGAGTTTCATAGATCTTTCTTTTTACAATCTGTGACTGTCTTGAAGAGTTAGCTTCCTCTTCCCAATTCTTCATGGCTTGCTCATTTATTCTTGTACTAATAATAGTGTCCCCAGATGAAGTTGGCTTTGGACCAGTTTAAGGGATTTTGAGGTTTAAATTAGAGATAACCAAAGGTGATGATGAATCTAACCTTTTTACCATTTCTTCTTTTGAGACTACAGGAGGTGGACCCATTATAGTGGTTCCAATTTTAGTGATTGGTATGATAATTGGCTGTTGTCTGATGGGCTTTGGAATTTCTAGATGAGATGCTTCAACAGGAATAGGCTTCATGATTTCTTGAGAGTCAATCTTAGCCAACCTGGCAATGTTGAAGTGCATTCTCTTCATGAGAGACTGCACTTCACCTACCAGTTTTGTATTGTTGTCTACATTCTCCTATATTTTGGCAAATTCTGTTTGATTCTTTTCCTGCAAAGCAACCCATTCTTTTATCAGCTTCTCAAGGGTATCAGTGATGTTGTTGTTGCTTGCCCTTAGAATTGTAATCTCTTCCAGAACTTTGTTGGAGCTGCTTGATTGTCTTGACTCCACAACATTTGTGACTTGCATTTTGATTTTCTCTATTTCTTTGAAAATCTTCTGAATTTCTGATGCAGGAATGCTGGTTTCTGGTGTCTTCTCTTTCTGTTTCTGCAGAGCTTTTAGTGCTTTAGTGTTTTTCTCTGTTTGTGCCTTGAAAAGTTCTAGTGATTCCGATAAGGTCTTCATTTCAAATCTTTGACCTTGTACTTATGATAGCAATAGATCAAGCTTCTCTTCTACAGGATTCTTCTTGCAGACTTTGAGTACATTATCCAAAACTGTTTGAAAATTTTCTTGTGACATGGGTAGTTCAGTGACATTTGGAACAACATATGTTCCTTCTAACATACCAGCTGAAAACACATTTGCAGCTGTTTTGGAAATGATTGGTGTACCTTTGAATTTACAAGAATCCGGTACATCCTTGGGTATGCTAGAATCATCTCCACCAGATGTGAAAAACTCATTTTTAACATGGATTTCCTTATGTCCTTGAATAAATCCAGTGAATGATTCTCCATAAGTTGTTGAGATAAACAAATTATCTCTTCCTAGATTTCCTTGATCAGTTTCCTGATCTCCATCTATTGGGATCTCATCCTCTTCCTCATAATCTGATTTAGAGTTGAGATGAAATGAACTAGAACTACCCTCATCAATAACAGTTTTTCTAGGTTCAGTTTTGTAAGATCCAGTAATTGATTCTTCAGAATTTAACCTTTTTAATGAAGTGTCAACTAAAACTGTGTTTAAGAGAGAATTTGTACCAGCAACTTGAGATTCTTCATACTGTAGAACTTTAGTGTCTTGATGGGTTGTACCAGCAATATGTGATTCCTCATAGTGATGAACTTCAATGTCTTGATGAGTATCATATTCAAAGTGAATTCCAGCATCAGGATTCTGATTACTTTCTTCAAGTTCTGGTTCTTCCCAGTTTTCTAGTGAATTTCTTATCATCAGAATTGGGTCTTCTTTAGCAGGTTCTGTTTCTGATGTCTAAGATATTTGAACTTCTTCTTTTTCTGGTGAAGAAGAGCAGTCATACACTTCTTTGGTGGGTACATCTGATGGTGTGACAGATTTGTTGAGGATTTCATTATGTTTCAGTCTGTATGATGAATCTGATGGAATTAGACTCAACATACTTTCAGGTAGCACAGGAACATCGCTATCTGATGTCCACCCTTGACTAGCACTCCATGGCTTCATTATAGTTGAGCTCCAAGGATCTTCCAAGATAGGAATTTCTACATTCCTTTCAGTGAATGCTTCAGATATGAATATTGAAATGAACCTTGGATATGGTAGATAAGAAGAGATTTTCCCATTTCTTGTAAGGATTGATCTCTTAATCAAGTTGAAGATTTATGTTCCATAATCAAATTTGAACCCTGTTATGAGTCCATACATTATTGACAGTATTGCTTGGTTCACTTGGTCAACTCCTCCTATTTTGAAGTGAGGCACATGTTTAAGATTTCTATCATGGCTTGCCAAAATCCTGGCATTTCGTCTCTTCTGAGTTCACCAATTTTGGTGACCTTCTTATTCTTGTATCCTAGCTCAATGAGGAAACTTATCAGATCCTCTTTTCTTGGTGCTTCATTAGAGTTCCCAAAAACAGGAAGTTCAAGCCACTGTCTTACTCTTGCAGGGGTTAATGTCACAGAGACATTTCCCCAAACATGAGCAGAGACTTGAATTTCCCCATCTTCACTGAAAGTGTGGATGAATTGTTGCAATAGTCTCTTTGGTAATTCTCTTCCTTTAGTCAATGCTCTTGAGATTGGACATCTCAAGAGGAATTCAATCAGAAGTTGACGTCTTTCATCATATTCGGAATTCTCTGTATTCATTAGTAAGTTTTCTCCTTTATTGGAAAAAAATTCTCCATCTTAAATAAATGGAACATCTTGTTGAATGATCGGAATGTTGAGATTAACTTCTGCCATTGTTGAATTTTGAGAGTTAGCGTTTGAAATTTGGGAATTTTTGCTTTTGAAAAACAGATGGTTTCAGGGTTTAAGGTTTTTGTGAGGAAGAAGGTGAGTGATTGAGAAATTCTACTAAGGTTGGGTTTTATAGTGAGGGTTTTAGTAGAGAGTTGGTGGTTATGGGAGTTGAGGGGACATGGAACATGGCTTGTAATAGCAGTTAATAGGTCCTTAATTACCTTTATTACCGTTGGATCGTGTGATGTGATGTTGGTTCAGAAAGTAACCGTTGGATCGTGGGTATTAAGGTAAATTTAATGGGTTTAAATCCATGTAAACATTGGTTTGATCATGTCTTCTCAACTTGCATCTTCTTCAATCATTCTTTTTGTTTGGAAATTTGATTGGAGAACACTACCGGCCACATGACACCTTTCCTTTTGTGTGGGACCCATTGAGAAATGGTCCAATAATCTGCCTGTGTATTCTTCCCCCTTTTCCAAAGTCAAAATTCTTTTCTGATGATATCATCAGATATAAATCCCATTTTCTGGTGAATTTAAATAGGTCTTGATCATGTCTCCTGTTGACTTGCTAACAGAAGTCAACACAATTCAACAAATGAAGCTCCCCCTTGACTTGTAAACATTTGTTTAATAGAAGTCAACAGACTAAGAAGTTTCCCTTTGATAGAGTGTTCTAGTACTTTTTTTTAGATGAGAGGGAACGACTAGAGGATCAGAATTATAACTTACATATGGTTTTCTGGTAGCATCCAAGTCTCTTGTTCTTTCTTCAAGGAATTCTTGTGAAAAAGTTAAAAAAATGATAATTAACTGTGTTGAGGTTTTTTAAAATTTTCACACTATTTTTGTCTCATTTCATTGTTCTTATTCCTTTTTAAATTCAACAGTCCAGAAATTTTTGAAATTTTTTTTATCAGAATTTGAAGTTATGTTACCAGATTTTACCTGATTTCAACTTTATGTTATCAGAAACTTAAAGTTTTGGGACAAGTGTTTTGTTTCTGATGGACACAGGTTGTTTTTGTGGTATTTAACTTCTTCATTTTACCATATGACTTTACGCATTTTTGTTTTTACTTCCCCCCCCCCCTAATCAATGAACCAAAAGACAAAAGATTTTAAAAGAATAGTATATTAACATTAAACAAACATAAAAACAAACAGACAAAACTAAACTTAAAACAACCTAATCAAGGTCCATCCCTTCTTCTTCATAGATGATCTCATGGAATAACCAAAGGGATGTCACCAAACCAGTGTTCTGGTCAGTTGGTATGAGCATGTTGAGTCTGATAGTTTGTTGGAGTATCATCTCAGCTCTGGGATACCAAGCGGGAACACATCCAAAATCCAGCTGGTTAGTGATTATCCTCATAAAAAACGAGGATATACTAAGAAAGGCCTGCCAGACCACAGGTTGCTTGCAAAATCTTTCATTAAATAATAAGAGAAATTGTAAGGGATGTCCTTTACAAGTGCATGTATAGGCTTCATCAACCTGTAGGAGACTTCATGATGGTTGACAATTTTCTTTGAAAAGCATGCCCCCATTTGTGTTACCAGATACTGCCTGTGACAACTCGAGTTTCCAAGATTTCTATCTTCGCATTTAATTGCGCGATAATTGTTTAAGCGTTTGTTTACATGACTTGTTGTTTCATATGTTATATATGGTGTGTATAAGTGTTATTAGTGAATTTGTTTAACGCTCATGACTTTGATAAACTTGTTAAACGTAAATGTTATTCGGTGCGAGTGGGTGTGGGATGGATCAGTTTATGTCTTGTGTCATTGGGCCACTACCCTGTTATAGAGGCCTGGCCCAATCTATTGTTTTCAAAGCATGACTCGGCCCAACCATTTCTTTGTATATGTGTGCGTAACATATGAGTTATGTTACACAACTCTTCACAAACCCTAAAGCATTCCTGAAGTCGACGGCCACCAAGGGGGCCACCAAGGGAGTCTCGCATCTATGTAGAATAAATGATGTTTAAGTGTGGCCTGATGATATTGTTTACATGATGAAGGTACGAATAGATCCGATCGAGTTCAGGTTTGTTGCAACTGTTATGATTATTAGACAATCATTAGGGTTTCTTGTCGTAACTGCAAATGTTGATGTTCATGAAACCGATTCATATGTGTCTTGAATAAATTAGGAATGGTAATTATGTATTGTTAATGAAAAGTCGGCTGATATATATATATACATGTATTGTTCGAATGATTTGTTAATATGGATGCATGTTATCGATATACATTCATAGATAATAGATGATGTTTCCTATGCTGATTGATTTCTGACATTTGCACATGATCTCATAATTGGCCATAATTGAGATCCAAGGTTTGCATGTGTGGCAGTAAACAAAGGATATAGGACATGCTATAAATTGGTCCAATAGCAGGAAACTTGCAGCCACTACCTAATTTGGTCAAATAGCAACATGAAAACCATTTACACTTGTCGGCCATTGTTGGGTATTCCAATGATAATCTGTTGATTGAATTGTGATGTTGGTCTTGTGATTATTTCGGTATTTTATATGTTAATATATATCGATGACGTGATTTGATGATAGTCCTGGTTGTACATGTTTGGTAGTTTGATTTGGATTTCATGTTTGGTATTATATGTGTGATGATTAAATTGAAATCATGAGTTTTTGTGAAACTGTTGTTGATGGTGATGATATGCCGACGAAAACCAAACCTTCACGAAAACACCACCTCGAAGAAATCACCTAAGGGGTTTTCGGCTCAAGGGTTTTCGGCCCAATGTGTTTTCGGCATATGATCTGTGTTTTGTGATATTAAACTGCTACTTGTTAACTCCGTTAGATATTAACTCGGTTAAGTTAAATGTGTAACTTTGTTAAGCATGTGTACCTCTGTTAAATTGTTAACTCTGTTTGTTTGGTTAACTCTGTTAGTCAATTAACAAGTGTTAGATAATATCTCCTGTTATGCTTATAAACCCTGTTAAGTTGCTAACTTCGTTATGACTGTTGACTCTCAAGTGGTTATTTAATAACCACATTAGTATAAACTGTAAATGACACTTACATGAAACATGAATGGCACGACTTTGTTTATCTGCTTATGTGATATGTGATAACTGCTTAAACACACTTCGTGATATAAATGACATACGAACCTGAACTGGTTATATTTATGTGCGTACAATAGGTCGTGATTGATTAATTGTGAGCACTTAACTTAACATACCGAGCAAACCAAGGTGAGTTCACACTCTTTACCAAGGCATGGGATTCCCGGGGATTGGGAATGGGTTGAATGATGGATTGAACAATTACTCGTACCTACACGGCTACTAGACTATCTACCATGGTCCTCAGGTTAAGCAGGACACTTACGTAAAACCTACGTAAACAAGTACATATTACTGTCTTCCGGAGTCAGGAAGGACACTTACGTAAAACCTACGTAAACTCACACATGCTACTGTCTTCCGGAGTCAGGAAGGACACTTACGTAAAACCTACGTAAACCCCACGCGTACCACTGTCCTCGGGTAAAGAAGGACACTTACGTAAAACCTACGTAAACCTCGTACGTACTACTGTTCTCGGGTTAAGAAGAACACTTATGGTTACAAATAGTCTAGTGTACATACAACCATGGGAAGCCCCCACTAATAGTAAATACAAACATGGGAAGCCCCCACTAATAGTAAATACAAACATGGGAAGCCCCCACTAATAGTACATACAACATGGGAAGCCCCCACCTACTGAACATACAAACGGCTTAGTTAATAACGCATAGATATACAACGAACTTACTTACTGTGAACTCGCTCAACTAGTTGTTGACTCTCTGTTACATGCCTTGCAGGACCTTAGATACATATGGAGCTTGCACGGGAGGCGTGATCGTTGTGCAGCACGGATTGTGGAAACTTTTATGACATTACAAACTTATTACTTATGATGGGTTTTACATTATTGCTTCCGCTAAACGTTGAATTATACTTACGTTTTGAACACCTTTCATATTGGTTTGGTTGAATTACATTTACTATTTACATTGTTCAATATGATTGGTGGCTTGATCCTGGTCAGTCACGCCTCCAAGCGGTGATACTCCGCGTGTGGATTTTGGGGGTGTGACAGATTGGTATCAGAGCCATTGGTTATAGAGAACTCGGTTTTGATAAGGGGAAAACGTTTTTATTAAAACCAGACTATAACCAGAACAGTGCTCAACGATCCACAACGACGCCTCGCTCCACATGCAAGACTCAACATCCTAGGTAATATGGTATATGTTTTATTGCCTACATGCTAGATTACATAGAACTTTGCTCATGGTATGCTTAGGTACACATAACCCCTATTGCTTGAGAATACTTGTGTGCTCACTCTCTTCTGTCATCGCACTATTCGCGAACCTCTCTCACTCATGTTGCCTTTGATATGAAGATCATGAGTGGACGCGTTAACCTAACTCAAGCCCAGTTGGCGGCTTTGATCACTGAACAAGTTACTGCAACACTCGCAGCTGCCCAGGCAGGAGGTATAACCTGCCATCACCACTTACTCTAGGATCTTTAGATCCTACTCTCGTAAACCAACACTCGTGCTTAAATTTTGTTCACTACTACGCACACGACAGGTCAACACGCTCAGCCACCTGTGTGCACATTCAAAACTTTCATGGACTGTCGTCCTAGTTCTTTTATTGGCACTGAAGGGGCCGTTGGACTCCTCCACTGGTTCAAAAAGCTCGAATCGGTCTTCGAAATGTGTGAATGCCCTGAGGCTCGTAGGGTGAAGTACACTACCGGTACTCTCGAAGGCACTGCGCTAACTTGGTGGAACGCGCAAGTTCAGATGCTGGGGCTGGAGGTTGCTAATGCCACCCCATGGAATGATTTCAAGGAACTGATCAAACGTGGATACTGTAGTCGTGATGACATCCACAAGATAGAAGTGGAGTTCTTCAACCTGAAGATGACGGGGTCAGAAATAGAAGCGTACACGAAACGATCCAACGAACTGGCAGCGTTATGTCCAACTATGGTGGATCCTCCTATCAAGCGCATTGAGCTGTACCTCAAAGGCTTAGTACCATAGATTCAGAGCCATGTGACTTCAGCCAACCTTGCTACTATCCAGGATGTTACTCGTCTTGCTCATCGTCTCACAGACCAGGCAGTGGACCAGAACAGGCTGCCTAAACGTATCAGTGCTACTACTACTGCTATCATTACTGCTACTCCTAGTGACAACAAATGAAAATGGGATGGAACCTCCAGCAAGGGTTCAACTTCGGTTCAATCCCAGGCACATCAGCGAAAGACAGATAATTACCAGAGCCCCAGTCAGCAGTCTTCTGGTTGTCAAAGGCAGGGTGGATATCGAGGAAATCACCCAAAGTGCAATAGATGCAACAGACACCACAGTGGTCACATAGTCAAGGGTTGTAACCTCGTCTTAGCTGGTCAGACTTTCTCTATCGATCTCATTCCTATAGTCTTGGGTAGTTTCGACACCGTCGTAGGGATGGATTGGTTATCCCAACAACGAATAGAGATACTATGTAAAGAGAAGATTGTTCGTATTCCCCGTTCTGGCAAAGAACCTTTTGATGTTCAAGCCGACAAGAGTGGTGTCGTGAGTGGCATCATCTCCTTCTTGAAGGCACAGAAGTGTTTGCGAAAGGGCCACACAGCTATATTAGCACTCGTTACAGATACATCGACGAAAGAGAAGAAGTTAGAGGATATTCCAGTTGCACGCGACTTTCCTCAAGTGTTTCCTGAAGAGTTACCTGGGCTACCGCCTCATCGCCAGGTCGAACTTCAGATCGAGCTAGCTCCAAGAACAGCACCCATAGCTCGAGCACCTTATCGCTTAGCTCCAACCGAACTGGAAGAACTATCTAAGCAACTGCAAGAACTCTTGGATAAGGGTTTCATTCGCCCTAGCTCTTCGCCCTAGGGAGCTCCAGTATTATTTGTGAAGAAGAAAGATGGTACCTTTTGGATGTGCATAGATTACCGCGAACTGAACAAGGTGACTGTAAAGAATCGCTATCCTCTTCCACGTATCGACGACTTATTCGACCAGCTGCATGGGTCGAGCTTTTACTCGAAGATTGATCTGAGATCAGGATATCATCAACTGAGAGTCCAGGACGAGGACGTCTCCAAAACGGCATTCAGAACACGCTACGGTCATTACGAGTTTTTGGTCATGCCTTTTGGGCTGAAAAACGCACCTGCGGTTTTCATGGACCTTATGAATAGAGTGTGCAAGCCATACCTAGACAAGTTCGTTATTGTATTCATCGACGACATCCTGATATACTCTAAGAGTCAGGTGGAACATGAGCAGCATCTACGACTTATTTTGGAACTCCTTCGAACGGAACAGCTGTACGCCAAGTTTTCAAAATGTGACTTCTGGCTTCGTGAAGTCCAGTTTCTAGGCCACGTGGTAAACAAGGATGGGATACACATTGATCCATCCAAGGTAGACTCGATTAAGAACTGGCCTGCACCCCGTACACCAACAGAAATCCGCCAATTCTTGGGTTTGGCGGACTACTATAGAAGGTTCATCAAAGACTTCTCCAAGATTGCGCAACCTCTCACCTCACTAACTCAGAAAGGCGTTATCTATCGTTGGGGAAATGCACAGGAATCAACATTTCAGCACTTAAAGGATAGACTTTGCAGCGCACCTATCCTCTCGTTGCCTGAAGGCACGGACGATTTTGTAGTCTACTGCGACGCATCCATTCAGGGTCTTGGATGTGTGTTGATGCAACGGGATAAAGTCATTGCTTATGTTTCATGCCAACTTAAGATTCACGAACGGAATTACACTACACATGAATTAGAGCTGGGAGCTGTTGTTTTTGTGCTCAAGATATGGCGACATTACATGTACGGTACCAAGTGCACCATCTACACCGATCACAGGAGTCTCGAGCATATCTTCAAGCAGAAAGAATTGAACATCCGACAACAACGATGGGTCGAATTACTGAATGATTACGAATGTGCCATCAAGTACCATCCAGGCAAAGCCAATGTTGTGGCTGACGCTCTCAGTCGAAAAGATACTTTACCTAGGCGCGTGCGAGCACTGCAGCTTACTATTCAGTCTAGTCTTCCTGCACAGATACGAGATGCTCAGGTAGAAGCATTGAAACCAGAAAACGTCAGGGCTGAAGCCCTATGCGGCTCAAGGCAACGGTTAGAACAAAAGGCAGACGACGCCTACTATGTAACAGGACACATTTGGGTCCCACTCTATGGCAACTTACGCGAGCTTGTAATGGATGAAGCTCATAAGTCTCGCTACTCAGTACATCCTGGTTCGGATAAGATGTATCACGATCTTAAAACTACGTATTGGTGGCCTAGCATGAAGGCCCACATAGCAACTTACGTCAGCAAGTGTTTGACTTGTGCGAGAGTCAAGACGGAATACCAGAAACCCTCAGGCCTACTCCAACAACCTGAGATACCACAATGGAAATGGGAACAAATTTCCATGGATTTTGTTATTGGCCTACCCAGATCTCAGCGCGGAAATGACACTATTTGGGTGATCGTGGATCGACTCACAAAGTCTGCACACTTCTTGGCTATCAAAGAAACAAACAAGTTCTCTACTTTAGCAGACATTTACTTGAAGGAAGTGGTTTCGAGGCACGGGGTGCCCACCTCTATTATTTCCGATCGTGATGCACGCTTCACTTCAGAACTTTGGCAAGCGATGCACAAATCCTTCGGCTCACGATTAGACATGAGCACAGCTTATCACCCTTAGTCGGATGGACAGTCTGAGCGCACTATTCAAACTCTAGAAGACATGCTTCGTGCGTGTGTAATCGATTTCGGCAACGGCTGGGAAAAACATCTCCCGTTAGTGGAGTTCTCGTATAACAACAGCTACCATACCAGCATTAAAGCCGCTCCATTCGAGGCATTGTACGGGCGTAAATTCCGGTCACCTCTTTGTTGGGCAGAGGTGGGTGATAGTCAAATCACAGGTCCAGAAATGGTAGTTGATACTACTGAAAAGATTGCTCAAATACGACAACGCATGGCGACAGCTCGTGACCGTCAGAAAGCATACGCTGATAATGACCGGAAACCACTCGAGTTCCAAGTTGGAGATCGATTGCTACTCAAAGTTTCACCCTGGAAGGGTGTGGTTCGTTTTGGCAAACGAGGCAAGCTCAATCCGCGATATGTCGGACCGTTCGAAATCATAGAGAAAATAGGCAAAGTAGCCTACAGACTGAACTTACCAGCTAAACTCAGTGCAGTTCACAACGTCTTTCACGTGTTAAATCTGAAAAAGTGTTTGTCAGATGAGACCCTCATAATTCCTTTGAAGGAGCTCACTGTCGACGAACGGTTGCATTTCGTCGAAGAACCAGCTGAAATCACGGACTGGGATGTCAAGGTCCTCAAGCACACCAGAATACCTCTTGTTCGAGTTCGTTGGAACTCCCGTCGTGGCCCAGAGTTCACCTGGGAACGCGAAGATCAAATGAAACTCAAGTACCCCCAGTTATTCAGAAACAGTGCAACCACTACTGAGGCTGAAGCTACAACCGAATTTCGGGATGAAATTCCAAATCAACGGGGGGATGATGTGACACCCCAGGAAAACCAGTAAACTACACAACTTAACTAGCTTCCTCAGTAACCGCATGCTAAATTTCGGGACGAAATTTTCTTTCAAGTTGGGGATAATGTGACAACTCGAGTTTCCAAGATTTCTATCTTCGCATTTAATTGCGCGATAATTGTTTAAGCGTTTGTTTACACGACTTGTTGTTTCATATGTTATATATGGTGTGTATAAGTGTTATTAGTGAATTTGTTTAACGCTCGTGACTTTGATAAACTTGTTAAACGTAAATGTTATTCGGTGCGAGTGGGTGTGGGATGGATCAGTTTATGTCTTGTGTCATTGGGCCACTACCCTGTTATAGAGACCTGGCCCAATCTATTGTTTTCAAAGCATGACTCGGCCCAACCATTTCTTTGTATATGTGTGCGTAACATATGAGTTATGTTACACAACTCTTCACAAACCCTAAAGCATTCCTGAAGTCGACGGCCACCAAGGGGGCCACCAAGGGAGTCTCGCATCTATGTAGAATAAATGATGTTTAAGTGTGGCCTGATGATATTGTTTACATGATGAAGGTACGAATAGATCCGATCGAGTTCAGGTTTGTTGCAATTGTTATGATTATTAGACAATCATTAGGGTTTCTTGTCGTAACTGCAAATGTTGATGTTCATGAAACCGATTCATATGTGTCTTGAATAAATTAGGAATGGTAATTGTGTATTGTTAATGAAAAGTCGGCTGATATATATATATACATGTATTGTTCGAATGATTTGTTAATATGGATGCATGTTATCGATATACATACATAGATAATAGATGATGTTTCCTATGCTGATTGATTTCTGACATTTGCACATGATCTCATAATTGGCCATAATTGAGATCCAAGGTTTGCATGTGTGGCAGTAAACAAAGGATATAGGACATGCTATAAATTGGTCCAATAGCAGGAAACTTGCAGCCACTACCTAATTTGGTCAAATAGCAACATGAAAACCATTTACACTTGTCGGCCATTGTTGGGTATTCCAATGATAATCTGTTGATTGAATTGTGATGTTGGTCTTGTGATTATTTCGGTATTTTATATGTTAATATATATCGATGACGTGATTTGATGATAGTCCTGGTTGTACATGTTTGGTAGTTTGATTTGGATTTCATGTTTGGTATTATATGTGTGATGATTAAATTGAAATCATGAGTTTTTGTGAAACTGTTGTTGATGGTGATGATATGCCGACGAAAACCAAACCTTCACGAAAACACCACCTCGAAGAAATCACCTAAGGGGTTTTCGGCTCAAGGGTTTTCGGCCCAATGTGTTTTCGGCATATGATCTGTGTTTTGTGATATTAAACTGTTACTTGTTAACTCCGTTAGATATTAACTCGGTTAAGTTAAATGTGTAACTTTGTTAAGCATGTGTACCTCTGTTAAATTGTTAACTCTGTTTGTTTGGTTAACTCTGTTAGTCAATTAACAAGTGTTAGATAATATCTCCTGTTATGCTTATAAACCCTGTTATGTTGCTAACTTCGTTATGACTGTTGACTCTCAAGTGGTTATTTAATAACCACATTAGTATAAACTGTAAATGACACTTACATGAAACATGAATGGCACGACTTTGTTTATCTGCTTATGTGATATGTGATAACTGCTTAAACACACTTCGTGATATAAATGACATACGAACCTGAACTGATTATATTTATGTGCGGACAATAGGTCGTGATTGATTAATTGTGAGCACTTAACTTAACATACCGTGCAAACCAAGGTGAGTTCACACTCTTTACCAAGGCATGGGATTCCCGGGGATTGGGAATGGGTTGAATGATGGATTGAACAATGACTCGTACCTACACGGCTACTAGACTATCTACCATGGTCCTCAGGTTAAGCAGGACACTTACGTAAAACCTACGTAAACAAGTACATATTACTGTCTTCCGGAGTCAGGAAGGACACTTACGTAAAACCTACGTAAACTCACACATGCTACTGTCTTCCGGAGTCAGGAAGGACACTTACGTAAAACCTACGTAAACCCCACGCGTACCACTGTCCTCGGGTAAAGAAGGACACCTACGTAAAACCTACGTAAACCTCGTACGTACTACTGTTCTCGGGTTAAGAAGAACACTTATGGTTACAAATAGTCTAGTGTACATACAACCATGGGAAGCCCCCACTAATAGTAAATACAAACATGGGAAGCCCCCACTAATAGTAAATACAAACATGGGAAGCCCCCACTAATAGTACATACAACATGGGAAGCCCCCACCTACTGAACATACAAACGGCTTAGTTAATAACGCATAGATATACAACGAACTTACTTACTGTGAACTCGCTCAACTAGTTGTTGACTCTCTGTTACATGCCTTGCAGGACCTTAGATACATATGGAGCTTGCACGGGAGGCGTGATCGTTGTGCGGCACGGATTGTGGAAACTTTTATGACATTACAAACTTATTACTTATGATGGTTTTTACATTATTGCTTCCGCTAAACGTTGAATTATACTTACGTTTTGAACACCTTTCATATTGGTTTGGTTGAATTACATTTACTATTTACATTGTTCAATATGATTGGTGGCTTGATCCTGGTCAGTCACGCCTCCAAGCGGTGATACTCCGCGTGTGGATTTTGGGGGTGTGACACTGCCATGGCTTGATAAGGTTTAAAGCAAGTTTTGGTGATTGGCCCTAGTGGGTTTCCAGGATTAAACCCCATTTAGTCTAGGGTTTCATCTATCTGATCTTTTGTAAAGAGGACAACATCGTTGTCATCATTAAGGTTTAAAACCCTTCTGATGATGTCCTTAGTCACCACGATTGGTCTGTTGAGCACAACACTTTCAATGGAAGTCAAACCTCTTCCCTCATGTAGCAACAATGTTGCATTTCTCTATAACATTTGTAAAATGTCTGGGTAGACCATGTTGTGAGCTGAGAGGGCATATGCCAAATGACTTAACATAAGCATATTTAGGATGACTTGGCATCCTTCCCATTGAGGACCCTCAAAGTTGGTCCTTATCCCGAGGTAATGATATTGGTGGTATGGAAGTAGAAACCGATCATCACTTATAGTTGTCAATTTTGGTTAAGAGACGTGGAGAAGATGAAAGAGTTTTCTCTAGGGTTTATCTTGGTTGATAGTGACTGACTAAGCTTGAAGTGGTGGTCATTTCATACCAGGCCCTTGGAGCTTGCTTCAATCCATACAAAACTTTGTTCAGTTTGTAGACATGATTTGGACGTTGAGGATCAACATTGCCTTCTGGTTGATGTACATGTACTTCTTCTTCAATTTCACCATTTAAGAAAGCAGACTTTACATCCATCTGATAAATTTTGATGTTATTTGAGGCAGCATAAGCCAGGAATATTCTCACAATTTCAAGCCTGGCAACTGGTGCAAAGGTTTCATTATAGTCTATACCTTCTTGTAGACAATAACCTTTGACCACCAGCCTTGCTTTATTCCTTGTTATGATACCTTGTTCATCAGACTTGTTTTTTAATACCCATTTGGAACCAATGACTGACTTGTTGTTTGGTTTGGGTACTAGATCCCACACATGACTCTTTTCAAATTGGTCAAGCTCCTCTTGCATTGCTTGGAGCCAATCTTAGTCGTTTAGTGCTTCTTTGACAGATTTTGGCTCAATTATGCTTAAGAATCTAACATAAAGACATTCATGAGTTGTTGCAAATCTTGTCTTAACACCTACTTTAGGGTCACCTATGATGTCAGTAAGTGAGTGTCCCCTGATCCATCTCAAGTTGTTATGTGAACTTGTACTTGGTGATGGATTTGAAGCTTCCCCCTGATCTGTGACCTCATTGTTGTTAAGAGGATCAGAATTCTGTTGTTCAATAACATTTTCTAGTGAGATACCAGAATTTTTTACAATTTCTGGTGGAGGTTCCAGATCATCTGTAAAGTTAGTACATGACATATTTGTATGATATGTTCGGCATATGGTCATGTTCTAGTATTTCTTTAGTTAGTTTGTTTAGAAGATTTTCAGAACTTTCAGGTTGTTTTGACAAGCTTATATCTTTTAAAATTTTTTCAGAAATCTTGGTTTCTAATGAGTCATCAAACGACACATATAAGCTTTCTCTTATTGTCCTTGTGTTTAATAGAAATATTCTCTATGCTTTAGAGGACAATGAGTAACCAAGAAATATTCTTTTTTCTGCTTTTCTGTCAATTTTTTCCAGACTATCAAAATCATTAAAGACAAAACAATTACAACTAAAGGTGTGTAAAAATTTGATACCTGGGATCCTATGGTTGATAATGTGATATGGAGTTTTCTGATGTCTTTTGTTAATGATAGATCTGTTTTGTGTAAATCATGCATTTGATATTGCTTCAGCCCAAAAATAAGTGGGCAATCTGGCATAAGTAAACATGCTTTTTGCTGCTTCTGCCAAACTCCTGTTCCTTCTTTCTATAACTCCATTTTGTTGTGGAGTTCTTGGAGCAGAAAAATCATGAGATGTTCCTTTACTTACAAGGAAAGTCTCAAGTTTTGCATTCTTTAATTATGTTCCATTATCAGATCTGATCCTTCTTACAGGTAATTTCAATAGATTTTCAGTTTTTCTGATGAAATTAATGATTAGATCTGGGGTTTCACTTTTCTTTCTTAAAAAATCAACCCATGTGTACTTTGAATAGTCATCTACAATGACCAAGATGTATTTCTTACCAGAAAAGCTGGCAGTTTGTATAGGTCCACAAAGGTCCATGTATAAAAGTTTCAAGTTTTCAGAAAATTGAAGATTCTGAAACTGTTTTATATGAGCCTCTCTTTGATTTGCCAAGCTCAGATGCTTCACATATCTTATCCTGTTGGATGATATGTATGGTAATCCTTTTACCAGATTCTTGTTTGCCAGTTGGTTTACGGTTTTGAAATTAAAGTGAGCAAGCCTTTTATGCCATAACCAACTATTACCTTTGTTTTCAGTGGAGAATAAGCACAATTGGGATGCTCAATTTCTTCTCTGAAATTAAAGTAGTAAATGGAGTTTCTAATCTTTTTCCCACTTAAATATATTTTGTTATCACATAAACCAACCAACAGACATTTCTCAGGTAAAAAGGTTACCTGGAAGCCTCTACCACAAAATTGCCCACAGCTAAGTAAATTGTATTTTAAACCTTCTACATAGGCAACCTTTTCAATGGTTAATGCTCCATATTGTATGGTGCCATATCCCATTGTTCTTCCCTTCACCCCATTTCCAAAATTTACAAATTTTACCCAGTTTTTCTTGATAATTACTGAGTAAGCTCCTATCCCCAGTCATGTGCTCCATATTGTATGGTGCCATATCCCATTGTTCTTCCCTTCACCCCATTTCCAAAATTTACAAATTTACCCAGTTTTTCTTGATAATTACTGATTAAGATCCTATCCCCAGTCATGTGCTTGGAGCCTCCAGAATCGCAGTACCAGATCTGCTGCACATGATGGTCCTGAAATTATGAGGTTAGAGATGTTTTGGTACCCAAACTTGTTTGGGTACTTTTTCTGATGAAAATGTGCTTGAGATTTCTTCATCAGAGGAGAGATTCTAATCAGATTCTCTGCATAATGCTGAGCCATTAGTAGGATGATTTTCTTTGAAGAGATGTTGTTGAATTAGCTTCAGTATTTCAACACACATACAATTTTATTTGTCTAAAGTTTTAGACAAAGATGCTTGTGATGGGATGTTTTTTCCTTTGTGAAATTTAGGATGAATTTTCGTTTTTCATTCATTTTGAAGGTTTCATCCCTTTTCAAACAGATTTTGGGTGACAAAAACAATTTATCAGAATTGCCAGATCTGCGTGATTCAGCATCAGAATCTGATATTTTCTTACCAGAATTGCTTTCAGATGCCTTTACAAATGTGGTGGGAGTTTTAATATTAGTTTTAACATATCCCAGCCCTCCACCTTTGTTCTTTAGTGTTGCTTCAATAATTTGTATAAACTCTTTTGCTTGTTGAAAACTTTTCACATTGATTTCATTATCTTGAATTTTCTTGTAGAGATTCTTTCTTTCTTTCTCATAAAATTCAATTTTTGAATCCTTTATTAAAATTTGATCAATAGGTGAGTGGTTTTCAGCTTTAGTTTTGTCTAGCAACTTTTGCAGATCATCAGATTTTGTGCTTTCTGATGAGGTTTTGTTTTGTAAAAGCACAAAATCATGCATAAGTTTGTTCAGTTGTTGTTCCAAATCAAGATTGTCTGAACTTACTTTTTGTTCTGATGATGTGGAGCATTCATCAGAAGTTGTGGCCATCAAACAGAAATTAGCCATTTTCTCTTCTTCTTCATCAGAAGAATTATATATCAGCCAGGTATCAGTACCCGCTATTAGGCTGACTTTCAATTGTTGTTTCTTAGCTTCTTTTCATAGTAAGCCACATCCTTCAGCTTCTTATTCTTTGCTTAGCACCCCTTTTGTCTGCACTTGGAGAAAACAACTTTTGCCTTGCCTTTTTCCCTTATTATTCCTTCCATCCTCCCCCTATCACTTTTCTGAAATGTACCACTTCCACCTCTCAGCCTTTGCTCAAATGTCTTTGTGAGCAAGGCTATAGCCTCAGCAAAGGCTGAAAAATCTGATGAAGCATCAGAAATTTCTGTATTCTAGCAGTGAGAGGGTTGTGGATCTGAAACTGGTGTTTTCTGTGTGTGTTGAGTGTTTGAAACAAGAGCTGCAGTGTCACACCCCAAAAACGTCGCAGTGGAATATTAAACGTAGTGGTGATGGAAGTTGGTGCCCATTTATATCTTGTTGAATGATGCACTCATTTGTAAGCCACATTTCGACATATTTTAAAACATAAGTTACTAAACATTACATTTTAAAAACCATGACACAACCACATAAGTTAAGTTGTCTTGATCCTCGCAGATCTTATTACAAACGTCCCAGAAAGTTTAAAAGTTGTCCAACATATTCAAACAAAACAACATGCATCATCAAACACAAGATACGCCATGATTCCCGAAGCCGGACTAAATTACCTGTAGAACACGTTAAAATCAAGTGTCAACACAAAGGAAAGTGGGTTCACATATTCACATACAAACAATTCATTCCCAAGGAAAACTTTCTGATTATGTGTTTATTTTAAAACATCCATATAATTTTTAGAAAGTCCATTTTACTTCCTTATTAAGATCCATGGGTCCTCCGTCGCGGTTCAACAACCCGACAATAAAACATGTTACCCAGGTTTTTATATATTAAATTTATAACGTCAATTTTCAGACTCGTATGTTAGCTAGACAATACGAACTATATATTTATCATGCAGGGATAATCAAAGCTAGACAATAAACAGAATATCAATTCGTCGTTTGACTTGACATGGGGCGACCGGTCACGACGGGGTTGTCAACCCGATAGATCTACCAACAATTCCTCGCATGCAATACTTAACTGATTAAACGACATCATGGGCGCAGGGCCCACTCGAGACCAATATGATGTCTGCCTCACGTACAATATATATATATCTTACTAATATGACAAATTTAATACACGAAGTTGTACGAATCCCCTGAATCTCCTTCCCTTTAGAACAGGCTGGCATCCGTCCCAACTTTACGGCCCGTTTCGCCTCGGAAACACCGTACCAATCCCGGTTTCATCCCGAAACAAATATATTCAACAAAACCGTTTCATCCTCGAAACATATATTTTCAACAAAAACATTTCATCCCCGAAACAAATATTTTCACAAAACCGTTTCATCCCCGAAACATATATTTTCACAAATCCATATATTTTCAACGAAAATATATAATTTATATAAAAAAAGATATGTTTTATTCCAAAAACATTATTAAACCCTTTTATTGGCGTGTTCTACCCCCAAAATATATACAAAGCAGTAAAAAGAGGGGTTTAGTGACACTCACCTTTGGGTGCTTATTTTAAATAGCGCAATCCTAGAGTTTGATTTCTACAAGTCCTAATATATATATATATATATATATATATATATAGGAACGATTTTAAATCAGTATTCATAACACAAAATTTCTAAGTTTCTCTGTTTTCTTAGAATTATCACATAACCTTGAGATTTTCTTGAAAAGTTATCGTTCTTGATTATGTTGGCACGTTTATATATATATGAGTCCATATATATATATATTTATTTATGATTTTGCGACTTGAATGATTTTATTGGTGACCATTATTGTGTAAATCCCTTAACACTCCCGTGTATACGCAATATATCTACGATTTGCGCGTCGTAATATATATACATAAACGTTCACATAATTTATCATCGAAACACGCGAAATCTTGTTAACTTATCTATTTTGTCATTTTTGAAGCAAATATACATAAAATTCCTCATATGTATCAAATTTCATGCGTGACAAACAAGTTACACATTTAACGCGATTTTTACCGTTTCTACCGCACAAAACACACAATATACATGCATAATCTAAATTTCCAAAATCATGTTAAAAACATAACATACTTTCATATTCTCATGTTTAAATCACATAACACATTTTAACATATAAGGTTTATCAAAAATTTTACCCATACTAGTGTACATTGAAAAATGCGTATTTTAGCGATTCGGTAACGTTTTCGGGCCTCGGAAGTCACGTATGAGTAACCAAACACCAATTAAACTTAAAATTAGTTAAAATACTCATTTTTAAACTAAAAATATCAGTTTACTTACTGATCTAAATCAGTTTTATAAAAATCACTCGAAAAGCTGATTTTTGACCGTTTTAACGCATAGTTTTGCGTTAAACGTTACTATAATCATCCCAACTCGAAACGACTTGATATTTTAACACAATACATGTTATTTGCTGATTAAAATAGTGGTTATAATCAGATTAGTGCAGTTTTGTGTATATAACAACTCTAAAAAAAACCGACACCCTCGAATTATTTTTGACACCTTAATATATTTTAAAATATCCCAATATGTTCAAAAATACACCCCATACGTGAAAACGGGCCCCGAATACCTTAAATATTATTAAATTTAATTAAAAATATGATTTTTGGGTTGAGGTAGGCCGCGTAAACCCCACCCCAACCTTTACGCGGGCCGCGATAACTTAAAAACCTGGCACGACCATGGGCCGCCACCTGGCCCAACACCCGGCAGACCTATAAGCTGACCCAGCCAAGCTACGACGTTGACCAGGTTCAACGCGGGCCACGTAGCCCCTTATTAACATTTATGCGGGCCGCATAAAAGTTGAAGTGAGGCCCTATATAAGCAGGCCATCGGACTTCAGTCGAAATCGTTCAAATTGTCTTTCTTTCTTTCAAATCTACATAGTATACCTTATACACGGGTATTATACCCCATAAATAGCGAAGTTCAGCTCCGTTGTAAGTATTATAACCCCTGGATACGTATTAGATACGCTGCCGGATTGATCTGGGGTTCCGTAACGGCTATCGTGGTTCTACCCGACGTAGTCGTTGGAATGCCGTCTCGGGGAGGGTATTACTAATGTTAAATGGGTTATTGTACTAACACGTGTGCTTTTGTGTAAATTATAGATAATTCCAAGGAAACCCTTACAGAAAATCTAAGACAGCAATGTGAGTTTATCCGCTTTTTTCGTAAACCTTTTTGTTAACTGTTTTACAAAACCTCATACAATTAATGTATATTAAGCAGTTATTGAGTATTTGTAAGAATACAATTATCATGAGTATGTTGGGGTTTTGTATACAAAATTTGTTACCACCTGGTCAAGGAGTAACATTTCCACAAGTCGGGTTTGACAGTACCATGGATGTTAATTGATATAAATTGGAAACAAATGTAATTGCGAGATCGCCCTCAATACTGTATAATGAATTTTTTTAAACTTGATTAAACTGGGATTCACTCACCAGTATTTCCCACTGACAAATGTTTTAAAACGCGTTTCAGGTAACAAACTGTGAAAGCCAAATAGAAGCCAGCTGGACAGCACTGAAGGATTGGAAAAGTGGCAATAAAGTTACCTAAAATAAAATAGATGTTTTTATTAAATAAAACAGGCGTTATTCCTATGAAAATGTGTGTAAAGTAAACTTGGGTTTTATCCCATGTTTTTAATATTACGTGGTATTTTACTCTGATCAAATATTTCCTAACTACGGTCCTGATGAAAAATTATGCTGCCAAATTAGACAATCACGCGATACCACCGAAACTGGCTCGTGGCCGCCCGTTCCCGAGGATTAGGGATCGGGGGTTGCGACAAAAGGTGGTATCAGAGCTAAGCCACTGATTCAGCCACATAATTGTTCTGCTGACATCAAAATTCAAATTGTTAGGAAATGAATTACGAAAATACGTGCATAACTGTATTTATTGTTATGTGTTATTTGACTATTTGTTAGTTTACAGTATGAGCGACCAAGGACCATCTGACGCATACCATCAATTGTCTGGTTCACCTAGAAGCGAAGGCACCTCCTCTTCTCAGCCTGCCCTCTCAGGGTATTCTGCTGATACGGAAGAAGGAATCTTTGTGTTTAAGGCTCAGTCAGAAGAGCCATTTCCTCAGAAAAAGAGGGGATGGTTCAGTAGAGGGGCACACGAGCGTAGAAAACGTATGAAAAAGTTACAAGACTAGAGAGCACTAGCAGTAGACAAAAGAGAAACCGATGTCTAAGCCCAGGATATGATTAATAGGGGTATAGCCAACATCCACATCCTAGCAATCACTGCAGCTGACCCTAATCTGGAACAAATAATAGCACCCCAACCACAACTACCAATTCCTGACCAACCAATGGAAATAGAAAACCCTGAAAACCAAGTAGAAATGCATGACTTCAATCCAGAAGAAATACCTAGGGTACCAGCACCAAATCCCTTAGACCCAAATTATGACCCCTGGTGGGACGACAATAGGGATTATGTGCAACGTTACCCGATACATGAAGACATGCCCATGCCAAACATAGGAGCCTACCCAGGTTTGGATCCTTTAGATCCCTATTACCACGATGAATACATTAGGGAGATTTTAGAAGATCCTTACTGATTCCAGGCACCTACACCTCCATACCAGGAACCCGCACCCCAGATTCCGAACCCAGTCCTAGAACCTGCACCCCCAATGAGTGTAGAAAACGTGCAAGAATTTAGGACATTTGGTGATGAAATTTTATAGAGTAGTGAACGAATGAGACAGGTGGGAGAGCGACTCGTCTGGAAGTATGACGAGCGCAATATGGATTTCTGGATGAATGCATATCCGTAGATGTGATGGGTGAGACAGTAATAGTAATAATAATATAATAAAATAAAATAAAATAAAATATGTGTGTACGGATGCCTACTATTATTAGTGTAATTTTATTTTAGTTGGTATTGTAATTTTTAATTTCAGTACTGATGTGTAATAGATGCATAGTATATGAATTGAGTAAAGTCGCAATGATTGACGCTTTTGACCAAAATGCGTGTCATGTGATTGGCTATATTAAATAGTATTCTATGATATTAATACAAGATAACTGTTTAAAATTCAGACGGCCGATGAAGGAAATCAAGGAAATCTGAATAACGATAACCAGAGTAACATTAACTTGGTTAATGAGAATCCAAGCGTCAATAACAATGGGAACCAAATGGACAATAGTGCCGTCCAACACATAGTGGCACAAGGAATCATAGATGCCATATCATTTATTATTCAAACAGTTCAGGAAGCGAATAACAAAAGTAAACATAGCAGTAAACGACCAATTGAACCAGAACACAGCGTAAACAATGGACCCGTACTTCAAGCGCCCATTCCCAACAGAAGAAGAACCATGCCTTATGGTTGTTCTTACAAAGAATTCTGGTCCTGCAAACCAATAGAATTCTCGGGCAATGAAGGACCCAATGCAGCCCTACACTAGATAGAAAAGACTAAGGCTGTTTTAAAAATAAGCAAGTGTGCTGAAGAAGACAAAATAATGTTTGCTTCTAATTTATTTAAGAATTCAGCCTTAGAATGATGGAACACTATCCTTCAGTCAAGAGAAAGTGATAGGGTATATAACATGGAATGGGAAGAATTTAAGAATATGGTAGAATGGAAATTATGTCCTCCCAATGAAAAGGAACAGATAGCAAATAAGTTTCTGAACCTAAGGATGACCGGGGTAGATAGTAAGGGTTATACTACTACATTTTTTGAATATACTAGAATAGTACCAACCCTTGCATCACCTGAACCAGTGTTAATCTCCCGTTACATCTGGGGATTAATTGGTGAGATTAGACATGTAGTCAAGGCAGCTAGACCTCAAACTATAGAAGAAGTCGTAGAACTAGCAAACACATTGACAGATGAATTAATCCGTACTAGAGAAGAAGACCAGAGGAGAAACCTAACCCAAAGGCTTACCCAAGAATTCCGTTCTGGGAATTACAACCGTAGGAATATGGGTTCTACCTCTGCACCATTCTGCAAGATCTGCAAGAAAAAGCATTTGGGAAAATGCTCCACTCATTGAAATTTCTGCAAAGCACCCGGACACAAGGAAGAAGATTGCAGGAGGAAATCCAGTAATGGACTGTGCTTCAACTATGGAGAAAAGGGTCACGTCAAGCCGAACTGTCCAAAATTGGCTCCAATTGCGAACAACAGGAACACTAAAAATGCTAGAGCTTTCTTTCTGACTGCCGATGAAGCTAAGATGATTCCGGACGTCATAGCCAGTACGTTTTTAGTTAATGATGTTTTTTCTAAAGTATTATTTGACTCTGGTGCAAACCAAAGTTTTATTAATACTTCGTTTTGCAAACTTCTAAACCAGTCATTACCTAAACTACCACAAGAATGTCTAGTAGACACTGCTAATGGAGAAACTGTTAGGATTTCTGAAAGCTTGCAGGGAGCAAGAATAGAATTTTTAAACCAAAAGTTTATGGTAAACCTTTATCCCATGAATCTGGCAGGATTTGATGTAGTTTTAGGAATGGATTGGTTAATAGCCAATAAAGCCAGTATTTTATGTGATCAAAAGTCAATTCAAGTAAATTCACCAAAAGGTGAAAAGATCACTATTAAAGGAGATAAGCCCTCTAGATCCACTAAATTCATCTCTGTGATGAAAACTGCAAGTTATATAAAATAAGGGTCTCTAGTGTATTTGATTTCTATAATCACCAACACTAAAGGAAAGGAATTAAAAGACATTCCAGTAGTGTCTCAGTTTTCAGATGTATTTCAGGAAGAATTACCAGGACTACTGCCAGACAGAGAAGTTGAATTCAGAATTCACCTGCTACCAGGAACGGCCCCGATTGCCAAAGCACCTTACCGGTTGGCACCCACAGAAATGCAAGAACTAAAGAAACAATTAGACGAATTGCTGGAAAAAGGATTTATACAGCCAAGTTCATCCCCATGGGGAGCGCCAATACTGTTTGTTAAAAAGAAGGACGGATCAATGCGTATGTGCATTGACTACCGTGAATTAAACAAGTTCACAATTAAGAATCGGTACCTATTACTGAGAATCGATGATTTGTTCGATCAACTACAGGGAGCTCGATTTTTCTCTAAAATCGATTTAAGGTCAGGATATCATCAATTAAAGGTACAGGAAGAGGATATTCCTAAAACCGCATTTAGAACTAGGTATGGTCATTATGAATTTACTATCATGTCATTTGGTTTAACCAATGCCCCAGCCGTATTTATGGACATGATGAACCGAATATGCAAGCCGTATTTATGGACACGTAACACAGTCTCCCCCTATCAGTAACAATTCCTCCAAGAATAACAGTTTTTCGTACGTTAAGAATTTTAAACAGAAAAAGACACTATTTTTGTATTTTTGTATTTTCTGAAAGCAAATAAATACCAAAAGCAATAAACACTCTATTTTTGTGAGAATCACCGGTAAGAAAATCATATCAGCACAATCAAACTGTTTTCACACTATTAGATAATTCTTTATTTAATGTTCATGAAAAGCAGTTCAAGACGATTACCAGTATGTTTGTCCACCTAAGCAAAATGCATGAACATTTCAAGTACCATTACCATATGATACGTTAAGGTAATTTTAATCTGAAATATGCAGTGTGTCCCACTTCAGGATATACCCCCGCGATCAAGGTATGCACAAAGATTCATCGTAGTAGGTGAGTATACTGATGTCATCCTTTAAGATATCCTGACAGTGTCTAGGTCTGCATATAATCTGTTTTATCATGTTTTAATTGCTTAACAATGAACACCCAAATAAATACTAATCAAATCCTGGAAATATAAACAACACACTCTATCATGCAAGTATCTTCCCTACCACATATTTCACAAGTCCAATCCAGATTTCTGAAATCTTAACTGGGAATAGGTTGAGAAGAGAACATAATAGATCTTTAGGAGAGATGGTATAATATACAGATCAAATGAGTTTTCTCAGTTTGATATAGGTTTATTGGGTTTCATTTGGGCACTTGAGGGCCTCTTTCGGGTGTATTAGATCTATAGCGCGACAACGTACAGCTAGGTCAGCATGTATCTGGATGCAGCAAAAGCTGTCGTTGCCTAGCACCTCCAGGTCAGCATATATCTGGATGCAGCAGAGGAGGTACACGACTTTTTTCAGAGAAGATTTCAGAATCAGACCAAAATTGTGTGTATCGGGACACATACAGACATTCAAATAGAAATGTGCTAATTCCAAGTGACTTTCTTTCCCAAGGTCATGTACAATTTTAGTTCTGTACAGAAAGACAGTCAAGATATCCTCAGATGAAATAACAGTATAAAGACCCAAAACTTCAGATTTTGGCAATCTATCAACGCAAGAATTAAGGTCATTAAACCATACACCACTGATGTGTTCCCCACTCATACACAGTGCATTTATGTTTATATCACCTTGGTAAGTTGATTATTTCATGCTTTTTGCCTACTGGTACATCATATGATGAAACTGCTATCACACTTAAGCAATTTAATTCAGTTCGAGTGTGACAGTCTAACTTGCTGATGTACTATCATTTCTTCTTTTTCACACAGTGATATCTCATTTTTAATTTTCTATTTTTTATATTTTTGATTTTTCAATGTTTTTGTATTTTTGATTTTTGAAAAAACAGTAAACTATTTACAAAATTCTTATGAAAAACCAGTTATTCAGGATTCCTCATCCCGTTGAGTTCGACTAAGTGTTCAAAGCGAGCCCTGTCAAAAGCTTTAGTATAAAGATCTGCCAGGTTATCTAGTGTGTCAACTCAGCACTTTGAACTTCAATTTAAATCAATCAATATAAATATATCAACAATCTCACTCCCCCCTTCATGTGCCTAGAGCAGCCATTATCAACATAAGTTGATAATCCTCCTTAGCAGCTCCTGCACACACCAACTAAGAAATTAGTTAGATTGGGGGACCCAAGCCTTAATGGTCTTGGGTCGTCCAAATTCACCAACCACTGGAACATCCATCCAATATCCATTACTCCTAACTGGAGTCTTGGATCTCAGACCTGTTGATGGAATTTGTTTTTGATTTCCACTAGGTCTTTGGTCCTGAGGGTTCCTATATACATTTGAACTATATGACCTTTGAAAATTTTGATTCTGATATCTCGAATTTTGATTCCAAGAAGCTTGATTGTTATAATTTCTAAAGCCATTGTTATAAAAATTTCGACAACCATTATTTTGGTATCGATTTTGATATTGACCTTGACTTCTGAAATTATTTGAATTTCCATTAAAATTGTTCACTTTCGGTGAACTGCTTCTAGGTCTCTCATATCTGCCTGGTGGAGATCTAGGCTGAAATCTTTGTTGATTTCTTTGAAAACGTGGAACTTGTGGAGTTCCTGTTCCAGCCTTATCTACACCAACAACAACATTTACTGGTTGCTTAGGAGCAGATTTCTTTGGAGAATTTGAGCCTTTCTCCTCACTATCACCTTCCTTCACTGGTAATTTCCCTCTCTGTTTTTCACTAAGTTGTGCTTCACTCTTTTTGTTAAGACAGCAGCTTGCTACATGTCCCTTGACGTGACATTTGAAGCACGATCTCTTTCTCGAAGACTTCTTAGCTGGAGTCTCTGAGGTAGATCCCTTATCAGATGGTGATGATCCCTTAGATGAACCTTGTTCAGTTTGCTTGATTTCAGATTTTTCTATGTTCTTGTTTGTAGCAAACTCTACATTTGATTCATTTTCAATAACAGCAGTTTCGTTTTTCATATCACTACCTTGAACAAAATTAATCTTTTTGACAAAAGCTTGATTTTTATTCTTAGGCGGTGAATTTTTCCTTTTCAAATCATCACTCTCAGATCCATCACCTTTACTTGATGTGGATGCGAAACTACTTGGTGTAGATGCCATAAAGTCTGCTAGCTCATTTTCACTAGGCAGGAATGAATAGTCATGACTAAGAGGAGGTGGAACTTCATTAAAGCCCTGGAAGCCCACACTGGTCTTGTCATTACTCTTCTTTAACCCACCCATCATGTGTTTCATTACAAAAGATGAATCTCTGAATTGACTCAATTTCTTTTCAAGTTCAACAATTTTGAGTTGTGCATCTGACAACTCTTTGCATTTTTCAGAAATCTCTTTTGTTTTCTCAGCCATCATGTCATGAGCTAAATCTATTACTTGAAGTTTTTCATTTAACTTGCATGTTAAAGCTTCAATTTCAGCTTCACAACCTTTTATTTTCTTCAAGTATGATGATTCATTTCTTTTAACAAAAAAGTTTGCTTCTTTTATGTTAGACATCTCACTTACCAGACTTTGGTTTTGTGTTGTCAACCTGGCAACCTCACCCTGTAGTTCACGACATCTCAAACATACTGAATTAGATTGTACCTCTTTCTCATGAACTTCTGAGTTTTCATCAGCAATAACCTGTTCAGCTTCACTCGCTTTCTCTACTTCAGCATCCACTTTTGCTTCAGCATTCTCCACTTGAGCTTCAGCATTTTTCACTTCAGATTCAGCATCACTCACACTAGTTTCAGCCTCATCAACTGGCACTATCTCTGCCATGAATGCCTGAGTGGCACTCTCATTTCCCTGATATCGCTTTTGTAAAGCATCCCACATATCCTTTGAATTAGTGTACTTGTTGAAGATATGCTTGATGCTATCAGGTAAGGACATTTTAATTGCAGCCACGGCTCTCTTTTCAGCATCATACATTTTCTTTTGTTCGGCCTCCATATCAACATAAGCAGTTATACGTTGTCTTCCCTCAAACTCATGAGTTGGGTTCACATACCCATCGTCTATGCATATCCACATCCGAGTGTCCTGGTACTCAACAAAGGATTGAAACCTATCCTTCCATGTCGAGTAGTTCTCCACCTTCATCATCTTAGGTGGTTTGTTCGTTGTGCCTACCTCATGTTCCATCCTTAAGAGTTCGTTTAATTTTGACATGTTCGACATTTAAGTTAATCAGACTGGTAAAACCGTACAATAATTTAGTCCGAAACCTGTCTTTACCAAATTATACCGTTAGATTCGTCTCGAGATTACGATTCCAATGATATATAATGTCTAAAACCTATTTCGGGATTTTCCAGAGGAGTCCAACGGTGCAAGCGGTTTGTCCAGGTGAGTTACGGATAAATATCTAAACACGAAACTGTGAAATTTTTCCTACGACTGCCTAGAAAAATTCCACCACTTTCAAAACACTTGTTGCGAGTCGAAACCACAGTTGCGAGTCAAATCAGCACACCTCGAAACCACTGTTGCGAGTCGCAACCACTGTTGCGAGTCAAATCAACACAAACCGAGACCACCAGTTACGAGTCGTAACCACTGTTGCGAGTCAAATCAGCACAAACCGAAACCACGGTTGCGAGTCAACCAGCACAAGTCGAAATCACGGTTGCGAGTCAACCAGCACAAGTCGAAATCACGGTTGCGAGTGAACAGTACCAGTCGAGATCACTTGTTACGAGTCGAGACCTGCAACCTTGAGTCGAGACCAGCTATTTTTCAACCAAAATCCCACAAAATCAGCACCTTTTACACCACAGAATCTTCTGATTGATAACTTTCCAACTAGAACTCCAAAAAATCAGCAAACAACTTCCAAATAACACCAAAACCGATCAAAATCACGAAAATTTTGACTGTTCTTCGATGTTCTTCGAGAATTCAAACTGCAACCCAAAAACTTGTTTCTTTCTGATCAGTTTTGAACCGTACAAAAGAGCAAACGCTCTGATACCAATTGTAGGTCCCTATCCCGTATGGATCGTAACAAAACCGACAATCTACCAAGGGTGCGGAATCCCCTTGATAAACCAAATAAACAGAAACAAGAACACAAGACGGTTTACCAACTGATCTTCTATGATTATCCAACGAAAACGTTTACAATCACTAAAGATCTCCTAGAACCCAACAGCCGATTTCTGTTTGTTCTAAACTCTCTCACAATACGAATGCTCTCCACAATCTCCAAAAGTCTAACAAAAGTCTAAAGTGTCTAACCCTAAACATGTAGCAAGAGGTTGTTTATATACCACAACCTCCCATACACGAATTGGGCTCTGGCCCGTATACAATTACATTAAATTCGGACCTAATAAACTAGATACAAACTTGGACCTGATTGGGCTTCAATAACTCGAATTCATTAAGTCTTCATAAGTCTTCGCGAGTCTTCGCGGCCCAAACACGTGTTCAATATCCAAAGACCAAACCAACGCTGTTGTCACATAACATGCACCAACAAACAGGTATAGTTTCTCGGACACTTAGTAAACCATGAAGGAATTCATGTGGATCCCACAAAAATCGAGGCGATAACTAAATGGAAGACCCCTGAATCACCAATCGAGGTTAGAAGTTTCTTATGATTGGCCGGTTATTATAGAAGATTTATTCGAGATTTCTCTAGAATAGCCATTCCTTAAACTAAGTTAACCTGTAAATCCATTAAGTTTGAATAGAGACCAAAGCAAGAAGAAGCATTTAGAATTCTTAAGAAAAGATTAACCCATGCACCCATACTAGCGTTACAGAAGGAACTGAAGACTTTATAGTCTATTGTGACGCTTCCAAACTAGGTTATGGATGTGTATTAATGCAACGCCAAAAGGTTATAGCATACGCGTCTAGGCAACTTAAGAATCATGAAGAGAATTATTCAACCCATGATCTAGAATTAGGAGCTATAATTTTTGCCCTTAAGATTTGGAGACATTACCTTTATGGTAGTAAGTTTACCATATTTACTAATCATAAAAGTTTAAGGTATGTTTTCGGGCAAAAAGAGTTGAATATGAGACAAAGACGCTGGATGGAGATGGTTAGTGATTATCATTGTGATATCCAGTATCATGAAGGAAAGACAAATGTAGTGGCAGATGCTTTAAGCCGAAAGTATCACGAAAAACTAAAAAGGGTATGTTATCTTAAATTAAATCTACAAGTAGATTTAAATGATCAAATTAGAAAAGCACAAGAATTAGTAATCAAGGATGATACTGAAAAATTAAAAGGAATGATTAAGGAATAAGAACAAGGAACAGATGGAATTTGGAGATTCCATGAAAAGAGAATATGGATACCTAAATTAGGAAACCTACGTCATCGCATATTAGAAGAAGCCCATAAATCTAAGTATACGATGCACCCAGGAAGTGATAAAATGTACCAGGATATAAGAAAGAATTTCTAGTGGATAGGAATGAAAAAGGACATAGCAGCCTATGTTTCTAAATGTTTAACTTGTTCACAAGTTAAAGCTGAACATCAGAAACCCTCAAGTTCGTTGCAACAGCTAGAAATGCCAGTATGGAAATGGGAATTGATAACAATGGATTTTGTTACCAAATTACCCAAAACAAGAAAAGGCAATGATACAATCTGGGTGATTGTAGATAGACTAACCAAGTCAGCTCATTTCCTACCAATGAAAGAAACTTTCAGTATGGAACAGTTAGCTAAATTATATGTAAATGAAATCGTTTCATTATATGGAATACCTTTATCAATTGTTTCAGACAGGGACAATCATTTTACCTCTCATTTTTGGTCAAGTTTCCAAAGAGCAATGGGAACCAAGTTAAATCTAAGCACAACTTATCATCCTCGAACAGACGGACAAAGCGAAAGGACAATTCAAACAATGGAGGACATGCTTAGAGCTTGTGTAATTGATTTCGGAGGTAATTGGGACGATCACTTACCTTTAATAGAATTTTCTTATAATAATAGTTATCACACAAGTATCCACGCTGCACCATTCGAAGCACTTTATGGATGAAGGTGCCGAACCCCAGTCTGTTGGGCAGAAATTGGGGAAAAGCAACTATCTGGACCGGAGATAGTGAAGGAAACAACCGACAAGATTATTCAAGTCAAGGAACGACTGAAAGCAACACGAGATCGACAAAAGAGCTATGCTAATAACCGACGCAAACCACTGGAATTTCAAGCAGGAGATAAAGTGTTGTTGAAAGTCTCTCCTTGGAAAGGAATAGTAAGATTCATCAAAAGAGGGAAGCTACGTCTCAGGTATGTTGGACCTTTTGAGATTATTAGAAGAATAGGACCTGTAGCCTATCAGCTACAACTGCCAGAGGAAATGGCAGGAATAAATGATGTATTTCATGTATCTAATCTCAAGAAATGCTTAGCTGATGAATCGCTAATGGTTCCTCTTAAGGATATAGAGGTTAATGAACAACTTAAATTTGTAGAAAAGCCTCTATAGATTGAAGACAGGAAAGTCAAGAACCTCAAGCATAAGAGATTAGTTCTGGTCAAAGTGAAGTGGGACTCCAAAAGAGGACCTGAGTACACATGGGAGCTCGAATCAGAAATGCAAAGGAAGTATCCATACTTGTTTCAGTAGATCTCGAGGACGAGCTCAAAAACAAGGTGGGGAGGATATAACAACTCTAAAGAAAACCGACACCCTCGAATTATTTTTGACACCCTAATATATTTTAAAATATCCCAATATGTTCAAAAATACACCCCATACGTGAAAACGGGCCCCGAATACCTTAAATACTATTTAATGTAATTAAAATAATGAATTTTGGGTTGAGGCGGGCCGCGTAAACCCCACCCCAACCTTTACGCGGGCCGCGATAACTTAAAAACCTGGCACGACCATGGGACGCCACATGGCCCAACACCCAGCAGACCTATAAGCTGACCGAGCCAAGCTACGACGTTGACCGGGTTCAACGCGGGGCGCGTAGCCCCTTAATAACATTTACGCGGGCCGCGTAAAAGTTGAAGTGAGGCACTATATAAGCAGGCCATCGGACTTCAGTCGAAATTGTTCAAATTGTCTTTCTTTCTTTCAAATCTACGTAGTATACCTTATACATGGGTATTATACCCCCCTAAATAGCGAAGTTCTGCTCCGTTGTAAGTATTATAACCCCTGGATACGTATTAGATACGCTGCCCGATTGATCTAGGGTTCCGTAACGGCTGTCGTGGTTCTACCCAACGTAGTCGTTGGAATGCCGTCTCGGGGAGGGTATTACTAATGTTAAAATGGGTTATTGTATTAACACGTGTGCTTTTGTGTAAATTATAGATAATTCCAAGGAAACCCTTACAAAAAATCTAAAACAGCAATGTGAGTTTATCCGCTTTTTTCGTAAACCTTTTTGTTAACTTTTTTTACAAAACCTCATACAATTAAATGTATATTAAGCAGTTATTAAGTATTTGTAAGAATACAATTATCATGAGTATGTTAGGGTTTTGTATACAAAATTTGTTACCACCTGGTCAAGGAGTAACATTTCCACAAGTCGGGTCTGACAGTACCATGGATGTTAATTGATATAACTTGGGAACAAATGTAATTGCGAGATCGCCCTCAATACTGTACAATGGATTTTTTAAACTTGATTAAACTGGGATTCACTCACCAGTATTTCCCACTGACAAATGTTTTAAAACGCCTTTCAGGTAACAAACTGTGAAAGCCAAATAGAAGCCAGCTGGACAGCACTGAAGGCTTAGAAAAGTGGCAATAAAGTTACCTAAAATAAAATAGATGTTTTTATTAAATAAAATAGGATTTATTCCTATGAAAATGTGTGTAAAGAAAACTTGGGTTTTATCCCATGTTTTTAATATTATGTGGTATTTTACTGTGATCAAATATTTCCTAACTACGGTCCTGATGAAAAATTCCGCTGCTAAATTAGACAATCACGCGATACCACTGAAACTGGCTCGCGGCAGCCCGTTCCCGAGGATTAGGGATCGGGGGTTGCGACAGTGTAAGTCACATAAATCATGCGATTTCACGTATTTTACAACTTTTAAAGCACCAAATACAACATGCAAAGCTAGTAAACATTATGACAATGTTATATGTCACTAAACACTTTAAAATAACTTTATTTTACTGTTTATATACTGATTAAATCTGATTTTTATGAAATCATAATCATATTATCATTTCATGCCTTCACATCATCATGTAAGTTCACATATGTGCATCTAATGCACTCACACATTATCATCATCATCACTCATTATCTAATCATGTTCAAAACTGCCCTAACATCATATTCTTACAAATATTACAAATAACACTATAATCCTTCAAATCATCCATGTTCATTCATACTTAGATCCTTCACATTTAAGATTATATAACAACTTTTACATGCATGCATACATATATAAGAAATATATATACACACACATACTTCCAAAGATTTACTTTTCAACACATCACTTTCAAATCTTAGATCTTTTAGAACATTCTTGTATGATATCTAAAAATCCCTTTTATCATCATATTTTTCAAGAAAACAAATAATCAAGAAATCTTTCATCAAAATCAAAATACAACTTATACACATAAATACACACACAATCGGCCATTTACACATACATGCACACACCCATTTTTATTTTGTTCAAAACTCATTTGTTTGTTAGTTTCGAGTTAATGTTTAGATTCAAGAATCAAGAGAAACTTTCACTATCTTCATTGTCACTATGAATCAAGAACAATATTTAAAGAAAATATTTTATACCTTCAAGATTTTTAGTGGGTTTTTTTTTGATAAAGATGGTGATTTAGGGTCTTATTCTTGCTTGAAGCTACTTGAAATCACCTCTAAACCTTCTTATGAGCTTGAAATCACCATGTAAGGGCCTTGATTCTTCATAATTTGAACTTGAAAATAAAATGTTGGTGTGGTTTAGGGGTGTTCGGCCGTGAGAAATCAAGAGGAAGAGAGAGAGAGAGTGATTTTTGAATTGTGTTTCATTGATTAATGAGTTTGTATGGGAAACATGAATGCCTTAATCATCACTCAAGATCTCTAGCATGGACAAGTGTCCAAATGTAACTTTCTAGAGAATGTGGGCAGCCCACATTGCCGCCCTACATGTCCCTCTCACACAATAATATATACATATATGTATTATATGTAAATTTGAGTTAAAACAGGTATTTTACTGAATACCGGGTATTTTATCTAGCGTTTTAATCCCGTTTTAGTGCGTTTAAATTATTTTTATCATTCTATATAAATAATCACTTAAAATTATTACTGAAATAATTACCAGTTGCCTTGACTGGATGCGTTGACAATATTTTGTCTAATTCGCGCAGTATCGCGCGGTATGGGCTCAAACTCGAAAAATATAGTTTCTTAGCGTTTTAATTTATTTTTCCTCATGGATATGATTAAAATTATTATTCTAATCATAATAGACTATTTTTAGGATTTTAACACTGATCGGGTGGTCACCGACGTTCGTTTCGCATTTTAATCGTTTTGCGATAAGCGTTTGTTTTATCGTTGCCAACATAATTTTTATATACATCTAAATTTACCAATACATCAAATATCATATATTAACATCACAATCAGTCACAAACGGCTATTTTACGTGTTCACTACATAGATTACTATTGTACGGTACGGTCTGAGAGCCGGGTGTCACAGTCTCCCCCTGTTTAGGGAATTTTGTCCTCGAAATTCTACTTTACAGGTTTCGTTTTCGCACTTTGGTGGGAAGAGATGAGGATATTTATGTTGCATCTGGTTCTGTTGCTCCCAGGTGAACTCGGGTCCACGCTTAGAATTCCAGCGGACTTTGACCAACTCAATCCTACTCCTCCTGAGTTTCTGGGTTTTCCGATCCAGAACCTCCACTGGTTCTTCGATAAACCTCAGTTTATCATCCACTCGAACCTCTCCAGGGGGTATAATTAGTGTCTCATCGGACATACACTTTTTCAGATTGGAGACATGAAATACGTCATGAACTCCATTCAGTTCTTGTGACAACTTGAGCCTATACGCGACTGGTCCAACTCAAGAGGCGATTTCGAAAGGACCTATATAACGCGGGCTCAACTTTCCCCCTTTCCCAAACGTCACAACGCCCTTCCATATCGATACCTTCAACATGACTTTATCACTGACTTGAAACTCCAGCGGTTTCCTTCGGTTATCTACATAACTCTTTTGTCGATCCGCGGCAGCCTTCAATCTATTCTTGATCTGGACGACTTTGTCCGTGGTCTCCTGAATAAGCTCGGTTCCGGTCAAATGCTTCTCGCCAACTTCAGCCCAACAGAGCGGTGATTGACACTTCCTTCCATACAGGGCTTCAAACGGAGCGGCTTTAATGCTAGTGTGTTAACTGTTGTTGTAAGAAAACTCTGCCAAAGGCAAATGAGTATCCCAACATCCACCAAAATCAATCGCACACGCTCTCAGCATATCCTCTAATTTCTGAATGGTCCTCTCACTCTGACCATCCATTTGAGGATGATATGCAGTACTCATATCCAAACGAGAACCCAGCGATTTCTGGAGAGATCGCCAAAACCTGGAGTCAAATCGTCCTTCTCTATCTGAAATGATTGACACTGTTACTCCATGACAGGCTACAATCTTGTTAAGGTATAACTATGATATCTTCTCCATGTTGTCTGTTTCCTTAAGCGCCAAGAAATGAGCAGACTTTGTCAATCGATCCACAATTACCCAGATCATATTGTGTCCACGCGACGTACGGGGTAACTTGGTGATAAAGTCCATCGTAAGATGTTTCCACTTCCACTTAGGAATCTCTGGTTGCTGCAGAAGCCCAGACGGCTTCTGATGTTCAGCTTTAACCTTAGAGCACGTCAGACATTTACTCACGTAGGCCGCAATGTCTCTCTTCATCTTCGGCCACCAGTAAAACTCCTTAATGTCATTGATACATCTTGGTAGAACCTGGGTGAATGCAATACTTGGATTTATGAGCTTTGTTCATAACCAATTCATGGAGGTTACCTTTAAGCGGAACCCAGACTCGGTTTATGAAGTACATTACTTCATCCGCTTTCGGTATCAGTTTAGATTCTAAACCCTTCAAACCTTCTCTTCTCAAACCTTCATCCTTCAAAGCTTTTCGCTGTGCATTACAAATTCGATTAGTCAAAATCATCTGTATGGTCAAACCCAAAGCGCGCACACATAGAGGCTTTTCTCGTTCCTTCCTGCTGAGCGCATCTGCAACAACGTTTACTTTCCCTGGGTGATAACGGATATCACACTCATAATCGTTGAGTAAATCTACCCAAAGTCGTTGTCGCATATTGAGCTCCTTCTTATCGAGAATGTGCTGGAGGCTCTTATGGTCCGTGTATATCATACACTTAGTGCCATACAAGTAGTGCCTCCAGATCTTCAGGGCAAACACAACAGATCCAAGCTCCAAATCATGTGTTGTGTAGTTCTTCTCGTGCACTTTCAATTGTCTTGATGCATAGGCTATCACTTTGTCTCTTTGCATTAAAACGCATCCAAGGCCTAAACGTGAAGCATCACAGTAAACAATGAAATCATTACTTCCCTCAGGAAGGGAAAGAATAGGTGCACTACAGAGCTTTTCTTTCAACATCTGAAAAGCTTCCTCTTGCTTCTCCGTCCAGTCAAACTTCTTCTCATTCTAGGTTAATAGCGTCAATGGTTGCGCTATTCTGGAGAAGTTCTCAATGAACCTCCGGTAGTACCCAACAAGCCCTAAGAATTGTCGCACCTCTAACGGAGTCTTTAGCGCTTCCCAATTCTTAATCGCTTCAATTTTAGACGGATCTACATGTATACCCTTCTCATTTATGACATGTCCGAGAAAATGAACTTCTCGAATCCAAAACTCACATTTAGAGAACTTGGCATACAACTTCTCTTCCTTCAACAACTCCAAAATCAATCTCAAATGATGCTCATGCTCTTCTTTGGTTCGCGAATAAATAAGTATATCGTCGATGAATACTATCACGAATTTATCCAAGTAGGGTTTACATACCCTGTTCATGAGATCCATGAACACAGCTGGCGCATTAGTTAGGCCAAAAGGCATGACTAGGAACTCATAATGGCCATATCATGTTCGAAAGGCTGTCTTCGGAATATCTTCGTCAGCAACCTTCAACTGATGATATCCTGAACGCAGATCTATCTTCGAGTAGTAGCTGGATCCCTGAAGCTGATCGAACAAATCGTCAATCCTCGGCAAAGGATACCGATTCTTGATAGTTAACTTGTTCAGCTCCCTGTAATCTATACACATCCTGATGGATCCATCCTTCTTCACGAACAAGACAGGTGCACCCCATGGCGAAAAACTCGGTCGAATGAAACCTTTGTCTAGTAGCTCTTGAAGCTGGTTCGACATTTCTTTCATTTCAGACGGTGCCAATCTATAAGTAGATTTTGCAATCGGTGCAGCACTAGGTAGCAGATCGATTCAGAACTCGATCTGTCTCGCAGGGGGTAATCCTGGTAAGTCTTCAGGAAAAACTTCTGGATAATCACGAACAATAGGAATCTCCTCGATCCTCCTACATTCGGCCTTTGTATCTATCACGTTGACTAAGAACATAGGATAACCTTTTTGCAACATCTTGGACATCTTTATAACACTAACAACACTCGACACACGACTCGAACGATCTCCATGGACAACACTTGCTTCTCTGAACAAACAATCTCCGCTTTGTTCTTGGACAACCAATCCATCCACACAACTACATTGAAGCTTCCCAACTCCACTGGTAGTAAATCGATACTAAATTTATGATCGTCTAACTGAATACTACAGTTACGAATGACTTCGCTAGTTTCTATCAGTTTACCATTTGCTAGTTCTATCGAGTACTTCTTATTTAGCTTACTTGTAGGTAAACACAAAAATGGTTCAAAGTTTTTCGAGACAAAACTCAAGTCAGCTCCGGTATCGAAGTGTACGAACGCTGAATGGTTATTCATAAAAAACATACCAGTGACAACAGCAGGATCGTCACGTGCCTTTCCAGCGTTTAGCTCGAACGCTCTACCCCTAGCATTCTAACCTCCCGCCGTAGGACAATCCTTCTTGAAATGTCCCTGTTCCTCGCACTGAAAGCATCCTTCAAGCTTCGTTCTTTCCAGAGTGCTTTTGGCATAGCACTCGTGGGCAATATGTCCATTTCATCCGCATCTGTTACATTTCTTCTGCCCTTCCTCATGAGTGTTCCTCTCAGAACCACCTCGACTATCTCTGGTGCTATCCTTTCTGGTACTGCTAGAACTGGCTACATACGCCTTCCTCGAACTGCGTTTCCAGTCGCGCTTCTCTTCAATCTCCTTCCTCGAGCTCTCGAACTTGCGTTTCTTTGAATCTTCTGTCTTAATCTCAGAATGCCCCGACCGTTCAGATTTCGCGTCTGCTTTGGCCTTGCCCGATGACTTCCCGGTTTCCTCCTTTTTATCAAGACCACTTTTGCGAGCAGCATCATCGGCTAATGATTTTGCCAATGTAGTAGCCTCGAGGTAGGTGGTAGGTTTCACGGATGTAACCATACTGCAAATTCGTGGCGACAATCCCCAGGTATACCTTTCTACCTTTACATATTCGGGAGTAACCATTCATGGAACTAACCTCGCCAAGTCGTTAAAACAAGAAGTGTAAGCTCTGACGTCAGACCTTCCATGGTTAGGTTATAGAAGTCGGTCTCGGTTTTCTGAATTTCACTGCGCGGGCAGTACTCTTTCAGGAGCATCTCTTTAAGTTCGTTTCAGGTCAGACCGTAGGCAGCGTCTTCACCCAAAATTTGAACTTGCAAGTTCCACTAGGATAGGGCTTCATTAAGAAAAGAACAAGAAGCATATCTCACCTGTTGATCAGCAGCACAAACACTGATTGCCATGACAGATTCCATCTTCTTAATGCATCGGGTGATATCTAAGGGTCCTTCAGCACCGGTAAATGATCGTGGGTTACAGCCCTGTATTGTTTTCTATGTACATACGTGCACTGTTCAATAATGTTAATAGAAATTAGGAATACATTCCAATGATATCATACTACATGAACTACTAAAACTATCCGATCGCATTTTACATGGAGGATTTCCATTATGTGCCCCACCAAAACCTTGCCCGTGTGTACCACGTCCACGTCCACGTCGTTGACCATCATTTTGGTTAGTATTGAGTTGTTCCATGGTAGTATTAACGTGTTGGGCTATGAGTTGAGCCAGCTCTTCCGGTGTGGTAGCTAATCCAGTACCTTGTCTTGCTTTTGGCGGCATTTCGTCGTTTCTATTATTACAACAATAATATCCACATAAGACGATAACCAAAAATAATTCAATCATTATATGTTAGTTGACCAAACATTGCGCATGTATAATATCCACATATTAATGAGAAAAATTTTTAAACCAAAAGTATATCATCGATATTTATTATAGAAATTATTTAAACTCATTTTCAGTACAAAATGACTATCCCTGGCATGTCTACATCGACACCCATAACCAGTTCGCACAAAATTTCCAAATAATATCCAAAAATGAAACTGGCACGCGGGCCTTAAACATAAAGGGTATAAAAAATGTCTAATAATACAATCCAACAAACAAACAACAACGAAACAAACAAACAACCACGAATATCAACGCTTCAAACCTAGAGATTCTAACATCTCCTTGACAAGTTTCTCTAAATCCACAACCCTCCAATGCATCTCATCTCTCGCAATGTCATCTATAACCTTCAACTTCTCATGCTCGTCTATTTGTCCCTCAAGGTACTTCGCATTTCCTTTCCTTTGGCTATGTCTAGGTCTGTGCGCAGTGCGGCGAGCTTTTGATCGCAGTGGCAAAATCGATCTACCCTATCTCCTTTCTGCTTCTTGGAAATAGGTACCGTCTCAGCACATGATGTAGATGCGATATCTCTAGCGGGCCTAATCCTCTTCCTATGACGATAATAAACTAACAGCGGGGTAGCAAGAGTGCGTGACTCTAAGACAGGCAAAGAAGACTCAGACAAAATGGGCGGAGGGATCTCAGTAACAGGCTCGATCACAGCAGCAGGTGGGACGACTGATGGCTCTAAGGGTCGAGGCGTGAAGATAGTGGCGTCCACCATTGGTGCGATACTGGAAGATCCTCCGACACTAGGGACACCCTGATCACGTCATCGATAACTAGTACAATGCCAGATGATTGTCTCGTCTCATGGATTGAGAGAGGTACATCATCATCTATCCACCCATTGCTAGTGAAAGCGTATCGGGGGTCTACCTGGCTGACAAAAGCAGCAGGGTCGACGTGGAAAGATGAGGTAAGCTCGGTAGTACCAACCATCTGTGGAGCCGTGATAGGTGTCTCTAGCAGCATAGGTCTGGGTGAAGTCTCGAAATTTGGCTCGTAACCTGAGTCATGGATCTCGATGACCTCATGTTCATGCGACATCTGCGACACACATATAATCGTATAAGTAAGTGCGTAATCAAAATGAACAGTAACACATAAGGCCAAATAAACAGAAAATCATGTATGCACATAAACACATAATGGTTTTCATACATGATAAAAATTTTCCATGTTTATTTAAAATCTTGGCTTCGATAATTTTGGACTTCATATCTCAAAATTCTACGGTTGAAGTCTAGTGTTTTCCCCCGAAAACATCTAGTTAGCTAACAACCAATGGCTCTGATACTAACTTCTGTCACACCCCAAAAACGTTGCAGCGGAATATTAAACGTAGTGGTGACGGAAGTTGGTGCCCATTTATATCTTGTTGAACGATGCACTCATTTGTTGGACATTTCGACATATTTTAAAACATAAGTTATTAAACATTACATTTTAAAAACCATGACACAACCACATAAGTTAAGTTGTCTTGATCTTTGCGGATCTTATTACAAACGTCCCAGAAAGTCTAAAAGTTGTCCAACATACTCAAACAAAACAACATGCATCATCAAACACAAGATACGCCATGATTCCCGAAGCCGAACTCAATTACCTATAGAACACGTTAAAATCAAGTGTCAACACAAAGGAAGGTGAGTTCACATATTTACATACAAACAATTCATTCCCAAGGAAAACTTTATGATTATGTGTTTATTTTAAAACATCCATATAATTTTTAGAAAGTCCATTTTACTTCCTTATTAAAATCCATGGGGTTGTCAACCCGATAGATCTACCAACAATTCCTCGCGTGCAATACTTAACTGATTAAACGACATCATGGGCGCAGGGTACACTTGAGACCAATATGTTGTCTGTCTCACGTACAATATATATATCCTACTAATATGACAAATTTAATACACGAAGTTGTACGAATCCCTAGAATATCCTTCCCTTGAGACCATGCCGGCATCCGTCCCAACTTTACGGTCTGTTTTGCCTCAGAAACACCGTACCAATCCCCGTTTCATCCCGAAACAAATATATTCAACAAAACCGTTTCATCCTCGAAACATAAATGTTAAAAAAAAAACGTTTCATCCCTGAAACATATAATTTCACAAAACCGTTTCATCCCCGAAACATATATTTTCACAAACCCATATATTTTCAATGAAAATATATAATTTATATCAAAAAGGTATGTTTTATTCCAAAAACATTATTAAACCCTTTTATTGGCGTGTTCTACCACCAAAATATATACAAAGCAGTAAAAAGAGGGGTTTAGTGACACTCACCTTTGGGTGCGTATTTTAAATAGCGCAATCCCAAAGTTTGATTTCTACACGTCCTAATATATATATATATATATATATATATATATATATATATATATATATATATATATATATATATATATATATATATATATATTTATTTATAGGAATGATTTTAAATCAATATTCATAACACAAAAATCCTAAGTTTCTCTGTTTTCTTAGAATTATCACATAACCTTGAGATTTTCTCGAAAAGTTATCGTTCTTGATTATGTTGGCACGTTAATATATATATGAGTCTATATATATATATATATTATGATTTTGAGACTTGAACGATTTTATTGGTGACCATTATTGTGTAAATCCGTTAACACTCCCGTTTATGCGCAATATATCTACGACTTGCGCGTCGTAATATATATACATAAACGTTCACATAATTTATCATCGAAACACGCAAAATCTTGTTAACTTATCTATTTTGTCATTTTTAAAGCAAATATACATAAAATTCCTCATATGTATCAGATTTCATGCTTGACAAACAAGTTACACATTTAACGCGATTTTTACCGTTTCTACCGCACAAAACACACAATATACATGCATAATCTAAATTTCCAAAATCATGTTAAAAACTTAACATACTTTAATATTCTCATGTTTAAATCACATAACACATTTTAACACATATGGTTTATCCAAAATTTTACCCATACTAGTGTACATTGAAAAATGCGTATTTTAGCGATTCGGTAACGTTTTCGGGCGTCGGAAGTCACGTATGACTAACCAAACACCAAGTAAACATAAAATTAGTTAAAATAATCATTTTTAAACTAAAAATATCAGTTTACTTACTGATCTAAATCAGTTTTATAAAAATCACTCGAAAAGCCGATTTTTGATCGTTTTAACGCATAGTTTTGCGTTAAACGTTACAATAATCATCCCAACTCGAAACGAGTTGATATTTTAACATAATACATGTTATTTGCTGATTAAAATAGTGGTGATAATCAGATTAGTGCAGTTTTTGTGTAAGTCACATAAATCATGCGATTTCACGTATTTTACAACTTTTAAAGCACCAAATACAACATGCAAAGCTAGTAAACATTATGACAATGTTATATGTCACTAAACACTTTAAAATAACTTTATTTTAGTGTTTATATTCTCATTAAATCTGATTTTTATGAAATCATAATCATATGATCATTTCATGCCTTCACATCATCATGTAAGTTCACATATGTGCATCTAATGCACTCACACATTATCATCATCATCACTCATGATCTAATCATGTTCAAAACTTAACTAACATCATATTCTTACAAATATTACACATAACACTATAATCCTTCAAATCATCCATGTTCATTCATACTTAGATCCTTCACATTTAAGATTATATAACAACTTTTACATGCATGCATACATATATGCATACATATATACGAAATATATATACACACACATACTTGCAAAGATTTACTTTTCAACACATCAATTTCAAATCTTAGATCTTTTAGAACATTCTTGTATGATATCTAAAAATCCCTTTTATCATCATATTTTTCAAGAAAACAAATAATCAAGAAATCTTTCATCAAAATCAAAATACAACTTATACACATACATACACACACAATCGGCCATTTACACATACATACACACACCCATTTTTATTTTGTTCAAAACACATTTGTTTGTTAGTTTCAAGTTAATGTTTAGATTCAAGAATCAAGAAAAACTTTCACTATCTTCTTTGTCACTATGAATCAAGAACAATATTTAAATAAAATATTTTATATCTTCAAGATAGTGGGTTTTTTTTATGATAAAGATGGCGATTTAGGGTCTTGTTCTTGCTTGAAGCTACTTGAAATCACCTCCAAACCTTCTTATGAGCTTGAAATCACCATGGTGATTTAGGGCCTTGATTCTTCATGATTTGAACTTGAAAATGAAATGTTGGTGTGGTTTAGGGGTGTTCAGCCGTGAGTAATCAAGAGGAAGAGAGAGAGTGATTTTTGAATTGTGGTTCATGGATTAGTGAGTTCGTATGGGAAACATGAATGCCTTAATCATCACTCAAGATCTCTAGCATGGAAAAGTGTCCAAATGCAACTTTCTAGAGAATGTGGGCAGCCCACATTGCCGCCCCACATGTCCCTCTCACACAATATATATATACATATATGTATTATATGTAAATTTGAGTTAAAATAGGTATTTTACTGAATACCAGGTATTTTATCTAGCGTTTTAATCCCGTTTTAGTGCGTTTTAAGTTATTTTTATCATTCTATGAAAATAATCACTTAAAATTATTACTGAAATAATTACCAGTTGCCTTGAGTTGCTGCGTTGACAGTATTTTGTCTAATTCGGGCAGTATCGCACGGCACGCGCTCAAACTCGAAAAATAGAGTTTCTTAGCTTTTTAATTTATTTTTCCTCACGGATATGATTAAAATTATTATTCTAATCATAACAGACTATTTTTAGGATTTTAACACTGATCGGGTGGTCACCGACGTTCGTTTCGCATTTTAATCGTTACGCGATAAGCTTTTGTTTTATCGTTGCCAACATAATTTTTATATACATCTAAATTTACTAATACATAAAATATCATATATTAACATCACAATCAGTCACAAACGACCATTTTACATGTTTACTACACAGATTACTATTGTACGGTACGGCCTGAGAGTCGGGTGTCACATGCAGGTCCCCCTTTTTGGTTTGAATCCTCATAAATTTCTTCCTCTCTAGGGACTAAGATACTGTAAAGATCATGCAAGTTCATGTTCCCTAACTCTAGGGTTGGTGCCAAGATCATTGTGAGACTACACACTCTCTTGGAAGTGCATCTAAGAACTTAATATTGTTTTCATCATTAGATTTTTCAATATCAAATTTTTTTTTCAGTTCCTTTAAATCTTGGTGAACCTGATATATGTCTCTAAAAGAGTCTCATTTTTGAGATATTTAAATCTTTCATAAGAAGAGACACAATTTGTTATCTTGTTCCTTTTCATTCTTTCTCCTCCTTCACATAAATTTTCCAGTTGATTCCATATTTCCTTAGCAGATGCACATGCACCTACTTGAGAAAATATGTCATTTGGAAGTGGCATAATCAAAAGTGATTTGGCCCTTTCATCAGCAGCCACTAGTTCCTTGTCTTCTTGGCTCCAGTGATTTTTACTTTTGGGAACCAAGGAGGCAGGGATACCTGGTGTTTGCTCAGTTTCTGGAACTGCTGGTATTTCAGTAGTTGGTATATGTGGACCCCTCACGATGGATTGAAACAGAGCTTGATCATATCCATTAACGAAGTTGATCATCCTAATTTTCCATTGGGGGTATTCTTCTCTGACCAAGGTCGGAGGTTTAGACATAGAACCAATATTGAAAGCATTATTCATGGTGTGAAAGTTTGCCATATTTAGTTTAAGAAATGGATATCAAGAAAAATATAAGCAGTTGATCTTTTGAAAATGACTTATTCAATCTGCTCTGATACCAATTGTTGATCCCAGCTAGAGATACCCAAATACTTAATTTGGCAAGTGATTTCAACAAATAGGAAAATATAGTGCGGAACTAGAAATCAAACTTTCAATAAACAAATTATAGAATTGTTCAAGTGTATTAAAAAAACTTTGTAAAAATAAAGTTATTCGATATTACAAAATGAATACTCAAAGAATTCTAAGTGAAGGGCAATGGGGTTTGTAGTGTGTGTATTGAATGTTATGCACAACTCATTTAACCTCCGGGTTTAACATCTCTACTTATAGAGAGTCCAGATCTGAATCAACATTTATTTATTCACTACTTGCTCTACACAAAGGGACTTTTTGGCATATTCATTGAATTGATTATTGCCAACTTGCTCCTTTTTGGGTTTGTGTCAGGGCTTATCTCGAAGACAAGTGGGTCTACCAGAATTTCTGGTGACAGGCTTACTAGAATTCTAATGAACTTTATCCTCAGATTTCTGGTGATCAGACTTTATCAGATTCTGATGATAAATACCAAATCAATACAAACTAATGCTCTCATGATTCCACAATTGTCAACTACATTCATAGCTAGTAATTTAACATAATCTCAACATCATTCTTTACTAATCAGTCCACAATCTATACATTTAGTGCACATCCATGTTCAAATTACCATTAAGTCACTGATCTGACACACGATATGCACCTCATCATTCAAGCATAGAGTACAAGTTCCTATTGCATAATTCAACCCAAATCACAACATTAACTAAACTCACATATAGACTTCCCTCAAAGACACATCCCTTATGCTAATCTATTATCAAATTTCTCACTATCATTTTTACCCATTATCATTTGCTATTTGCATACAATTTCTACTTATCATTTTCACCAAAGCATTTCATCAAACACTTGGTGTGCATACCACTTTATAAGCATAATGTACAAGTGGTTTAAGTATGTTCTTCCAAAATTCATCTCATGAACCATTACATTCAAACAAAATCATCTTGTTCAACTTTCAAAATTATCATATAACATCTTATGCATCACCACAATCACAATTTCACATCTACATGTTCATCATAATCATCTTCATACTCACGCACATTGGTTTCATCCTAAATCATCAAGATAACTCAAAATTCGACCATAAATCAACTTAAACACAATAACATTAACAAGTATTCATTCCAATTTCAATCCAATTCACGGATTCATTCTAACCCCTTTTCATCAAAAATCACTAGAACACAAAATTTAACTTACCACATGATTGTGAGTCCTAGATCATCAAGAAATCGGGTTCATGCATCAATCTTAACTTTAATCCATCTTCAATTTAGAGTTAAAGGGGCTGAATTTGAGTTTTTCTCCTTCTTCCTTTGTGGGTGTCGACATACACCTCCAACACAAACAAAAAATACTGAGTTTTCTAGTTTATGTAAAACTTAAACTTAATTTTCCAAGTTTAGCCCCTCTAGTTTGTCACATCTTCACAATTGCCATGAAATTCATTCAATACTTGTTTTGACTAAATAATTTAACTATGTTAAATAGCCTAGTCATTTTATTTCATATTTTATCATATGGAACATATGGAAAATATAAACATCCAAGTTTTTGGGGCGTTACTCATATGACGAATGTGAACATTCGAGTTTTGGGGCGTTACAAGACTACCCCTTAAAGAAGGTTTCGTCCCCGAAATCTTTCCCATTCCTAATAGACCAATTCTATTCTTACTTTTAAATTAGATCATTCAAAATGCTTACTGCAAGACGAAAACACTTGTGACTCGTTGGAGAGGTAATATTCATGCATAACCATTCGTATAGGTCTTGTTCTTGCCTTCGTAATAAAGTATCAGACTTTCATACATTCACCAATCATAGTGAATCAAATAATTTCCATCTCATACATGTACCGTACAAGATATTTCATCCTAACATTAGCCACAAGGGTACCTAGCGTGAGTTTACTTTGGTATTCTTTGAATAGCATTCTTTCCGAGTACTTTCATTGGCATATGGTAATTTAAACCATGTAAATACACATATTACCAAAATTCGTTCGGGGTTGTCATTACCCCTAGGTAGTTATTATTTTATTTCGTTCACCTTGTGCGAACCACAACATTCCATTACTAATGTTCCTACTAATTACTTTCATATCCACACGAGAGGTAAGCTTATGCTTATATGCATACCATAAACATTCCTTTATCTATTGTCATTACAACAAAACTATTCTTTTCATACTTACTTATTCGTATTTGATGCGAGAACTAAGCATCATTCTACGTTTGCTATCATTATGTGTACTATGCACTCCATTAGGTTTAACATCGAATCATTTCATTCACGTCACTTTGTTCTCCACCCTTTTCACGCACTATTTATTCTACATAAGTAATTATGTCCAGCTAATTCATCGTACGAGTGTTTAACCAATAACCGAAATTTTCACTCAAGGCATTTTGATATTTCCTTTATACGACATAAATTTCTTCATATGTTGACTGTTAAAAGTCAGACATTCCATACCATACCATATTTATCCTATCATTCATTTCATTAGTTCGTATGTCGTATTCAATCTAACAATCCATACTTATCATTCATGACTTAAACATTTTACTAACCTCACTTTTATTACGTAAATCATCGATCAACGACCCGGATTGGCCCACTTCTTCATGAGTCCAAGCCAGAACTGAGTTGACTTCGTCCATCCATGTGATGAGCTTCCGCTTGTGCACATCCTTTTCCAACTCTACCAGCTTTACTCACCAAGGGTTCTACCATGCTTATCTATAAAATGAAGGATTAGCACATTTCATTCACATTCCTTCAAGCATGGCTTTTATCAAATCATTTTGTTTACATACTCATTTTTAGATTCTTTTGAAACATTAGTTCATTTGACCCATTCATGACGGGTCAATGCATGACCATTCTCTAACATATTATTTTCCTTTATTTGACGCGTTCATAACAGGTCAATCCATAACCATTCTTTAACATACCATTTCCACTTGGTTGTTCATTGTATTCGGTGTTAGTTCACCTGTGTTCTTTTGCAACTCCCTTACTAATGGGTATCCTACATTACGCATTTCATTCCTTATGTAATACTTTCAAAATTTGTAAATAAGGTTGTACTTACCTCCGAACGAAACATGCTTACAAAACATTATCCCATTGTTTTAGCATTTCTTGCAAGACCTTACTTTATCATCTAATATTTAAGCCATGTATCTAGGTCATAGCTTGGTGTTCGCCCCAACTCTCATGAGTTGATTTCTAATATTCTTTCTTTCGATAAAAATTTATGTTTGTGTGCCAATTACGATCATTCTCTTGTTATACTATCGCCATTTACTTTACATTTATCATATGACTCGTTCGACCCCATCATGGTCAAATTGTCAACACATTCTTATGTAGGTTAATTTCATTCTTTTCAAGTTTTGAACCCGTCTCACGGATTCAAACCTTTCTTTCATACTTTTCATTCTTTTTACATTTTGAATCCATCTCGCGGATTAAACATATCATTCATACTTTTCATTTCTTTTTTGTTTTGAATCTGTCTTGCAGATTCAAACTTATCATTCATTCTTACTTTTTTGATCCGTACTCACTTACATAGTCAAACATTTTCATTCTTACCATTCCTGCTTTTCTTACATGCCTTTCTTTCTTACAAGTTTTACTCGTACATCAACTACGGATTCAAATTTTCATTCATGCATTTCTTTCTTATAGAGTACTCTCAATTTCTTGAGAGTCTTACAACTCCTTTCACCCACACGTCCACCTATTACCCAATTCTACCGGATATACCTGTGATGTTTATCATGGTCTCACGAATGTCATATGCTTCTTGCATACTGGCCAGGTGCGCAATCCACATACTAGTTCCGTGCCTTCATGTAATCATTACCATATGTCCGAAGAAGTGGGTTTTAGTTCGCGCAACATCTTTAAAACCTTACCAAGACAATATCATTGTCTTTTGTTTAATATTTACCCTACCCAAGGAGATTCTTCCTTTTTCCTTTAACACTTGTACCCATATATATTAATATTGTGTACCCGGGGTCCATCCGTCAAATTTCTTTCTTTATAAATAATCTTTCATACGTGAAAGTCTTTCAAAACAACTTCTTTAGAAGAATTACATCATTTATCATTTATCATTTATTTTTTGTCTCATATATAACATACTAATACAAATTACATAATCACCCATTCCGCACAATCCAAATCTTTCTAACTCGATCTTCACTCACTTGTCCTTCATGATAATGATCCATAATTATGTCCAACCTGCACTCACCACATACGTCAGCATCATTAGTACACATTATATATATCATTAAAGACTGTATAGCAATCTAACAACACAAACTTTAATTCATTAGATTATCCTCTCGAATTCACTCGATCTGAATTTGACTTCAATTCTTCACGAACCCAACGTTCTTATACCTGCATTGCATTTCCTTTTCAACGAAACACGATTAGTGACCCAATATCTCTATAAAATAAAAATACACATTTCGTGTAAAAGCATCCCATTGGTATACATTCATTCAACTATAGCACACGTGTATACTGTCACACCCCGACCACGTATAACATACAAAACGTGGCGAAAAACGTCGGGGAGTGTTGCAACAGAATTAATTGTTTCATAACCATGGCATACAAAGTTTTATTTATTTATTAAACAAGGGTGTTACATTGTTTCAAACAGGAAAATTAAAGAGTTCAGAACATAATTAAACATAGTCTATCTTCTTTTAAAGTCTCTAAGGCACCGGTCCGCCCTAGTATCATGATCAACATCCTATGGAAAAGCACCTGAAAACACATGTGAAAATAGGTACGTCAGCATAAAAATGCCTGTGAGATACATAGGTTTGTGAAAATAAGATTCATGACTTGTATTTGAGAAAATGTTTAGTCATGAACCTTGTAATTTGCTTTGTCTTGTAAATCATTTGAAAAACGATAAGATCAGTTGATATGTATAAGTAAATGTAAGGTTAAATGAATAACCATGTAAAATGAGTTTGTATAAGATAAGTTGATTGTAAAACAATGTCTTATGAAAAGTATGTTATTTGTATAAAATGTTATATGTATCAAACTGAAATGATTCAAATAACGTTATGCTATGTAATATTATACAAACACTTATATATAGGAAGTACCAGCGGCGTATCCACCATGTTTGTATCATATTACACACGTATCGTTACTTAATCACTTAATCAAACCAAACCATAAAGATGTAAAATGTTCATGTACAAACCAATTGTCAAGTGTTATTGTGTAAACCATGTCAAAATGTCTATGTCCAATGTAAACCACCAAATGTGTATATCAATGTCAAAATGTTTATGTTCAATGTAGATCATGTAATGTGTAACCAAAATGTCATGTATGGTAAGTGAAATGTATCAACTAAACCATATGTAAAATGCACAACAACAAGGTATTGAAGTAAAACACAGTTTAAATCAAAGTCATGTTGTGTGTAACAAATGCATGCTATACTGATACAAACATTTATGCGGTATTGTTAATATGCATACATCCAAGCCTTGAGACTGAGGCGATAAACCTTTAAACAAATTAAAGATTTATCTAAGTTATGTATATCGAATTCGGTCATTCCTTTCTGTCCCCTTTCCCTGGGATGTCCGGAATGGGAGTTGTCAATTCCTATGGTACCACTACCTACTAACGAATGGCATGATCAATGTTAATGAATGTATTGTTCCATGTTAAACAAACCAAATGTCATACCAAAAATGTAAGCATGTGATGCACTAAGTATGTAATCAGATGAACATACGTAGCGTGAAAATGTAATGTAAAACGATGTACTAAGTAATGCACACGATGGGCACACCTAGCATGAAATGTGATGTAAAACAATGTACCAAGTAATGCACACAATGGGCACACCTAGCATGAAATGTAATGTAAAACAATGTACCAAGTAATGCACACAATGGGCACACCTAGCATGAAATGTAATGTAAAACAATGTACTAAGTAATGCACACAATGGGCACACCTAGCATGAAATGTAATGTAAAACAATGTACCAAGTAATGCACACAATGGGCACACCTAGCATGAAATGTAATGTAAAACAATGTACTAAGTAATGCACACAATGGGCACACCTAGCATGAAATGTAATGTAAAACAATGTACCAAGTAATGCACACAATGGGCACACCTAGCATGAAATGTAATGTAAAACAATGTACTAAGTAATGCACACAATGGGCACACCTAGCATGAAATGTAATGAAATCATGTACTATTATGTACTAACGAACATAGCATGTATATGATGTGAAAACAGAAAGCATTAAAGTAACAAGTAGGCACATGTGTTCCACCCCAAAACAGTTTGGAAAACAGTAAAAGAGGGGTCTATGTACTCACTTGAGATTGCTCAGTTGTCTAAAGATGACCACCGAGTAATGCTATAGATCACGGAATCAAACGGCACCTAATATAGGTAACTATGTTAATAAACCGGACCTAAATCGGAAGACTGGGTAGCATTAGGGTTTGTAAACCAAATGAGTGTAGGAACTCACGTGATATGGTTTAACAAAGCCTACATGCTAAATGAAACTTAACCTAAGTCTTATTGACCCATTATGATCCGTTTAGGTAGCTTATGCTACTTTAACGTATCGTGCGCGTGAAACGCGTTCGGACCGCCTAACTAGTCCTATGACAAGTATTATATGCCTAAACATGTTAAATAATCAGTTATATGACAAAAGTTTAGGTTACATATGCTAAATTACCAATTATGTATGAAAAGGGTATTCTGGTAATTTACCTAAGGCATATAAACTACCTATCATACAACTACTTAAACGTCGTGACCATAAGGTATAACCTCGGAAGGTTATTCCCTACACTATGGTCACCTAATGTATTTGGTCGGATCCTAATGATCGACCAAACTGGGTCGGGTTCGAAGGTATAGGCGATTTATTAGATCGCCTACCCTACGACCCTAGACAACGTGGTAATCAGTGGGCATAGTCCCAAGGGACTATGACCAACGTGATTACACTCACGTTGCGAAGTTCAAACGAACTTCGCATTGACCATTACTGGTCAACGCTGAAAGTCAAACAAAGTTTGACTTTCTGACTCGAAAAGCAGTAAAATAAGGAAAAGAACGAAAGAATACTAACCCAGGGTCCCCGAATGCTAAACTCAATTCGAAAATCTCAGGTATGAAACAAATGTTTCAACTTAGAGTTTCTCAAAGTGAATTTCTAGTGATTTTGAACAAAGGGGGGTGGGGTATTTATAGTATTCGGTCCACCGTTGAGATCGTTTCTTGGAAAAGGGGAAACGATCAAGGCCGTACACTTGTCCAATTGTTGTGGTAACTAAAAATGGGTCCAAATGAGCTTAATGTGCAGATTGGGAGCTTGTGGGTGAGGTTAAAACAGCTGGATCATGCTGACTGTTAAGTCTGAACTGTTCTGCAGAACCCCTAGCGCACCGTTACAATATAAGGGTAGCGGTGCGCTACCCCTAGTTTGGCAGAATTGCATTTTCAGTCCCTGCACCTTGTTTCAGCCATTTCCGACACGTTTAAGGCCCGTTAACCCCATTTCAAAGCTCTAAAATGAAGTTAAAGTATAGGGAACTTAAAACATGTTCAAAAATATCTCGGATGTCGGTTCGTTTGGCCGTACGGTCGCGATGTTCGGTTAATTACGACGGAATGCGCACAAGCGCGAAAAACGATCCAAATGACGCGACGAATGGATTTTTCTTAAGGCGAACACTAAAATATAATGTAGTCATGCTCACATAAATTTTTGGATGTCCGGATGTATTCAGAACGTAAGTTATGCGCGAAAATGCAAACTTGTGCACTTTTTGACACTTTTAGTCCCTGAATGACCCAAAAGTTTATTTTAGCACACCGAACCCCTCAAAGCCTATTTCTAAGCTATGTAAATGATATTTAAGGTGTGTTTAACTTATGGTTATGTTCCGGAATGTTCGTTACAGTTCAAATTGACATACTTTCGCAGTTTGTCATATTTAGTCCCTGTAGTCGAATTAACTTGTTTTTGCCATACCAAAGCCTTCAAAACTTATTTCTAAGTTATGTAAAGGTTATTTTAAGGTATGTTGAGTATATGTTGATGTTCCGGAGTATTTCTCGCATTAAACTGAGTACGTTTATGCACTAGTTTGCGTATAACTCTCCAGAAAGTGATGTAGAGTTTGAAATTACATAAAAGTCAAAACATGAAAAATGTAAAACATAACAAAACAAACATTGTGATCAAATAACATTGTTTTATTGATAATAGAACTGTTCACAATGATTACAAGCACAGTTGTTACAGTCTCCCCTACTTGTGGAAATTTCGTCCCGAAATTTATTTAGAGGAAACTCGTGGAAAAAGATGTGGATATTTCGCCTTCATTTGATCTTCGCGTTCCCAAGTAAACTCAGGTCCACGTTTAGCTTCCCAGCGAACTTTGACCAAAGGAATGCGCTTGCGTTTAAGCCACTTGACTTCACGTTCCATGATTTCCACTGGTTTCTCAACAAATTTCAGTGTTTTGCCAACACGAATTTCGTCAAGCGGTATGGAGTAGTTCTCATCAGCTGTACACTTCTTGAGGTTGGACACGTGAAAAGTTGGATGAACATTTCCAAGTTCAGGAGGTAACTCAAGTCTGTAGGCTACCTTTCCGATTCTTTCGACGATCTTGAATGGTCCAACGTATCTAGGTGCAAGTTTTCCTTTCTTTCCAAATCTGATCACACCTTTCCAAGGTGAGACCTTAAGTAATACACGATCACCGACTTGAAAATCCAAGGGTTTGCGTTTTGGGTCCGCGTAAATCTTCTGACGGCTTCTAGCTGCCTGAAGGTTATCACGAACTTTCTTGACCTTGTCAGTTGTCTCTAAAATGAGGGCAGGTCCAGTAAGTTGAGCCTCGCCAATCTCATTCCAGCAGACTGGTGAACGACATTTTCGACCATAGAGAGCCTCGAAAGGAGCCATTTTGATGCTAGTGTGATAACTGTTGTTGTAGGAGAATTCAATCAATTTAAGATGTGAATCCCAGCTGCCACCAAAATCAATCACACAAGCTCTAAGCATCTCCTCCAGAGTCTGGATTGTTCTCTCAGATTGACCATTCGTTTGCGGATGATAGGCTGTGCTCAGATTAAGTTGGGTCCCCATAGCAGATTGCATGGTTCTCCAAAAATGAGAAGTGAAACGAGCATCTCTGTCAGAAATGATGTTCAAAGGAACACCATGTCGAGCCACAATTTCATCTACATAGATTTGAGCAAGTCTGTCAGCAGGAAAATCCTCACGGATTAGCAAGAAATGTGCTGACTTTGTAAGACGATCAACGACTACCCAGATGGCATCATGACCTTTTTTAGTGCGTGGAAGTTTGGTAACAAGATCCATAGTAATGTTTTCCCATTTCCAAACTGGGATCTCTGGTTGTTCCAATAAACCAGATGGACGCTGATGTTCAGCCTTAACCTTAAGACAAGTAAGGCATTTGGATACATATAAGGCAATGTCTTTCTTCATACCAGGCCACCAATAGTGAATACGAAGATCCTTATACATTTTATCTGAGCCCGGATGAATAGAATAGCGAGACTTATGGGCTTCATCCATAAGCAAGGTACAAAGATCATCCTGGCTTGGGACCCACAAACGGTCCATGAAGTAATATGATCTATTGTCCTTCAGTTCCAGAGCAGGTGTTATGTGATAGGGAAATTCCTTATCCATTAATCCTTGTGAAACACAAGATTGTTGAGCTTGAGAAATGCGTGCTTGAATATCGGATCGAGCTTGAATAACAGATTGAACACGTACACAATGAAGCTTAGTACGTTCCTTACGACTCAATGCATCAGCTACGACATTCGCCTTACCAGGATGGTAGCGAATTTCGCAGTCATAGTCGTTTAAAAGCTCAACCCAACGTCGTTGCCTCATGTTGAGTTCTTTCTGATTGAAGATATGCTGGAGACTTTTGTGGTCAGTGAAAACCACACATTTTGTACCGTACAAATAGTGTCTCCAGATCTTGAGAGCAAAGACAACTGCACCCAACTCAAGATCATGAGTGGTGTAGTTCTTCTCATGAATCTTCAACTGCCTCGATGCATAGGCTATGACTTTGTTCCTTTGCATAAGAACACAGCCAAGACCCAATTTCGATGCATCACAATACACGACGAAATCATCATCACCCTCAGGCAATGATAGAACAGGCGCATCGCAAAGCTTCTGCTTCAGGTGTTGAAAAGCTTCCTCTTGTTTGTATCCCCAATAAAAGGGCATTTTCTTCTGAGTTAGAGCAGTTAGAGGAACTGCAATCTTCGAGAAGTTTTCTATGAAGCGGCGATAATAACCCGCTAGACCAAGAAAAGAACGAACTTCAGTAGGAGTAGTAGGCGTATCCCAATCCTTAATCGCACTGATCTTGGAGGGATCTACATGAATACCTTGTTCGTTGATAACATGTCCTAAGAATTGAACCTCTTTAAGCCAGAATTCACACTTGGAGAATTTGGCGAAAAGTTGTTCTTTCTTTAGGAGTTCCAGAGTAAGACGAAGATGTTGCTCGTGATCAGCTCACGTCTTAGAGTAAATCAAGATGTCATCAATAAAAATAATGACGAACTGATCCAAATAAGGTTTGCAGACCCTATTCATTAAGTCCATGAAAACAGCCGGAGCATTAGTCAAACCGAATGGCATGACTGTGAATTCATAATGTCCATAACGAGTACGGAACGCTGTCTTCGGAATGTCTTCTTCTTGCACCCGAAGTTGATGATATCCGGAACGTAGATCAATCTTCGAAAAATAAGAAGCGCCTTGTAACTGATCAAAGAGATCATCGATGCGAGGTAGGGGATATCGATTTTTGATGGTAAGCTTGTTAAGCTCACGATAATCGATACACATCCTAAAGGATCCATCCTTCTTCTTAACAAAAAGAACGGGAGCACCCCAAGGTGAAAAACTGGGACGGATAAAGCCTTTGTCAGAGAGCTCCTGAAGCTGTTTAGACAACTCTTGCATCTCAGATGGTGCAAGACGATATGGAGCTCTGGCAATGGGATTTGCACCAGGTACGAGATCAATGCGGAACTCGACTTGGCGTGCTGGAGGTAGACCAGGTAAATCTTCAGGGAACACTTCAGAATAATCCCGAACGACAGGAATATCTGAAATAGACTTACCCTTGCCTTTATCTTCTGTAACATGTGCTAAGAAAGCCACATAGTTCTTCCGCAGATATTTCCGAGCTTTAAAACAAGACATGAGTTTGAGACCAACGGTAGGCTTCTCACCTTGAACTTGTAGGATTTCGCCTGTCGAAAGCGGCACACGAACTATCTTCTCAGAACAAACGATCTCTGCGTGATGCTTGGATAACCAATCCATTCCCACAATAACGTCGAAGCTTCCAAGTTGCATAGGCGCGAGGTCAATAGGAAAAAGATGGTCGTTAAGATTCAACTGGCAGTTGCGAAGAACAGAATCAAGAACAATGGGTTCACCACTAGCAACTTCTACTGTCAAAGATTTGCCTAGATTCGTTCTAGACACTCGAAGCATTGGTTCAAAAGACAAAGACACGAAACTCTTATCGGCACCAGAATCGAAAAGAACAGATGCAGGCTGATTATTAATAAAGAACGTACCGTTCACCACATTATCATCCGCCTGCGCCTCTTGGGCATTCATGTTAAAGACTCGGCCTCGAGCCGGAGCCTGATTCTGGTTCTGGTTCTGGTTCTGGTTCTGGTTCACCAGTCTTGGGCACCGATTCCTATAGTGGGTCAGATCCCCACAATTGTAACAAGCACCCGGTGGGTATTGTGGTCGTGCAGCTTGACCCTGTTGCTGAGCAGGAGGCTGTGCAACTTGTTGAGCCGGGTTTTGAACTGCGCGATTCTGAGCAAACCGACAAACCTCGGCAGAATGACCTGACTTCCCACAGCTAGTACAGAAACGGCACTGATGTTGCGGCTGATGGTGACTGTTGCATCTATTGCACAAAGGTGCATTCCCTGTATAGGGTTTCTTTGCTGGAAGCTGTGTGGGTTGGTTGGGAGCTGCCTGATTAGCTTGGGCAGTGATAGCAAAATTTTGGGAAGCCTTACGCTTCCTTGACCTCTTCGAAGGACCAGAGTTCTTTCCATTCAAGTTTTGACCTTTCTTGCTATCACCCTTGTTAGCCGACTGTTTCTTGCCCTTGTCACCCTTCCTGTGTAACTTGTTCTTCCGGATCTGCGACTCAGTCAATGTCGCAGATAACTCGATCGCCTGACGAAGTGTGGCAGGGTTACTACCAGTAAGAATGTCTTGTACCGAGTCAGGTAGGCCGTCGATGTATCTCTCGATAGCCTTGTCGAGTGGGGTGACCATTGTTGGGCAAAGCAGACTCAATTCTTCAAACCGATCAGTATAAGCCCTGTGCTCACCACTATCTTGCTTTAAATCATCAAATTCCTTCTCCAAAGCTCGTTGCTCATGACGAGGACAGAATTCCCTCATCATAAGGGCTCTGAGTTCAGCCCAAGTCTGTGCGAGAGCAACTTCTGCACCCCTATCTCTCATAACCCCGTTCCACCATGTCAAAGCCCTCTTCTGAAATACGCTCGAAGCAAACTCAACTTTGCGATTATCCGGACACTGCACATGGCGAAAAGTATTCTCACTGCTCTCGAACCACTGAAGAAGCCCAGTCGCTCCCTCAGAACCACTAAACTTGAGTGGTTTAGCCTGATTAAAATCCTTGTACTTGCATGGAACATTGTTGTTGTTGTTGGCCTGGTTCCATTGAGCAAAGAGATTCGGAAATTGAGCAGCCATCTGCTGCGTAATAATTTCTGCCAGCTCGGCAGTTGCTACCAGATTTTCGCGTCGAGGAGGCATTCTAAAAGAGGAAAACATGAAATAAAACGAGTGAGATGATTGGATGAAGAGAATGAGATGAAACAAAATCAACAAAAGCAAAGATGGTGGTCATTCGTCCGTATCACAGAGCAAACAAACAACACACAGTGACTAATCAAAGTAAATGGATCAAAAATAATGTATAATGAAGACATGCTCGCCTATAAGTGAACACTCATCCCAAGAATTCCCAGGTAAGCACAACTGGTCTCGTGTCTGATGAGATGTATACGAAGTGCTTGCCTAGACAGAAAACCCAGAATACAGGCATTCACCCTTCCAGTTTGCACATGTTCACATTATTTAAAACCCAAAACATTTGACGGGATTTTGAAAATTTGAAGGCACAAGGCCAAAAAACCAAACTGAAAAGGGTTCAAAACCTTACAATTGAGGGTTCAAAACCTTGTAAAAATTTATTCAAATACAGATGATTGTTTTTCAAAAATCGTTTCGGAAAAAATTTTGGTTCCTTGTTTTGTTAATCACCTAAGGATAGGTGATGTACATGTTTTAAGATCTAAACACAAGATAACTTGTGTTAGGGTCCTAGAAAAGTTATAGTCTAGGTCAAAGCATTACTAATAACCTAATTCCCTATAACCATTGGCTCTGATACCAACTCTTCTGTCACACCCCGACCACGTATAACATACAAAACGTGGCGGAAAACGTCGGGGAGTGTTGCAACAGAATTAATTGTTTCATAACCATGGCATACAAAGTTTTATTTATTTATTAAACAAGGGTGTTACATTGTTTCAAACAGGAAAATTAAAGAGTTCAGAACATAATTAAACATAGTCTATCTTCTTTTAAAGTCTCTAAGGCACCGGTCCGCCCTAGTATCATGATCAACATCCTATGGAAAAGCACCTGAAAACACATGTGAAAATAGGTACGTCAGCATAAAAATGCCTGTGAGATACATAGGTTTGTGAAAATAAGATTCATGACTTGTATTTGAGAAAATGTTTAGTCATGAACCTTGTAATTTGCTTTGTCTTGTAAATCATTTGAAAAACGATAAGATCAGTTGATATGTATAAGTAAATGTAAGGTTAAATGAATAACCATGTAAAATGAGTTTGTATAAGATAAGTTGATTGTAAAACAATGTCTTATGAAAAGTATGTTATTTGTATAAAATGTTATATGTATCAAACTGAAATGATTCAAATAACGTTATGCTATGTAATATTATACAAACACTTATATATAGGAAGTACCAGCGGCGTATCCACCATGTTTGTATCATATTACACACGTATCGTTACTTAATCACTTAATCAAACCAAACCATAAAGATGTAAAATGTTCATGTACAAACCAATTGTCAAGTGTTATTGTGTAAACCATGTCAAAATGTCTATGTCCAATGTAAACCACCAAATGTGTATATCAATGTCAAAATGTTTATGTTCAATGTAGATCATGTAATGTGTAACCAAAATGTCATGTATGGTAAGTGAAATGTATCAACTAAACCATATGTAAAATGCACAACAACAAGGTATTGAAGTAAAACACAGTTTAAATCAAAGTCATGTTGTGTGTAACAAATGCATGCTATACTGATACAAACATTTATGCGGTATTGTTAATATGCATACATCCAAGCCTTGAGACTGAGGCGATAAACCTTTAAACAAATTAAAGATTTATCTAAGTTATGTATATCGAATTCGGTCATTCCTTTCTGTCCCCTTTCCCTGGGATGTCCGGAATGGGAGTTGTCAATTCCTATGGTACCACTACCTACTAACGAATGGCATGATCAATGTTAATGAATGTATTGTTCCATGTTAAACAAACCAAATGTCATACCAAAAATGTAAGCATGTGATGCACTAAGTATGTAATCAGATGAACATACGTAGCGTGAAAATGTAATGTAAAACGATGTACTAAGTAATGCACACGATGGGCACACCTAGCATGAAATGTGATGTAAAACAATGTACCAAGTAATGCACACAATGGGCACACCTAGCATGAAATGTAATGTAAAACAATGTACCAAGTAATGCACACAATGGGCACACCTAGCATGAAATGTAATGTAAAACAATGTACTAAGTAATGCACACAATGGGCACACCTAGCATGAAATGTAATGTAAAACAATGTACCAAGTAATGCACACAATGGGCACACCTAGCATGAAATGTAATGTAAAACAATGTACTAAGTAATGCACACAATGGGCACACCTAGCATGAAATGTAATGTAAAACAATGTACCAAGTAATGCACACAATGGGCACACCTAGCATGAAATGTGATGTAAAACAATGTACCAAGTAATGCACACAATGGGCACACCTAGCATGAAATGTAATGTAAAACAATGTACTAAGTAATGCACACAATGGGCACACCTAGCATGAAATGTAATGAAATCATGTACTATTATGTACTAACGAACATAGCATGTATATGATGTGAAAACAGAAAGCATTAAAGTAACAAGTAGGCACATGTGTTCCACCCCAAAACAGTTTGGAAAACAGTAAAAGAGGGGTCTATGTACTCACTTGAGATTGCTCAGTTGTCTAAAGATGACCACCGAGTAATGCTATAGATCACGGAATCAAACGGCACCTAATATAGGTAACTATGTTAATAAACCGGACCTAAATCGGAAGACTGGGTAGCATTAGGGTTTGTAAACCAAATGAGTGTAGGAACTCACATGATATGGTTTAACAAAGCCTACATGCTAAATGAAACTTAACCTAAGTCTTATTGACCCATTATGATCCGTTTAGGTAGCTTATGCTACTTTAACGTATCGTGCGCGTGAAACGCGTTCGGACCGCCTAACTAGTCCTATGACAAGTATTATATGCCTAAACATGTTAAATAATCAGTTATATGACAAAAGTTTAGGTTACATATGCTAAATTACCAATTATGTATGAAAAGGGTATTCTGGTAATTTACCTAAGGCATATAAACTACCTATCATACAACTACTTAAACGTCGTGACCATAAGGTATAACCTCGGAAGGTTATTCCCTACACTATGGTCACCTAATGTATTTGGTCAGATCCTAATGATCGACCAAACTGGGTCGGGTTCGAAGGTATAGGCGATTTATTAGATCGCCTACCCTACGACCCTAGACAACGTGGTAATCAGTGGGCATAGTCCCAAGGGACTATGACCAACGTGATTACACTCACGTTGCGAAGTTCAAACGAACTTCGCATTGACCATTACTGGTCAACGCTGAAAGTCAAACAAAGTTTGACTTTCTGACTCGAAAAGCAGTAAAATAAGGAAAAGAACGAAAGAATACTAACCCAGGGTCCCCGAATGCTAAACTCAATTCGAAAATCTCAGGTATGAAACAAATGTTTCAACTTAGAGTTTCTCAAAGTGAATTTCTAGTGATTTTGAACAAAGGGGGGTGGGGTATTTATAGTATTCGGTCCACCGTTGAGATCGTTTCTTGGAAAAGGGGAAACGATCAAGGCCGTACACTTGTCCAATTGTTGTGGTAACTAAAAATGGGTCCAAATGAGCTTAATGTGCAGATTGGGAGCTTGTGGGTGAGGTTAAAACAGCTGGATCATGCTGACTGTTAAGTCTGATCTGTTCTGCAGAACCCCTAGCGCACCGTTACAATATAAGGGTAGCGGTGCGCTACCCCTAGTTTGGCAGAATTGCATTTTCAGTCCCTGCACCTTGTTTCAGCCATTTCCGACACGTTTAAGGCCCGTTAACCCCATTTCAAAGCTCTAAAATGAAGTTAAAGTATAGGGAACTTAAAACATGTTCAAAAATATCTCGGATGTCGGTTCGTTTGGCCGTACGGTCGCGATGTTCGGTTAATTACGACGGAATGCGCACAAGCGCGAAAAACGATCCAAATGACGCGACGAATGGATTTTTCTTAAGGCGAACACTAAAATATAATGTAGTCATGCTCACATAAATTTTTGGATGTCCGGATGTATTCAGAACGTAAGTTATGCGCGAAAATGCAAACTTGTGCACTTTTTGACACTTTTAGTCCCTGAATGACCCAAAAGTTTATTTTAGCACACCGAACCCCTCAAAGCCTATTTCTAAGCTATGTAAAGGATATTTAAGGTGTGTTTAACTTATGGTTATGTTCCGGAATGTTCGTTACAGTTCAAATTGACATACTTTCGCAGTTTGTCATATTTAGTCCCTGTAGTCGAATTAACTTGTTTTTGCCATACCAAAGCCTTCAAAACTTATTTCTAAGTTATGTAAAGGTTATTTTAAGGTATGTTGAGTATATGTTGATGTTCCGGAGTATTTCTCGCATTAAACTGAGTACGTTTATGCACTAGTTTGCGTATAACTCTCCAGAAAGTGATGTAGAGTTTGAAATTACATAAAAGTCAAAACATGAAAAATGTAAAACATAACAAAACAAACATTGTGATCAAATAACATTGTTTTATTGATAATAGAACTGTTCACAATGATTACAAGCACAGTTGTTACATATACAATTTCCTAAATCAATTTCATGCAATAAATCCATTCATATATCACACGTAAAGTTTACGTTACTTATTTCCACACTGATTTCTTATCCACAACACACATACAAATCTTGATTTACTTATTTACATTCGTTTGTCATACTTATTCATACCCACATCTATCTACCTATGACAAATCGTATGAGCAAGTTCAATCCCTTCATGTGCATATATATATATATATACACATATCCCTTACGAGCCCAAAAATCATAATCTGAATTCATACCACATAACTAAGCTTTTTACGTTCCCTTTGTAGGTTATACTACTTCCTGGAAGTTTATCGGGGCCTTAACATAAGTCTTAGGAGAATACAGAATATTCGGAATGTAATAAAGTACCAAAATCACACACATATATCTGACCTACACCGAAGCTACAGTGGCTACCGTAGCTTACGGTGGCCTTGAAAATGGACACAGTAGCAAATAACTCTCTTTCGGTGGAAGAATAGGCCATCAGCACCTACCGTAGCTTACAGTGGTTACCTTAAGCTATGTTAGAGACCAGTTTAGCAACTTTTGTTTTCTATTTACTTTCGTTAACGACCGTGAGGCCCCCGAACTTCTTTCTTTCCCGTTTTCATGTTTCCATGACATAAATTAATCAGATTCAAGTATCATATATAACATGCTGATACAAATTGCATAATCACCCATTCTTTTGTGGGTGTCGACATACACCTCCAACACACACAAACACAATACTGAGGTTTCTAGTTTATGTAAAACTTAAACTCGAATTTTCCAAGTTTAGTCCCTCTAGTTTGTCACATCTTCACAGTTGCCATCAAATTCATTCATTACTGGTTTTTACTAAATAATTTAACTAGGTTAAATAGCCTAGTCATTTTATTTCATGTTTTATCATATTGAACATATGACAAATATAAACATTCAAGTTTTTAGGGCGTTACTCATATGACGAATGTGAACGTTCAAGTTTTGGGGTGTTACACTACTGGAATGCCTTAGTTTGGAATGAATGGTATTAGAACCAATTAGAATGTTAACGGGTCTTATTCATAGACTTGCACCGGTTAACTTAAAATAACGAAAACGGTACGATACGCTTGATTAAGCGATGACCGGATAGAATTTAGTTTAATCCCCACAAGTACTAAGACTTGTATACTATGGGAAAACTATACACATTCTAGAATCTGAAATGAATATGGAAAGATTTGACCCATTTCGGTAAACTCACATAAACTAGTTACATAAGCTAACCGTACGCGCATAAGCGTTAACGGGTGATTGGATGAGCTATAAACTAGTTCAATATGCCAAAATACTTTAATTATGTTGTAAAATTAGTATATTATCAAATCATATGACCATTATGGTTTTAAAATCAATTTATGCACCATAAGGGCATTTTAGTCATAATGTGACATAATTTAAGAACTTGCATAAAAACTTAAGTTATGAACAAGTTCATTCTGATAAAACAAGTTAATTATTACCATATCAGTAGGTAATTAATTTCATATGTTTATCATTGATTAAAACCATGTTTTGCACAAAAATGCATTTTGGTCATTATTAGGTATATTATAAGAACTTGTGTAAAAACTCAGAATCTGATTAGGATCAAGTAGTATAACCACAGATGGTTATTCTACACTATAATATGATCATAATGCAACTAATAATCAGTAGCTAGCGTTGCTAAATCAGGTCAGAATCGAAAGTTAAAGCAGAAGTCAAACTGCTTGACTTTCGGTTGCGAACCGACATGTAAACTGGAATTGACGGGATGGACATGTTCATCCATGTTCTAATATTAGTTACCAACTGATTTTCTGTAAAAAAACACGGGTTAAAACAATTACAAATTCATTTTATATGTTTTCTGAAAATCTGTTGTTTGACTTTTTAATTAACTTAACTTTGACTCGTCATTTAACCAACTTTATGTGATTTCCAGGAGGTGCCCTTTTGAGGGAATAACACCTACCTTATTATGATCACGTAGCCAGTTCACCTCGAACAATGGCTAGACCATATGGTCTAAACTAAAAGTCAAAGCAAAAGTCAATTTGCTTGACTTTCGGCTACTAAAAGCCTATAAAAACGAAAATATCTGGAAAGGAACACTTACAAGGGATCCTTAGAATGTTTGAAACTCAGAGGGATGCTACTTTATGACCAGGAACTTCCAGATAGCAAGTAGAGAGGAGAAATGAAGAATGAGCAAGGAAATGGGTTGAACATGCTTGCTATTTATAGTGAGAGGTGGATCATGAGATCATTCCAGGTGTTTAGACCTAATCTAAGATCAATCCAAGTGTGTATGAACGTGGCACAAGCTGCAAATGGATGGCAAATTCGCGAAAGGTGGCAGCATGGCAGACTTACTTGGCCTCCAAACAAAAATATACCCAGATACAGTATTTACGGACCGTATGGGCTAAAGGGGTTACGGTCCATAAGCTAGTCTGCTCACACAGGTTTTCTTCTCGTTACGGACTGTAAGGATACGGGCCTTGCGGTCCGTATATGATGCTCAGAAACAAAATAAAAACATGCTTGCGGTCTGTAAGCAACAAGGCTTATGGTCCATAAAGTGTCACTCAGAGGAAATAAATTAGCATGTTGACACCTTTAGTCCCTTCACGTTCAAACTTTCAAAAGTTGTCAAAATTAGTCCCTCTCATCCAACATTAGGCCCATTTGAGAGTACAGACACGTGTCATTGTATAATTCGACACAATTTTATGAGGTATTACAGATATAAACATAACGAACTGTTATTTCATCTGGCGATATTTGTCACACCCCGACCACGTAAAACAACAAATCATGGCGAAAACGTTGGGGAGTGTCGTAACAAAATCATTGTTTCACAACCATGGATTAAATGTTTCGTTTTATTGAATTATTGAACTCATTGTTTTAGTACAAATCAGATAAATACAAATAATTGTCTCTCATGTTTTATAGTCGCTAAGGCATAAGTCCATCCTTTGTGTAGCATGCATCAACAAATCATCAAATAGCAGCACCTGAAACATATGTAAAAATAGGTACGTCAGCATAAAAATGCCTGTGAGTAACATAGGATTTTGTGAATTCGATTCATGGCTTTGGATAACACAAGAAAAGGTTTTATGTTTTCAGAAATAGCCATGAATCCTTGTAAAAGTTTTGTTTCTAAAATACGTCCTTTTGGTAAAATGTTTATAGTATATACAAAAATATACTTTGGTTTTGAGATAAGCGGATGAGTAGTATATCTAAATATACTTTAGTTTTGACATTGTTAAATAGATAGTATATTAGAATATACTTTAGTTTCGAAAATAATAGATTTGGTAGTACATCACAAGTATACTTTGGTTTAAGATTGTAAAACATCAGTAGTATAATACATATTACTTTGGTTTTGTAAATAACATATCAACTTAAGCTTTGGATTTGAAAATAGCACATCAACTATGCTTTGCTAGTATATTAAAATATACTTTAGTTCATGAAATAATAAAGTCGGTAGTATATCAACTATTCTTTAGTAAATAATATCACGTTGGTAGCATGTCGGAACATACCTAAATCGTGGTTTGGTAGTATATCAAATTATACTTTAGTAAAACAATAGCATATCAAATTATGCTTTAGCAAATAGTATCACGTTGGTAGTATATCGAAATATACCATAAATCGCGATTTAGCAATACATTCAAACCTTAGTGCATCAAACTACACTTTAGAAACTATAGAAATACCACAAAGGCAAATTCTATTTGGTTAAAATTTGGTTTCTGACATTCCATACAACAGGAATGGGGTGTCTAGTCCTATAGCGCTATATCGTACTACCAATCGGCTTGATCATTGTTAATGAATGTATAAATAATTGTATAAATGAGAAAATAGTTCTAACAAACTTTGGAAATCAGTGTTTAAATCATGGATTATAGTTCAGTTCGTCAAAAGATAGTACTATGCATGTGTATCATATAGTCAAAATCATGAAAATATCGTATCGGCACATATGTATCACCCCAAAACATTTGAAAACGTAAAAGAGGGGACTATGTACTCACTTGAGATTGTAAGTATCCTCGATTAAGTGTCCTAAGAAAGCTCGAAAATCAAGGAATCAAGTGGTACCTAGTAATCGGATCGCAAGTTAAACAATCGGCACCTAAAACGGAAGATCGGGTAGAATGAGGTGTCGTAAACCAAATGAGTATTGGAACTTATGTGATATGGTTTATCGAAGCCTACATTCTAAATCGGAACCTATCCTAAGTGCTTACGACCCGTTATGACCCATTAAGGTAGCTTATGCTATTTTAACGGGTCGTTCGCGCAAATGCGCGTTCGAGACGCCTAACTAGTCCTATGACAAGTATTATATGCCCTAACATGTTTAAATATGTTGCATAATCAGTTTTAGTGGCAAAAGTTAGGTTACATATGCTTAAAATCCAATTATGCGTGAAAAGGGCATTTTGGTCATTTACCTAAGGCATATAATCTACCTATCATACAACTAATTAAACTAAGTGACCATAAGGTATAACCTCGGAAGGTTATTCCCTATACAACTATGCTCACAAAATATGCTTGGTCGGATCCTAACGATCGACCAAACGGGACAGGTTCGAAAGTCTAAGCGGTTGTCAAGACCGCTTGACTTACGTCCCTAATCAAGCACTAGACTAAAAGTGACGAGTTAAACATGTTAAAAGATGTTTAACTAACTTAGAAAACAAGTTTGATATCAAAACAAAGTGTTTTGATACCCTATAATAGCTTCGTTGCAAAATACGTATAGATACGTATTTTGACCGAAACTTTGACTCGTCACTTCAACTAATCGACGTGGTAATCAGTAGGCATAGTCACAAGGGACTATGACCATCGTGATTACGCTCACGTTGCAACGTTCAAACGAACTTTGTGTTGACCAAAGAGTGGTCAAAGCAGAAAGTCAAACATTGTTTGACTTTTATGCTTGAAAAGCAATAACAAGCATGAAGGAAGCTTACAAAGGGTCCAAGCAAGGAAGATTTGATTCAAAACACTCAGGTATGAAGTATATACTTCAACTTAGAGCAGAATTGAATCAAATGTGTGAAGAATGTGAATGAAGCAAGTAGGTATTTATAGAAAGTCTTGAGTTAACAAGATCTTGACAAGTGTTTTTTAGCCAATCTAGGTATGATCTAAGCCATACACTTGTGGAACAAGGTTTTCAATACTAGGGGAACATCAAAACAAGCTCATGGTATCAAAATCAGGGGTTAAAAACCATCAAAACAGGCTGGAATGACCAGATTCAAAGTGTCTGTACTGGTAGTCTGTCGCGGGCCGCGAAGACATGCACATAGGTCTTCGCGTCCCCCCTAGATACTTTGACAGATTGTCAGTTTTAGTCCCAGCATGTCCAAAACTTTGATTTTGATGTATTTTCGACGCGTTTAAGACCCGTTAGCCCCATTTCAAGGCTCTACAATGAAGTTAAAGCATAGGGAACATGAAATATGCTTAAAAACATCTTGTATGTTGGTTCATTTGGTCGTACGGTAGCGTTGTTTGGTTAATTACGACGAAAACTCGAACGGACGCGAAAACGATCCAAATCACACGACGAATGGTATTTTTGCATTCCAATCACTAAAATAAAATATTTTAATGACTACAAAAATTTTTGGATGTCCGGATATGTTCAGAACGTAAGATATGCGCGTAAATGCAAACTTATGCACTTTTTGACGCTTTTAGTCCCTGTTGATCAAATAAGTTTATTTTCGCATACCGAACCCCTCAAAGCCTATTTCTAAGATATGTAAAGGATATTTAGGGTATGTTTAACTTATGATCATGTTCCAGAATGTTCGTTACTATACGAATCGCCATACTTTCGCAGTTTGACACAAATAGTCCCTGCGATCGAATAAACTTATTTTCGACACACCAAACCCTCCAAAACTTATTTCTAAGTTATGTAAAGGTTATTTGAGGTATTTTAAGCCTATGTCACTCTTCCAGAGTGTTTGTTGCATTAAACTAATTATATTTACGCATCAGTTCGCGTATACCCTTCTAGAAAGCGATTTAAAGCTCGAAATCGAACAAGAATTGATATGTGCAAATGATACACATATTTATACAAATTCCAAGCATGAAACACAAGACTTCATTGGTTTTGTATTTGTATGATGGTCGTAGAGGCACAGGTGTCACAGTCTCCCCTACTTTAGGAAATTTCATCCCGAAATTTAATTTTAGAGGAAACTTGTGAAGACATCTGGGATTGTTTTGCTTTCGAACGAATCCTTCGTACCCTAAGTAAAATCGCACATAATCGGAATATCTTCTATCTTCTTCTCCTTCTTTGAGGTGTCAGCAACGAGGGCTAAAATGGTTGTGTGCCCCTTTCGCAAACACTTATGGGCTTAAAGGAAAAAAATGATGCCCACAACAGCACCACTCTTGTCGCCATGAATCACTAAAGGTTCTTCACTAGAACGAGGTATGCGGACGATCTTCTCCTTGCAAAGGATCTCTGCTCGATGTTGAGATAACCAATCCATCCCAATGACGATGTCGAAACTACCAAGAACGATGGGGATAAGATCGATAAAGAAAGTCTGACCAGCTAAGACGAGATTACAACCCTTAACTATGTGTGTGGCTTCAAGACTTTTTACAGTTTGCTAGTTCTACCATGTGCTTGGTGTTCAAAGGTGTTGGGGTACGCTTAAGCATTTGACTAACCTTTAAAGACACGTAACTAGTATCGAAACCCGAATCAAATAAAACAGTAACAAAGAAATCATCCAGAAGAAACTTACCCATCACCGCGTTGGGATCGTTCCTCGCGTCACCCTGACCAATCACAAAAGCTCGACCCCTGGCACCATTGTCGTCATTGTTTCCCCCATTGTTGTTTCCGTTCCCCTGATTGTTGTTGTTCTGATTCAGCTGGGGGCAGTCTCTTTTGAAGTGGCCTTCAGCACCTCACTGAAAGCATCCTTTGTTGTTACCATGCTGCTGCTGATGCTGATTCTGTGGAGCTTGGCCGCATGGCCAGGTTTGTTACACCTGTGACAAGTGCCCTTAGCACATAGTCCGCTATGATGGAAACCACAACGATTGCATTTGGGGTGGTTCCCCTTGTACCCACTCTGCCCTTGACTACTAGAAGATTGTTGACCAGGGCTCTTGTAGTCATCAGTCTTTCGCTGCTGAGACTGAGACTGAGCTGATGTTGAACCCTTGCTTGAGACTCCATCCCATTTGCGTTTGTTGTCGCTGGGGGCATCAGAAGTAGTAGTAGTAGTAGTAGCACCAATACGCTTGGGCGACCTGTTCTGCTCGATGACGGGTGGTCCGTAGGACAACCCTTAAAAGGTTTAAATATATGCACATTCCATGCTCTATTCGGTTAATTGCTAGAACTTGGTAATCACTAGAGGTTTGGATTTGCAAGTGTTAAAGTGACCAAGGCGCAGGTTTTTATGAAGCTTGGATAGGATGTGGAAAGTTGTGGAACAAAAAAATGGAGTTTGGAAGATATCACAAAGAAAACAAGAAAAAGAGCCTCACTCAGCACCGTAACCTACGACTCTTGCCATAGGTTACGGCTCCCACTTCTTGCCAAAAATGCCACCGTAGCTCAGTAGCCCCGCGCCGTAAAGCTTCAATGGGTGTCGTAGCCTACGGCTGGCACCGTAGGTTACGTCGCCATATGTTGACTTCTGAAACCTTTGACCGCCGTAAGCTATGGCGGTTGCCGTAGCTTACGGCGCCGACCATTCTCACTTTGTAACTTCCACATTTATTAGCCATTTTCATGAGATTTATGGGGGCTTGTCATTGGTTTTCGGTTACGACTTGATTGTGAACGAATTTTGGAGCAACTTGCAGACTTTTTGGAGCTTGAAACAACCTTGGATCATTAGTCTTCGATGTTTGAATTGTTATTGAAGATCGAAACTTGTTTGACAATGTTTGTTCGAGCCATGAGTGGCTAAGTATTTTGTGACTATCTTTGGTGGAAGGTTTGCAAGACATTTATGTTTATTTCCGTATTTCTAGAATAACAATCTTCTCTTTATTTAATTGCTTGTTATGGTGTGTGATTATTTCTTAGTAAATTGTTAATCCTTGTGTTGCACTAATTAGAAACCATACGTTCTTGGTGCCGTTGGCAATCGAGATATCATGGGTATAGTTAGGCTTGGGTAAGGGTTGATTGATCATCGGGTAACAACCTCACGTTCTAGGAATCTGAGTACTTAGTTCCCTTTCATCACTGCAATTGATCACACATGAACTATGTCTATGTAGTTTATTCTAGTGGAATGTTAGCATAAGTATCATAGCAAACCGAAAACTAAAGATGGTTACTTGTCTCTAAATTGTTTACAACCAAAACTTTTCTCTTGCAATTTAATTAGTTAAATTTAGTTCTAAAACCAATTCACTGAAATCAACTCTTGAATTTTAATTTACTTGCAATTAGTTTAATTTTAGTCAAGTTAGATACACTTTCAAATAACACATTTCCACAAACTCCCTGTGTTCGATACCCACTTACCACTATCTATTTAGTAGTATTTGGATTAAATTTGATTGAGACTTCGACCTCACGTCAAATTTTGGCGCGTTTGCCGGGGAGTAGTGCGCAACATGTGTTATTTTTATTCTTTTTAAGTTTGTTATTTTTCTGGTTTACGCTAGGTGTGTTAGTGTGCAGGTATTTACAGGTGCATGCGTACTAGAAGCTCTCACAAGCTATCACCATTGGCATTTGATCCGGGAATTGAGCGAACTCTAAGAGGAAACATAATTTTGCTAAGGGAAAACAGAATCAGCGGTTCACCAACAACACCCACTACACCAATCACACCAATTCGATACATGGATCCACCACCACCACCACCCACTACGGGTGAACTTATACCACCTTTCATACCATCCTCCACTCAACCTTCACTAAATACTACTATGCCAAACACCACTACCAACCCTATTTCACCTCATGATGTAACACCAACTAACATCACCCAACCCATTACCACTCAAGAAGAGCCTACACTCACTTTTAATCCTTCTATTACAATTCCACAACTCACTCATTTCTTCCCAGTTTCAGGTCAATCATCCTCAACTTATACATTACCACAAGGTTCAACTGTCGTTCATGCTACTTCTACATTTAGACCATCGAACCAGTCGGGTTTTCAATATACGACTCTTCCATTTGGGCAATCATCGGGTATAGGAGGAGATGGATATGAAGAAGGATATGAAGATTTTGAGGGTTATGAGGAAGAAGGATATGCATATATGGGTGATTGGGAACAAGGAGAACTTATGTGACAACTCGAGTTTCCAAGATTTCCATCTTCGCACTATTGCACGTTAATTGTTTAGATTGTTTGTTAACACGACTTGTTTGTTTCACAACTGTATACGTTTGTAATACGTTATATTGTATTGTGATTGACATGTTATAATTGATGTGCAACCTAAGTGTGTATGTTTATATTATTATGATACTTTGTATAATTTAGAAATGGAATTTGTTAGGCCGAACACCCTCCTCATGAAAACACTACTGGACGTAAACACTTAGGTGTTTTCGTCACCCACATCTTGGCAAAATCTAATGGGCTTTAGGCCCAGTAATGAACCTGTTATATTTATATTTTGATCACAACCGGTACGCGATAGTTTCATCGGCAAACCCTAATCACATCTCTCTCTCTCTCGTTTTCTTTTGAAACCCTACGGCAACCCTCCTCCCGATTGAAGCCAGATCACTTCTGTTTGATTCTTCTGTGTGCGGTTAGTAAATTACACGTGTAGTTGTTTTCTGTGGTAGACATTATGTGATGAACCTATGTGACTTGTTAGAATGTATGTAGCATGTGAATGGATTTGTCAGCCACTATACATAAATCGGTCCAATCAAAAATATCCTCTGAATGCTTAATCAAGTTGTCGGCCATTGTTTGTGTTTCTTGATAATAATAAATCTTCTGATTTCATGTATGTGTTTAATGTTTGAATCGGTCAACTCATCATAATTTCTGCCCACCTATGTGTCATAATTGCCGCCCACCTATGTGATAACTTGCATGTGAAATTGTCAGAGAACATGTGTTTATTAATTAAGTTCTTGTGTTTTTTTCGGTCCAATCACAAGTAGATAGCAGCATCCTTGTTGGCTAGTGAATATTTAGATGATGTTGGTTATGTGCTGATTATTCTGATCATATGTATGGGTTGTGAGTTATAATTATTTTGCATGGTAATAGGGGTCTTGTTTAATTGCATAAATAAATGGTAAGGAATCATGGGTGCACAAGGGCTGTTAATCGGTGTATTATAATGTGCTAGTGTTTTGTTAATGGATGACTAGGGTAGCATAATACTGTTGATTCGGGTACTATTAATTGAATGATGTGGAGGATGATTGGTGTGATAAATTGCTATGTGGGTTGTTACATAATTACAATATGATAGTATGAATATTGGGGATAAGTGGAATCGGTGGATTGGGTTTAGCATGTGGGAATAATTGTTAGAAACGAAACAGTATGTTAATGGGGGATCACACAACATTATTAATGGGCCGGTCAGGATTGGGTAACAGTGGGATTAGTAATTGGATTGGTGCATGGGCCTGGCTCCAACTGTTAATACATAACCGGAAATAATTAACTAGCTGGGCCGTACACTGTTGAGAGAACCATAATGGATTGTTGAGTGGTGTAGGCAAGGTATGTTTGTGTATATGTGTTGCGTGACCCGAACAATTGGTGTAGAACTATTATGTGGTGAACTTTATGACATGCCATGATAGGTTATGTTATGAATCTATATATGTGCTAAATGCCTAAGATGTATTGCGAGATCATGTGCATACTCTGCAAAATGTTAACTGCGTAATGTAAGTGCGTGTGAACTAATTATTACTGGTATACGTATTAGGACTTGGTTGAGCGACCAGAACAAAGTAACTAGTCATACCGAGCAAACCATGGTGAGTTCACACTAGCCAAGTCATGGGATTCCCAGGGGGTTGGGAATGGGATTGAATAACTACTCGTACAACTATTACTATTAAACAAAATATTACTGTCCTCGGTTGAAGGGCACGCACGTAAAACCAACGTACAGTTATACTTACTATTGTCCTCGGATTTAAGGGCACGTACGTAAAGCCTACGTACACGATCTTAAGACCATCACCTCTATCAAAGGAAGTCCCTCAATTATCGACTTAATCGCCGAGGCCTATGGCGAGCGGGTCATTAGTTAATAGCGCTATTAGGTTTAACAAACCTCACACCGTGCCAGTCGGACGGGCGTGTACTAATGGACTATGGGCAAAGGGTCAATGCTGATAGACATTGACTTAGGGCACCTCTTACATTTTCGTAGCAGTCGATACGCGTGGTCTTGTAACACATGGGAAGCCCCCACTAATCATCGCACATGCCTGGACTGGCCGCAATAAGGATTAATACGATACATGGTTTACAAAACGAACATACGATTTACGAAATGAATACTGTAACCAAACAACCAACTGTGAACTCGCTCAACTTTGTTGTTGATTCGTTGCTACATGCCTTGCAGGTCATTAGGTACTCATTGAGCTTGCACAGGGAGGAACGGTCGTTGTGGGACATGGCAGTGTGTGCCATGCTTTAAACATTACTATATTCCATACTTAATACTTGTTATGGGTTTTACAATTATGCTTCCGCTAAACTCTTAACTATGCTTTGGTTTTTGGACACCTTTCATATTGTTTGGTTAAATTATGTTTATTTACATGCTTGTTCAATATGATTGGTGGCTTGATCCTGGTCAGTCACGCCTCCAAGCGGTGGTATTCCGCATGTGGATTTTGGGGGTGTGACAGATTGGTATCAGAGCCATTGGTTATAGAGAACTTGGTTTTAATAAGGGAAAACGTTTTTGTTAAAACCAGACTATAACCTGAACAGTGCTTAATGATCCACAACGACGCTTCACTACACGTGCAAGGCTCAACACTATAGGTGATATGATTTATGTTTATATTGCCTACTTGTTAGTTACATAGAACATTGCTCATGGTATGCTTAGTTAGTATAACAACTGTTGCCTGAACCCTGTGTGCTTACTCTTCTGTCACTCCACGTCTACACACATTCGCGACACCTTTCCTGTTTGTGTTTCCTTCGATGTGAAGATCATGAGGGAACGTGTGAACCTAACTCAAGCCAGCTGACGGCTCTTATCAACGAACAAGTTACGGCTGCACTCGCAGTCGCTCAGGCAGGAGGTATAACCTGTTGTACCGAACCTATCCTAGGATGTTAGATCCTACTCTCATGACCCAAATCTCGCGCTTAACCCTGTCTCTTCTTCCTCGCACAACAAGGTCAGAACGCTCAGCCACCTGTATGCACATTCAAGATTTTCATGGACTGTCGTCCTAGTACTTTCAGTGGCACTGAAGGGGTCGTTGGACTCCTCCATTTGTTTGAGAAGCACGAGTCAGTCTTCGAAATGTGTGAATGCTCCAAGGCTCGTGGGGTGAAATATGCCACTGATACTCTCGAAGGCACTGCGCTAACTTGGTGGAACGTGCAAGTTCAGATGCCGGGGTTGGCGGCTGCTAATGCCACCCCATGGAATGATTTTAAGGAACTGCTCAAACGTGAATACTGTAGTCATGATGACATCCACAAGCTGGAAGTGGAGTTCTTTAACCTGAAGGTAACGGGGTCAGAGATAGAAGCATACACGAAATGATCCAACGAAACTGGCAGTGTTGTGTCCAACTATGGTGGATCCTCCCATCAAACGCATCGAACTATACCTTAAGGGCTTAGTGCCAGAGACACAGAGTCTGGTGACCACGGCTAATCTGAACACTATCCAGCAAGTAACTCGACTTGCCCATCGTCTCACAGATCCGGCGTTAGAACCGAACAAACTGCCGAAGCGTATTAATGCTGCTACTACTACTTCGGATGCTCCCAGTGACAACAAACGCAAGTGGAATGGAAATTCGAGCAAGGGTCTCCCTTTGGTTCAGTCTCAGTCGCAGCACAGGAGCCCCAGTCAGCAGTCTTTTGGTAATCGAAGTCAGGGTGGATACCGGGGAAACCACCCTAAGTGCAATCGATGTAATTTGCACCACAGCGGGCAATGCAACAGAGATCGTTGTCAGAGATGCAACAAGCTTGGTCATGGAGCCAAAGATTTTAGAATCTCACGTCCAGCAAACCAGAACCGACAACAGCAGCCACAAGCTCCACAGAATCAGCAGCAACAACAGGGTAACAAAGGATGCTATCAGTGTGGTGCTTAAGGTCACTTCAAGAGACACTGCCCACAGTTGAACCATAACCAGAATCGGAACCCCAACTAAGGAAACGGGAACAATAATGGAGGCAACAGCGGGGGTAATGACGACGGCAATGGTGCCAGGGGTCGAGTGTTCGTGATTGGTCAGGGTGATGCTAGGAATGACCCCAACGTATGCTGGTTTTGACATCGTTATTGGTAATGAACCTCTCATGATTCGTGGCAACAAGAGGGGTGCTGATGAGAGCATCATCTCTTTCCTTAAGTCCTAGAAGTGTTTGAGAAAGGGCCACACTGCTATTCTGGCTCTCGTTACGGACACCTCGAAGAAAGAGAAGAAGATAGAAGATTTTCCGATTGTACGCGACTATCCTGAGGTATTCCCTGAGGAATTACCTGGCCTTCCGCCTCATCGTCAAGTCGAGTTTCAAATCGAGCTAGCTCCTGGAGCAGCACCTATAGCTCGTGCACCTTATCGCTTAGCTCCATCAGAGTTGGAAGAACTGTCTATGCAACTATAAGAACTCTTGGACAAGGGATTTATTCGTCCTAGCTCTTCGCCCTGGGGAGCTCCAGTGCTATTCGTAAAGAAGAAAGACGGTACCTTCAGAATGTGCATCGACTACCGTGAACTCAACAAGGTGACCGTGAAGAATCGTTATCCTCTTCCACGCATCGACGACCTATTTGACCAGCTGCAAGGGTCGAGCTTTTACTCCAAGATTGATTTGAGATCAGGATATCACCAGCTGAGAGTCCGAGAAGAGGACGTCTCCAAAACAGCCTTTAGAACTTGTTATGGACACTTCGAGTTTTTTTGGTCATGCCTTTTTGGGCTGACAAACGCACCTGCGGTCTTCAAGGACTTGATGAATCGAGTGTGCAAGCCTTACCTGGACAAGTTCGTCATAGTTTTCATCGACGACATCCTGGTCTATTCGAAGAGTCAGGAGGAACACGAGCAGCATCTACGACTCATTTTGGAACTCCTTCGAGCAGAACAGTTGTACGCCAAGTTCTCAAAATGCGACTTCTGGCTTCGTGAAGTCCATTTCTTAGGCCATGTGGTAAACAAGGATGGGATTCACGTTGATCCACCCAAGGTAGACTCGATTAAGAACTGGCCTGCACCTCGCACGCCAACGGAAATTCGCCAATTCTTGGGCTTGGCAGGTTACTACAGGAGGTTCATTAAGGATTTTTCCAAGATTGCACAGCCTCTCACCTCACTAACACAGAAAGGCGTTGTTTATCGATGGGAAAGTGCACATGAGTTAGCATTTCAACACTTAAAGGATAGACTTTGCAGTGCACCTATCCTTTCATTGCCAGAGGGCACAGACGACTTCGTGGTTTACTGCGACGCATCCATTCAGGGTCTTGGTTGTGTATTGATGCAGCGGGATAAAGTTATAGCCTACGCCTCACGCCAACTCAAAGTTCATGAGAAGAACTACACTACACACGATCTAGAGCTGGGAGCGGTTGTTTTTGCACTTAAGATATGGAGACACTACCTGTATGGTACCAAATGTGCTATCTACACTGATCACAGAAGCCTCGAGCATGTCTTCAAACAGAAGGAACTCAACATGTGACAACGACAATGGGTCGAGCTACTAAATGACTACGAATGCTCGATCAGATACCACCCGGGCAAAGCCAATGTTGTGGCTGACGCCCTCAGTCGAAAGGACACTGCGCCCAAGCGCGTACGAGCTTTACAACTCACTATTCAATCTAGTCTTCCTGCACAGATACGAGATGCTCAGGTAGAAACATTGAAACCAGAAAACATCAGGGCTGAAGCCCTACGCGGCTCAAGGCAACGATTAGAACAAAAGGAAGACGGTGCTTACTACGTAACAGGACGCATTTGGGTCCCACTCTATGGCAACCTACGAGAGCTTGTGATGGATGAGGCACACAAGTCTCGCTACTCAGTACATCCTGGTTCGGATAAGATGTACCACGACCTCAAAACTACGTATTGGTGGCCTAGCATGAAGGCCCACATAGCAACTTACGTCAGCAAGTGTTTGACTTGTGCGAGAGTCAAAGTCGAATATCAGAAACCCTCAGGCCTACTCCAACAACTAGAGATACCACAATGGAAATGGGAGCAAATTTCCATGGATTATGTTACTGGCCTGCCTAGATCCCAACGGGGAAATGATACTATTTGGGTGATCATGGATCGACTCACAAGGTCTGCTCACTTCTTGGCTATCAAGGAAACGGACAAGTTCTCCACTCTAGCAGACGTATACCTTAAGGAAGTTGTCTCGAGGCACGGAGTGCCCACCTCTATTATCTCAGATCGAGATGCACGTTTTACGTCAGAACTGTGGCAAGCAATGCACAAGTCTTTTGGCTCACGTTTAGATATGAGCACAACTTATCACCCACAAACGGATGGGCAGTCTGAACGCACCATCTAGACCCTCGAAGACATGCTTAAGGCATGTGTAATTGATTTTGGCAATGGTTGGGAAAAGCATCTGCCACTTGTGGAATTTTCATACAATAACAGCTACCACACCAGCATTAAAGCTGCTCCGTTTGAAGCATTGTACGGGCGTAAATGTCGGTCACCTCTGTTAAGATCGGAGGCTCTCATGATTGTGTTTGTTTGTATGTTTGGAACGATTTGTAAATATGAAAACATGTAAAGTGCAGCGGAAATGAAAACAAACTTTGTAAACACAATCAAATGGAGAAAATAGTTTGATAAACAATTGCTTCTCATAGAGTCAAAAGATTTACAAATCAAAGCAAAAGATTACAGATATGCTTACAAACTAAACTCCCCCTCAGCCTGATGCCCCAAGGTTGGTTGCACACAAGATGAAAGGATTAGACATGAGGAGAAGGACTCGCTCAGTCAATCAAATGTAACAGTACAGGGTACTGTTACATTTATAGGCAAACCAAACCACTGAGGTATCTCAGCTGACGTCACCATGAAAGCGACGTCTAACAGCCTAACAACCTGTATCTACTGTCCTTACACAAACACTGCTAACCTAACCACTGACTATACATAAAACAGATATTTCACTAAACAGCTGCTTTCTCTTTATGTCAGTGCTTTCCTCAAGGTTGATCAGTCCTTGACTGGGCAGTGCTTTATCATCAGTAGATAGGACCAGCAGTGTTGGAAACTTCAGGGTTTTTATCAGCAGTTGAAAAGGAAGCAGCAGTTGTAAATGGACAATGGATAGAGACCATCAGTTGTTATAAATCACTTTCAAGGGGAGAGCAAAGTGTAAACTGCTGCTTATTGTGAATCCTCTGTTGTGACCTGGTTTTGGCTTTACATTATCTGTTCCTCTGGTAGGGTTCAATCCCAACAATCTCCCCCTGGAACAGATAATGCCAAAACCCTTCATTATTCAGGACCTTTATTACTCATCAAGAGTGCCTTAGCTTGATCTTTGAATTCAGCTTCAAATTCCTGTGCACTCTGGTCATCCTCATCCCTACACAGTGTAAGTTCAAGGAGATCCTGCAAATCTTGAACACTAAGGCCTAGTGCTTCTTTCCTTGATATGTACTTCACTTCGCCATTGGCTCTGACCAGGGTCAATACGTGAGTCTTTTGATCAGACATCCACTTTAGTATTTTTAAGCCAAGTGGGTTTCTTGGGAGAGACTTATTTGATGATGAGTTGAGGGATAATGGCCTTGAAAACACCTGCAGACTTTCAGACATTCTTTTGAAAGCTTCTTCAATGACTTCGTCTGCTGCAGCTATATCTTCTGCAGTTTCTTGTTCAATAAGTTCTTGTCTTTCAGCTTTTGTCTTGTCTTTAGCAGTGTTTAGAGACGCAGGTTTGTTTAATGCCTTAAAAAGGCTTTGAAGCTTTGTTGAAGTTTCTTCTTTTAGACCCATTTTCGTGATGGTATCTTTGAAGTACTCTGCTTCCTTTTCTATTACCTCTTCTTCAGTCAGCTGTTCTCCCTCTTCTTGATTTGTTACAAAAGTAGACCGGAACAGTGTGTCAAGGTTTCCCATCTTCTGTTCAAGCTTCATCATTTGTTCTTGCTTCTTAGAAGTGCCTAAAACAGTTATCTTTCTTTTCTTCAGCCTTTCGTAGGCTTCATCAGTCTGCTGTCTTGACCATTTTGATATGGCTTCAGCAGTATCCATTTTTGCATCCACCAGCTCCTTTTTCTTTCTTTTATACTCAGCAGTGAAGTCAGCAATGAGCTTTTTGAATTTGTTCCAGTTTGGAGCATTTTTCTTCTTTGTAGGATCATTCTTAATTCTGTCAATCCTCTCAGCCTCATGCTTTAGAGAGATTATTGGCCATTCTTCAAACTATTTTTCTTCAGCAGGATAGAATTTTTCTTTCATAATGTAGGCAAGATATTGTTTTCTTAGCTCTTTGCGTTGTTCAGCCTTTTCTTTGATTAGTTCCTGTGCGAATTCTTCCATCTGCTTTACCTTTTCAAGGAAGAAATCCAGTCTTTTAGCAATGCCTTCTTCGCTTAGACGTTCACGTTCACTTTCAAATTTAGCTCTTGCTTTAGCCTGCCTTGCCTTGAGTTTGAGGTAATCATCCATATCCTCTGGTGGCATGTAGCCTATGAGTGAGGAGAATCTCCTTTTTGAAGGATCTTCTTCTATATAGAATTGCCTCATCTCATTTTTGATAGCTTCAAGTTCCAGTGGATGTTGTGCAGCATTAGGATCATGTGTACTCTCATCGGCAGGTATTGGCTTTCTTTTTCTGTTGAAGAGCTTTGGCTGTGAAGTAGGAGAGGTGAGAGCAGTGGTGAATGTCTGACTAACAGCTGTTGAGACAACTGGTGTCTCAACATCTGCTGGCATTACAACTGCTGATATATCAGCAGTTGTCTTCTGCTTCTGAGTAGGGGATGGAAGTGGTGATGTAGTTTTTGATGGTGGTGATGGTGGTGGTGAATCATCATCTGATATGAGATTCCTTCTCCTTTTTAATGAAGAAGGAGCAGATGATGTTTTGGGTGGATCAGTGGTGGTAGATTGGATAGCAGTGGTTTGTGACAGTGATTGACTGACAGTGGTTGAAACAACTGGTGTTTCAATCACTGTTGTCATTACAACAGATGTTGTAACATCTGTTGTCTTCTGTTTTATGACAGGAGGCAGTGGTGATGGTATGATTGTAGATGATGATGGTGGAGCAGTAGTTGTAGTGGTGTGTGGTAGAGTGGTGTGTGTTGATGACATGGCAGTTGTTTGGCTACTGACAGCAGTTTTTGTAAATACTGTTGTATCAGCTGTTTGGCTAATAGGTTTTGAGACCTGCTTTTCCTTTTCTTTTTCTTTTTCAGACTCAACATGAAGGCCATGTTCTATTCCCATCCTATTCATTTTTTCCAACAGCTTGTTATTCTCCCCCTTTTTGGCATTATCTGAAGGGGGGTTTACAAGAAATGGTATGGAAGAAGGAACTTTGCCAGAAGCATTTTGAATGCTAGCCTTTATAGCCTTGATATCTGCTTGAGTGTCTTTAAATCTTGATTCAACCATGTTGGTCAACATTTGTACTTGAATAGCATGCTTTTTGTCAGCCATAAGTTGTTGTGCTTCAAGCATGGGTTGAAAAGTATTCCAAAGCTCATTTTCAGCAAATGCATGTTGTACAGGTGCTTGAGCAGGAACAACATTGGCTTGTGCTTTCTGAGCTTTTAAAATCTCTTGCACCATCTCCTTTATTTCAGCAACTGATTCTTCAAGTTTGTCAACTCTGCCCGTCAATTCTTGATATCTTGAATCATCACCTACTTTAGTAGGATCATCTGAATCCCCACCAGCAGTGGTTATATCAATGTGTGTCTTAGGAACAGAGTCCCAAAAATCACCCATTGATGCCCCTTGTTCTTGGTACTGGGGACTTCTTTCTTCAGCACTTGATAAACCTTTGATGTTACTAGTGGTCAAAATAGGCTCACTAGTGGTTAACATTGGTGCTATTGAAGAAATTGCCTTCAAGGGAGTCTGATTTATGAAACAACTGGCCAACTGGAGACCTGTTGATCCACCAGTTGTAGTTGCTGCTCCACTTGAACTACCACCGAGAGTTACTTGTAACTCAGGGGGTGTAACCTCCTCAATTGTTGCTGGGATAGCAGGAGTAGTAGCATCAGACCCAGTCACCTGTGGGGGTATACTCTCAGTGACAGGTGATAGAGAGGAACTGGTATGTGTCTGAGCTATAGCAGCTGCATGCAACAAAGGTAGCATGGATTGTGGCATTATTATTGGTGAGGGGATGGGAGTTGAAAGAGACATTACCTTGGGATCAGGACTGAGGAAGATGGATCCAAGTGGATTCAGAGTTTCATATTGTGGTGTCCCTGTGCTTACAACCTGATCCTTTTGTGAGGATGCAGGAGGAGTTTTAGGCATGGGTTGAGATCTTTCTTCCAACTGCTGTGAGGAAGTAGCAGCAGTGGTTTGTGGTGACTTTTGTGTTGTCACATGCATTTCCTCTAGGATCTCATCTTCCAGAGTTGCCTTAGTTTTGGGTTTGGTGGGTTTTCTGGATGTTTTTCTTTTGGTCTTTTTGGTTATGTCAGGTGTGGGTTTCAAAGCAGTGGTTGTCTGCTATGATCACCTGGAGCAGTGGGCTCAGCAGCTGATACCTGAGGAGCAGTTGTAACTGCTAAAATCTGCTCAGGTACCCCTGCTTTTGTTTTTATTGGTGCCATCATCCTTGAAAATGTTTCTTTTGTTAAGCTTTTTATTTGACAATGAACACCTTGTTTTGGCAAATTTTCATTTTCCTTTACAAATTTTTGTTTAAAATAATAACTCAAAAATCTTGGAAAAAGTAAAAATGCTTTGTTGTCAACATTTTTCACTAAGTCATTGAAGATTTCCTGGGAATAGTTGTAATCTTTGTTATTCAAAATGGCATACCCCAGGCATTGAATCTTCAATGGTATTTCATTAAATGATGTTGTTTTATTTGAAACACACATCAAAAGTGTGTGAAATAAAAATCTTGGAGCAGAAGGAAAATAACCTTTTTGTAAGGTATCAACCTTTGATTGTTCTGCATACCCCCTTTTTACGAAATCAGTTTTCATCTCGGCTTTCTCAAAAGAGAGTTTACCTTCCTGATCGTTGAGATTAAAGACTTCGGAGATCGACTGTGGGGTTATTTGAATTGCTTTACCCTGTATTGAGGAGTTAATGGCTATGACTTTTTCGTCTTTTTTTTCAAGCGACGCCTTTTTCCAAAACTCTCTCTGGGTTTGCAGATAGATAGGAGCATTTGCTGTTAACAAAGTTTTGTACTTTAATGCAGATAATGTATCAATGATGGTGTCAAAGGTGTGATTATCAGTAGGTTTTGTGAGTAAACCCAGATAGTTGTGAGATTGTTTGAACGGTATTTCGATGGGTTCTTCGGCCGTTTGAGCGACCTCTTTGGAAGGTGATGGTGATTTAGGTTTTGATTTTGATTTTGTCATTTTTGCGGAGAAGAACGAAAGAGGATTTTGGAGATTTTGAGAAGAAGGGTTGGAAACTGCTATGAGAAGAGAATTTTGGAATTCAATTCGACAGTGTAAAACCCTGTTTGGGGTTTAGGGCAGGGTTTTATTTAAAAAAATGATCGCTGATGTGGCAGCGGTTATTAAGATCTGAGGGCTAAAAACTGACCACGTGTCAAACACTGATGAGACGGATGAAGTATGTAGAACAGTTGTTTTAAGAGCCACTGACGTATCAAGCATCAGTGGTTACAACGGTAAAAATTATGGGCAGTGGATGATTTTTACTATCAGTGGATAGCATATCAGTGGATAAGACACTGATTTTGAGCATCAATGCTTTTCAAGAAAATGAGGGATCAGTGGTTGACTTTCAGCAGTGAACAGTGTTTAGAGATCAGACGTTGGAACAAAACAGTGGTTAGGGTAAATGGTACAGATCTTGAAGGACAGGTGTTTCAGCAACAGTTTTGAAGATTTTCATTCAAGGTTTTGCCACATGTCAATTTTGAAAGACAGTGGTGTAGTACCCCAGATGATGAAAACTTTTTGCTAAGACAACTCATTTTCGTTTAATATTCAATTAAAACATGAGTTCCTTAGTAATTCAAGCATGGTTTGCAATCAATTTTTGATGAAAATTTAAGAGAGAACCTGAGTATGACATGATCATGTCATTTGCACCATTTCCTTTTGACCCATTTATAAGGACACTAATACCATCAAAAATAAGATATTACATCCTGACAGGAGCTGGAACTATTGCCAACAAAAACAAGCAAAAGTTCCAAATATATCAAAAAAAAAATAAATGATATATCCTGGTTATTTGAGAAAATCCTTTGAGAAAAAAATGGTTAAAGGATTTTCTGAAAACAACATCAAAAGGATTTGGTATAATTAAGCACATAATCACATCATTCTCAAGTTATTGAAAATGGTCAGTGTTTTGACTACAGTGGTAGAATATTTTAAAAACATTTTGACCACTGCTTGGTACCATTTTCTTTGTCAGTTGATTACAAACATGAGGACACAAGGACACATGAGTTTTGAAGATCCTGTTGTAGATCTAGTTACTATGTGATGATTTTGAAAATTTGTCTAGTCCTTTTGTAATTTCAATCACTGGGAACACTAATGTCACCTGAACTTTCTTGAACCGATGAGTACAAACAGTTGCTTAATGACCATTATTACCCCAAGCTTTGACTCATAAGTGTTTTATGTTTATACTCTTTTCTATTGACATCAAAAGTTTTGAGACAAACACACTTCTGAGTTTTTGTGAATTTTCTTAATGTATTTTAACATAGTTGATTTTGTCCTTTTGAGGAACTCAACCTGTTTTCAACACATAAGATCTGAATGAGTAAAGTTTCAATTTCCTCTTTATAGAAAAACAAAACACTAATGTCTTATGAATCATAGGTTTTGTTAATCTGAGGTTCATACTTTAGTATTTAATGAAAACATCACAAATATCAAAACAACAGTTGAAATCAATATTGAAAAATATAGAACAATCCCATAATTTAACAGATATGTTTACAGATCTGAAAACTATGAGTGACTTCTGCATGATATCACTTGTTGTGTGAAATTTGTGTGTTATATGACATCTTGGTTGATTTACAGAGTTCTTGATTAACCACTTTGAACATGATTTACTCGATACTCTGTTTTTCAACTAAATACAACCAACCTTAGTATCAACGAATTTTGAGCCGAACTGTTATGTCAATTTGACTGTTAAATCAAAATTGACTGTCCAGGCTCTGATACCAATTGTTAAGATTGAAGGCTCTCATGATTGTGTTTGTTTGTATGTTTGGAACGATTTGTAAATATGAAAACATGTAAAGTGCAGCGGAAATGAAAACAAACTTTGTAAACACAATCAAATGGAGAAAATAGTTTGATAAACAATTGCTTCTCATAGAGTCAAAATATTTACAAATCAAAGCAAAAGATTACAGATATGCTTACAAACTAAACTCCCCCTCAGCCTGATGCCCCAAGGTTGGTTGCACACAAGATGAAAGGATTAGACATGAGGAGAAGGACTCGCTCAGTCAATCAAATGTAACAGTACAGGGTACTGTTACATTTATAGGCAAACCAAACCACTGAGGTATCTCAGCTGACGTCACCATGAAAGCGACGTCTAACAGCCTAACAACCTGTATCTACTGTCCTTACACAAACACTGCTAACCTAACCACTGACTATACATAAAACAGATATTTCACTAAACAGCTGCTTTCTCTTTATGTCAGTGCTTTCCTCAAGGTTGATCAGTCCTTGACTGGGCAGTGCTTTATCATCAGTAGATAGGACCAGCGGTGTTGGAAACTTCAGGGTTTTTATCAGCAGTTGAAAAGGCAGCAGCAGTTGTAAATGGACAATGGATAGAGACCACCAGTTGTTATAAATCACTTTCAAGGGGAGAGCAAAGTGTAAACTGCTGCTTATTGTGAATCCTCTGTTGTGACCTGGTTTTGGCTTTACATTATCTGTTCCTCTGGTAGGGTTCAATCCCAACAACCTCTTTGTTGGGCAGAGGTGGGGGATAGTCAGATCACTGGCCCAGAACTTGTGGTAGACACAACAGAACGAATCGCTCAAATACGAAAACGAATGGCGGGAGCTCGTGACCGTCAGAAAATCTACGCCGATCAGGGCAGGAAACCCCTCGAGCTCCAGGTTGGGGAGCGAGTGCTACTCAAAGTTTCACCCTGGAAGGGTGTTGTTCATTTTGGTAAACGAGGCAAACTTAACCCACGATACGTTGGACCATTCGATATCTTAGAGAAAATAGGCAAGGTGGCCTACAAACTGAACTTACCAACAGAACTCAGTGGAGTTCACAACGTTTTCCAGGTGTCGAATCTGAAGAAGTGTCTGTCAGATGAGACCCTCATAGTTCCTCTGAAGGAGCTCACTATCGACGATCAGTTGCGATTCGTCGAGGAACCAGTTGAAATCACGGACCGAAATGTTAAGGTCCTCAAGCGCACCAGAATACCTCTCGTTCGAGTTCGTTGGAACTCACGTCATGGCCCGGAATTCACCTGGGAACATGAAGATCAAATGAAACAAAAGTATCCCCAACTATTCGCAAACAGTACAACCACTACTGAGGCTGAAGCTACGGAATTTCGGGACGAAATTCCAGATCAACGGGGGGAGGATGTCGCACCCTAGGAAAACCAGGAAAAACCATGCAACTTAACTAGCTTCCTCAGTGAGTACGTATCAAATTTCGGGACGAAATTTCTTTCAACTTGGGGATAATGTGACAAATCGAGTTTCCAAGATTTCCATCTTCGCACTATTGCACGTTAATTGTTTAGATTGTTTGTTGACAGGACTTGTTTGTTTCACAACTGTATACGTTTGTAATACGTTATATTGTATTGTGATTGACATGTTATAATTGATGTGCAACCTAAGTGTGTATGTTTATATTATTATGATACTTTATATAATTTAGAAATGGAATTTGTTAGGCCGAACACCCTCCTCATGAAAACAGTACTGGACGAAAACACTTAGGTGTTTTCGTCACCCACATCTTGGTGAAATCTAATGGGCTTTAGGCCTAGTAATGAATCTGTTATATTTATATTTTGATCACAGCCGGTACGCGATAGTTTCATCGGCAAACCCTAATCACATCTCTCTCTCTCTCTCGTTTTCTTTTGAAACCCTACGGCAACCCTCCTCCCGATTGAAGCCATATCACTTCTGTTTGATTCTTCTGTGTGCGATTAGTAAATTACACGTGTAGTTGTTTTCTGTGGTAGACATTATGTGATGAACCTATGTGACTTGTTAGAATGTATGTAGCATGTGAATGGATTTGTCAGCCACTATACATAAATCGGTCCAATAAAAAATCATCCTCTGAATGCTTAATCAAGTTGTCTGCCATTGTTTGTGTTTCTTGATAATGATAAATCTTCTGATTTCATGTATGTGTTTAATGTTTGAATCGGTCAACTCATCATAATTGCCGCCCACCTATGTGTCATAATTGCCGCCCACCTATGTGATAACTTGCGTGTGAAATTGTCAGAGAACATGTGTTTATTAACTAAGTTCTTGTGTTTTTTTCGGTCCAATCACAAGTAGATAGCAGCATCCTTGTTGGCTAGTGAATATTTAGATGATGTTGGTTATGTGTTGATTATTCTGATCATATGTATGGGTTGTGAGTTATAATTATTTTGCATGGTAATAGGGGTCTTGGTTAATTGCATAAATAAATGGTAAGGAATCATGGGTGCACGAGGGCTATTAATCGGTGTATTATAATGTGCTAGTGTTTTGTTAATGGATGACTAGGGTAGCATAATACTGTTGATTCGGGTACTATTAATTGAATGATGTGGAGGATGATTGGTGTGATAAATTGCTAAGTGGGTTGTTACATAATTACAATATGATAGTATGAATATTGGGGATAAGTGGAATCGGTGGATTGGGTTTAGCATGTGGGAATAATTGTTAGAAACGAAACAGTATGTTAATGGGGGATCACACAACATTATTAATGGGCCGGTCAGGATTGGGTAACAGTGGGATTAATAATTGGATTGGTACATGGGCCTGGCTCCAACTGTTATTACATAACCGGAAATAATTAACTAGCTGGGCCGTACACTGTTGAGAGAACCATAATGGATTGTTGAGTGGTGTAGGCAAGGTATGTTTGTGTATATGTGTTACGTGACCCGAACAGTTGGTGTAGAACTATTATATGGTGAACTTTATGACATGCCATGATAGGTTATGTTATGAATCTGTATATGTGCTAAATGCCTAAGATGTATTGCGAGATCATGTGCATACTCTACAAAATGTTAACCGCGTAATGTAAGTGCGTGTGAACTAATTATTACTGGTAAACGTATTAGGACTTGGTTGAGCGACTAGAACAAAGTAACTAGTCATACCGAGCAAACCAAGGTGAGTTCACACTAGCCAAGGCATGGGATTCCCAGGGGGTTGGGAATGGGATTGAATAACTACTCGTACAACTATTACTATTAAACAAATTATTACTGTCCTCGGTTGAAGGGCACGTACGTAAAACCTACGTACAGTTATACTTACTACTGTCCTCGGATTTAAGGGCACGTACGTAAAGCCTACGTACACGATCTTAAGACCATCACCTCTATCAAAGGAAGTCCCTCAATTATCGACTTAATCGCCGAGGCCTAGGGCGAGCGGGTCATTAGTTAATAGCGCTATTAGGTTTAACAAACCTCACACCGTGCCAGTCGGACGGGCGTGTACTAATGGACTATGGGCAAAGGGTCAATGCTGATAGACATTGACTTAGGGCACCTCTTACATTTTCGTAGCAGTCGATACACGTGGTCTTGTAACACATGGGAAGCCCCCACTAATCATCGCACATGCCTGGACTGGCCGCGATAAAGATTAATACGATACATGGTTTACAAAACGAACATACGATTTACGAAATGAATACTGTAACCAAACAACCAACTGTGGACTCGCTCAACTTTGTTGTTGATTCGTTGCTACATGCCTTGCAGGTCATTAGGTACTCATTGAGCTTGCACAGGGAGGAACGGTCGTTGTGGGACATGGCAGTGTGTGCCATGCTTTAAACATTACTATATTCCATACTTAATACTTGTTATGGGTTTTACA